>OU611787.1:18400000-18857500 GCA_914767645.1 Hydraecia micacea | reverse complement strand
AAATTGTTGTACTGTGTTATTCCGCTAACTGACGAAATCTACCTAAGTGATAGTATAAAAACATCAAATCGCTATATTTCTGCATCCCGGTGACGCATTCTGAAGCTTTTTTCAGCATAGTAGTTCATATTTAGGCTCCGTCTAACTATCCCACTGGTCTAAATTGACATAAAAGCGAAAAACACTTTTTGGTTATTCACTTTGAAAAAATTTCTATACAAATTTCATTAAATAATTTTTTATTCAAAATCTATAGTCTAATCTACGTCGGTTATAATTTTAATAGATACTAACCTGCCTTACCTGTACTCCGGCGCGCGTTCCGCGAGCTTGGGTCACGTTCGGTGGTGTTATTCGAGTTTTTCACATACATTTTGGTCGTAAAATCAGTTTTTTCAGAAAAAGTCAGAATTTTTGTTCTGACAAAATTCCAAAAACACCATAGTCCGCTGGCCGGCGCGGAGACGCGTCTTTTGACACCTCGCACGCCCGCCTAGCTCAAATAGAAATACAAAAAATTGTTGTACTGTGTTATTCCGCTAACTGACAAAATCTACCTAAGTGATAGTATAAAAACATCAAATCGCTATAATTCTGCATCCCGGTGACGCATTCTGAAGCTTTTTTCAGCATAGTAGTTCATATTTAGGCTCCGTCTAACTATCCCACTGGTCTAAATTGACATAAAAGCGAAAAACACTTTTTGGTTATTCACTTTGAAAAAATTTCTATACAAATTTCATTAAATAATTTTTTATTCAAAATCTATAGTCTAATCTACGTCGGTTATAATTTTAATAGATACTAACCTGCCTTACCTGTACTCCGGCGCGCGTTCCGCGAGCTTGGGTCACGTTCGGTGGTGTTATTCGAGTTTTTCACATACATTTTGGTCGTAAAATCAGTTTTTTCAGAAAAAGTCAGAATTTTTGTTCTGACAAAATTCCAAAAACACCATAGTCCGCTGGCCGGCGCGGAGACGCGTCTTTTGACACCTCGCACGCCCGCCTAGCTCAAATAGAAATACAAAAAATTGTTGTACTGTGTTATTCCGCTAACTGACGAAATCTACCTAAGTGATAGTATAAAAACATCAAATCGCTATATTTCTGCATCCCGGTGACGCATTCTGAAGCTTTTTTCAGCATAGTAGTTCATATTTAGGCTCCGTCTAACTATCCCACTGGTCTAAATTGACATAAAAGCGAAAAACACTTTTTGGTTATTCACTTTGAAAAAATTTCTATACAAATTTCATTAAATAATTTTTTATTCAAAATCTATAGTCTAATCTACGTCGGTTATAATTTTAATAGATACTAACCTGCCTTACCTGTACTCCGGCGCGCGTTCCGCGAGCTTGGGTCACGTTCGGTGGTGTTATTCGAGTTTTTCACATACATTTTGGTCGTAAAATCAGTTTTTTCAGAAAAAGTCAGAATTTTTGTTCTGACAAAATTCCAAAAACACCATAGTCCGCTGGCCGGCGCGGAGACGCGTCTTTTGACACCTCGCACGCCCGCCTAGCTCAAATAGAAATACAAAAAATTGTTGTACTGTGTTATTCCGCTAACTGACGAAATCTACCTAAGTGATAGTATAAAAACATCAAATCGCTATATTTCTGCATCCCGGTGACGCATTCTGAAGCTTTTTTCAGCATAGTAGTTCATATTTAGGCTCCGTCTAACTATCCCACTGGTCTAAATTGACATAAAAGCGAAAAACACTTTTTGGTTATTCACTTTGAAAAAATTTCTATACAAATTTCATTAAATAATTTTTTATTCAAAATCTATAGTCTAATCTACGTCGGTTATAATTTTAATAGATACTAACCTGCCTTACCTGTACTCCGGCGCGCGTTCCGCGAGCTTGGGTCACGTTCGGTGGTGTTATTCGAGTTTTTCACATACATTTTGGTCGTAAAATCAGTTTTTTCAGAAAAAGTCAGAATTTTTGTTCTGACAAAATTCCAAAAACACCATAGTCCGCTGGCCGGCGCGGAGACGCGTCTTTTGACACCTCGCACGCCCGCCTAGCTCAAATAGAAATACAAAAAATTGCCCTCCCACCCACCCAATCGTGTCTAGGCAGGTAAACTTTTCAATTTTGTCGAGAAAATTATTTTGTATTTTTTGCCCTTCCGGCTACATTTACACCTTTTTCAATACGACTCAGCGGAGGTAGACGGTTTTTGAGACTTTTAGCGCCTTTGTAGGCATAACTATAATTGACCCTGATTTTATATTATTTAAAATATTGACCGAGTCCTTTCTCAGAGGGCTCGCTTTTTAAAAAATTCCTCTTGCTGATCCCCCCTTTACAGGGATACAGAAGAGGTCAGTGATTTCTGACGGTCTCCGCCCATGAACCTCACTTTCAGTAAAGCCACCGCCATGTACCGCACGCCCGCCAAGAAAACTGTGAGCTCGCCTGTTTTCGGGAGCTCGCCGTCGTCGGCAGAGAAAGCTGGGCCCTCGCAGCCGAGCGTGAGACGCAGCAGTGGGGAATCGGAGGCAGGGAAGACAGGTCCCCAGACTAAGTCCCCGGTAAATCCAAGGCGTGACGCAAATCCAGCCACCCCTCCGCAAACTACCAGTACCCAGGAGATGCGTCGCACCCCGGCTGACACTGCAATACCGCCAAAAAGGTCCGAGCCCAGATACCCTAACATCACAGCGGAAGCGAGAGCCTGCCTGAATAAGGCAAAGCTCCACCTTAATAACTCACGCAATCTCAAGGCGGAGATAAAAAAGGAGGTAACAGCGGCAATTGATAGGCTTTACCAGTTGGTGAAAGAGGTGGACAAGGGGAAAACTGGACAAAACCAGCAAAGGGTAGCGGAAGACCAGAAGGCCGAGGAAAATAGGGAAGACCCGGAGAGTATCACTTGGTTGCGCTCCGCACTAGAAGAGCAAGCTCTGATAGTTAAGGAGGGCAACCGAATGATCAAGGAGCTGCACACCGAATTTCACGAACACAGAGAGGCACAAGAGTCACGTGACAAAGGGAGATACAATGACGGAGATATTCTGAAGGAGATCCGAGCGCTCGAAGAGACCACTAAAGAAATGGGGAAAGTGGTCTCAGAGATTAAAGAAAGAGCTCCTACCTATGCGGAAGCCTTGACCGCACCCCAAAACACCTGGGGTCAAAAGCCGAAACACTCCGTCATTGTGTCTTCCGATGTCACAATGGACACCAGCACAGAGGTTGTGGGAAGAGTGAAGGAGGTACTGGACGCAAAAAAGAGTGGCCTACAGATCGAGAGGGTCCGAAAAGTTAAGGACAAGAGGATTATCTTGAGCTTTAACAATAGAGAGGAGATGGCAAAAACGACAGCCCAGCTCAAAAAAGATAAACACTTAAAAGTGGAAGAAGCTAAAAACCGGGACCCACTGATTATCATCAAAGACCTCTTGTCCTATAACAGTGATGAGGACATACTAACTGCCTTAAGGGTCCAAAACGCTCGCCTGATGGAAGGCCTGACGGCCGAGGAGGCGACTGCCACTGTGAAATACCGGAGGAGGGCACGAAACTCGCTAGAGAACCATGTCATCCTACAGGTGACACCCAAGTTGTGGCAGAAGCTTACTGCGGCTGGCAGGGTTTTCATCGACCTGCAGCACGTTAGGGTCCAAGACCAATCGCCTCTAATACAGTGCACAAAATGCCTGGCGTATGGGCACGGCCGAAAGTTGTGTACCGAGCCTGCGGATCTGTGCAATTACTGCGGGGGGCCACACCTCAAGGCTGATTGTGCCGGGCTGGCAACGGGCGACAGGCCGACGTGTAGGAACTGCGTCAAGGAAAAACATGACGACACAGGGCATACGGTGTATAGCCAAGACTGTCCGGTGCGCAGGAAATGGGATGCACTAGCGCGATCCGCAATAGCATATTGCTAAGGTGGTCCCGGGGTTTACACGAACGGCAGCTAGCCAGACATACATCGCAGCGCAAGCTAACCTCCAACGCAAACAGCTGGCGACCAACGAGCTTATGCTTGAGGCTAAAAAGCGCAAAATAGACATCGCACTAGTCCAGGAGCCGTATGTGGGTAGTATTAAGGCAATGAAGTTGTACGGGGGGGCGAGGGTCTACCAAAACTCGGACGGCAGTGGGGGCACTGTCAAGGCGGCGATAGTCGTTTTCAATCATGACATCGACGTCATACAGTGCCCCAGATTCACCACCAACAACATCGTGGTGGTGATGCTGCGAACGAGCGCGTGGGAGATGCTCGCCGTCTCGTACTACTTTGAGCCTGATCTACCCATAGGGCCATACCTGGACCACATAACAGCTATGATAAAAGAGCTAAAACCCAAGAAAGCCATCATTGGAGGGGACGCTAACGCCAAAAGTGCGTGGTGGGGAAGCAGTACCATCGACGATAGAGGCGACGAATTGGTAGGAATGATCGGGGAGTTGGATCTTCAGGTACTCAACTGCGGGAACAGACCCACCTTCGATACCATCAGAGGAGGACGTAGACTTACTAGCTGTGTCGACGTGACGCTATGCACAGAAGACCTGCTCGACTTGGTAGAGGAATGGATGGTTGCTGAAGACCTAACGAGCTCGGACCACAATGGTATAATAATAAAAATCAAATTAAATAAAGGTAAGGGTGTCAACATTAAAAGAACGACCAGAAAATACAACACTAAAAAAGCAAATTGGGAAGTTTTTAATGAAAAAATAGACCAATTAAAAATAGAAAATAGAATAAATACAGCACATATACAGCAGATAAATAACAAGGAACATTTAGATGATTTAATCGAAAAATATACAATAGTAATAACAGAAGCTTGTAATGAAGCAATACCTAAGAAAAAGGAAAACCATACACTTACCATACCGTGGTGGTCCGAAGAACTCGAAGCAATGAAGCACGATGTCGCTACCAGGAAGAGAAGAATCCGATGCGCTGCGCCGTCGCGTAGAGAAGGTGTGGTCGCGTTGTACCTGAAAGAAAAGGAGAAATATGAATTAGAGGTCAAGAAGCGCTCCACAGAGAGCTGGAAGGGTTTTTGCCAGAAACAGAACAGGGAAGGGGTCTGGGAGGGAATTTATAGGGTAATTAAGAACACAGCAAAGAGGCAAGAAGATCTGCCACTGGTTTGGAATGGGAGGGAAGCAGGTCAGGAAGGATCTGCGAGATTACTGGCGGAAATATTCTACCCGGAGGATACAGAGGAAGAAGATAGCCCAGACCATTGTCGGATCAGAGCTCTTGCCGGCCGAGTAAACGACTGGAGTCATAATGAGACCCATGACCCGGCGTTTACACCGGAGGAGCTCAGGTTCGCGACGGAGAGCTTCAACCCCAAGAAAGCACCCGGAGTAGACGGCTTCACAGCCGACATCTGCCAGCGGGTAATATACCAGGACATGGAACTGCATCTGGCAATATTTAATAAGTGCTGGGAACTGACGCACTTCCCCATAGCGTGGAAAGAGGCCACCGTGGTGGTGCTGAGGAAACCGGGGAAGGATAATTACACCAGTCCCAAGTCCTATAGGCCGATTGGACTGTTGCCGGTGATGGGCAAAATACTGGAAAAAATGATGGTTAGAAGGCTGACTTGGTACCTGGTGCCCCGAATAAGTCCCCGCCAGTATGGCTTCATACCCCAGAGAAGCACCGAAGACTCCCTCTATGACATGATACAACATCTGTGCGGAAAACTCAAAGACAAGAAACTTGTAACCGTAATATCATTGGACATAGAGGGAGCCTTCGATAACGCCTGGTGGCCCGCGATCAAGATCAGACTTGCCGAAGAAGAGTGTCCGGTAAACCTCCGGCGACTCATTGACAGCTACCTACAGGACCGTAAGGTCCGGGTGAGGTACGCCGGAGCAGAGTACATAAAGGACACTCAAAAGGGATGTGTGCAGGGATCGATTGGTGGGCCAATTCTCTGGAATCTTATCCTCGATCCACTCCTCAAGGGACTCGAACGCCGGGGTGACTATTGCCAGGCTTTCGCAGATGACGTGGTGTTGGTGTTTGCTGAGGATACGGCGCTGGAAGTGGAGAGGAGGGCCAATGCCGCACTCGCGTATGTTCGGTCGTGGGGTGACAAAAACAAACTGAATTTCGCGCCACAAAAGACACACGCAATGGTGCTCACCAGGAAGTTGAAATTTGACACACCACGACTGCGCATGGGCGGGATCGACATTGGTCTGTCTAGCGAGATAAAGATCCTGGGGCTCACCATTGACAATAAGCTGACGTTTAACAGCCACGTGGCTAATACATGCAAGAAGGCGTTAAACATATATAAACAGCTTTCGCGAGCCGCCAGGATCAGCTGGGGACTCCACCCTGACATAATCAGGATTATCTACATGGCCACAGTGGAGCCCATCGTTACCTACGCAGCCGGCGCCTGGGCTAAAGCAGCAAACAAGATCGGGGTTAAAAGACAGTTAAACGCGATGCAAAGGGGCTTTGCGCAGAAGCTGTGTGGAGCGTACAGAACCGTTTCGTTGAACTCGGCGCTGATGCTGGCTGGGATGCTGCCTCTCGATATCCGGATCCGGGAGGCGGCATCGTTGTATGAGGCTAAGAGGGGAGTACCCCAGGCAGCATTAGCAGATAGAGAGGTAGAGCGCAGACTGGCCTTCGCTGAAATCCAGCACCCGGCAAGACATATGCGCTTCGACTTCATAAGGCTGGAGGACCAAGAGGAGTTAAACTCCCATGTGCATCAAGCAGTCTCGATCTACACCGATGGCAGCAAGATTGAGGGCAAGGTTGGAGCAGCATTGTCTCTCTGGAGCAATGAAACCGAAACCAAAACTGTCAAACTTAAGCTGCCATCGTACTGCACAGTTTACCAGGCCGAACTCCTGGCCATATGTCACGCCACAAAAATCATCCTGCGACGAGGCGAGCCCAGTTTCGCTATTCTTAGTGATTCGCGCTCTGCCTTGGAAACGGTCGTAAACCCATATTCCCTCCACCCTCTAGCTGTCGAAACCAGAGCCAACATCGAGGACAGTAGACTCCAGAACAAGGAAATTTCCTTGTTCTGGATTAAAGCACATGCAGGAGTGGAGGGAAATGAGCGCGCGGACCAACTGGCAAAAGAGGCTGCACTGCATTCCAGGAAAAAACCCGAATATGATAATTGTCCAATTTCATTCGTCAAGAGACACATTCGATTGCAGTCTCTTGACGAATGGAATGCACGCTACCAGGCGGGACAAACAGCAGCTATCACTAGGATGTTCCTCCCAGACGCAGTGGAAGGATATAAAACGGTGAGAAAAATTAAACCGGCAGGCTTGGCGACTCAGGTGATGACGGGGCACGGTGGGTTCTCAGAATACTTGCACCGGTTCAAGTGTAAGGGGGACCCATCGTGCATTTGTGAGCCGGGGGTTGCCGAGTCTGTCCCACACCTCCTGTTTAGTTGTCCAGTCTACGCGAAGCTCAGATTCGACATAGAACAGATACTGGAATGCGAAATAAAACCCGAAAATGTTCATCTGATAATAGCAAACAACAAATTAAGGCAAAAATTTATAGATTACTGTGTGAATGTAGTAAAGACGGTCGTAAAAAGAAATAGGTAAATAAGATATGTTTTACATATATAAGGTAAATTGTGTATCATAAACATATAAAACTGAGTTTGTTAAATAAATATGTCAAGTTTGCAAGGAATTTAAGAAACCAGAATAAAGTTAATAATAATAGGTGATAAGAAATATAGTGTTAAACCAATCATGTTTAGAATATATTGTTTAATATATAAGATAACATGAAAATAAGAAATTAGTAGAACAATAATTCTGTGTTTAATATAATTATAAGTAAATAGAAAATAAGAATAAGAAATCCAAGGAACTGTTGTCGTAAATAATAAGAAATAAATAAAGGTTAATAAATATACCCCAGAAAAAGAAGGTCTCTGATCATGTCAGAGGAAAAAAAAAAAAAAAAAAAAAAAAAAAAAAAAAAAAAAAAAAAAAAAACCTAACCTAACCTAACCTAACCTAACCTAACCTAACCTAACCTAACCTAACCTAACCTAACCTAACCTAACCTAACCTAACCTAACCTAACCTAACCTAACCTAACCTAACCTAACCTAACCTAACCTAACCTAACCTAACCTAACCTAACCTAACCTAACCTAACCTAACCTAACCTAACCTAACCTAACCTAACCTAACCTAACCTAACCTAACCTAACCTAACCTAACCTAACCTAACCTAACCTAACCTAACCTAACCTAACCTAACCTAACCTAACCTAACCTAACCTAACCTAACCTAACCTAACCTAACCTAACCTAACCTAACCTAACCTAACCTAACCTAACCTAACCTAACCTAACCTAACCTAACCTAACCTAACCTAACCTAACCTAACCTAACCTAACCTAACCTAACCTAACCTAACCTAACCTAACCTAACCTAACCTAACCTAACCTAACCTAACCTAACCTAACCTAACCTAACCTAACCTAACCTAACCTAACCTAACCTAACCTAACCTAACCTAACCTAACCTAACCTAACCTAACCTAACCTAACCTAACCTAACCTAACCTAACCTAACCTAACCTAACCTGAGCTAACCTAACCTGAGCTAACCTAACCTGAGCTAACCAGTACCCCCCCAACCTCCGTGGCAGTTGGATCGTTTTTAAAGTCGCTCCGCGCTTAAAAATCCTAAAAAAAATTGGTTTTTCTGCTCCAATTTCAAAGAGTAAAGTGTCGTTGGATGCGGAAACTTGCGCCGCATAAAGTGCCAAGGTCAAATAGTGCCGTGTTACAGTGCCCTGAAAGTGAATTGTGAAAAAAACACCTCTTTTAGAGGTTAAGTGAAGTTCATCAAAACTGGAAACGCGAACGCTGCCGGAACGAGATCGGCGACCCCCTTCTTTTTCATCGGTTTACTATGAGCATCGTGGTTCCCGATCATCTGGACCAATCAAAATTACCCTGACACCGCGAATCTGCGAGTTATTCAGGATTTTCACAAAACCACGTGCTCTGAAAAAGTCGAAGGAGTGGAGTCAGCGGCACGAATTTTGGCACCAACCTGGACCTTCATGAAATAAGGCGAGTGCAAGTTAAAATTGAATTTTAAGTCACAAGGAAAACATTTTATAACATTATAAATCTTCAAAATTTAAACCAGTATAGCTCTGAACAGAGGAAACTTTTCAAGAATTTTCAACTGCAGCCCGGTGCGCGCTCATTAGCTTATTAGAGACTCTAAGTTTTAGATTTTTAGATTAAATAGTTTTTGAATAATAAGGTATTTTATAAGAAAATCAACTTTTCAAAAATTTTTGACTTGGTTTTTGGTTTTTCAAAGATTTGTTTATTGGACTTTGTAGCGCTCTATTTTAAGTATTTTACATAAATTTTTCAGAATTTTTTGACGGACGGTTCGAGAGTTATTGATTTTTAACTGTTTTTTGGCTTTAATTCAAAATTAAATAGAAAATATTACTTTTTGACATTAGGATAAGGCCCAATATACTTATTGTGACCCATTTAAGTCCAAAGACGGGCTGTATATCTTTTAAATTGGCTATTTTGTCTAAATTGCGCCATCTTGGTTTTTAGGTTTTAAATTTCAATCTGCAATAGCTCGTGAACCGTTAGTCCGATTTACACCAGATTTTCACTGGGGCTTGGGGCACACCGTTAATTTTAAGATAGGACTATTTTCAGGTCATTACAGGACGGAAAAAATTTTGTCGCTGAAACTGCTTTCAGGTCATACCTGAAGTGACGCCGAGCTGTAAGTCCAAAACCCCGTCCTTCTACGACGTAGGGTTCCAGTGATACGGACGTTTTAACACGACTTTTGACAGCTCGGCGGCCATCTTGTTTAACTTCAAACCACTGTAACTCCTAAACCGTGGGTCGTGGGAAGTAGCGGTTTTCAAAATTAGTGTCAGGAACCTGCTGCCCTACTTACCACGCGGTTTCAGGTGGTTTGGAGCTGAAAATTTTCAGGACCCTGAAAGTGGTTTCAGCGGACAGCGGAGCTCAGGCCGAGTTGGGAAAGCCCAAACTCGGGGGGTCTGCGGCTTTCCAGAGGGAAGATATCTTCGGTCAAAAACTGACTTTGACAGCACCGCGGCCATTTTGTGAAATCTTTAGACGGCCATAACTTCCCAACGGAGAGTCGTAGAGGGCTGGGGTTTCCGCTGGACATATCGGTAGGGCTTGGGCTATAAGACAAGTTGGTTTTCAGGCGTTTTCAGGAAACAAATATTTTTCAGCCTGAAAACCATTCCAGTGGATTGGTCTTGCCGAGCCAATTCCGGAAAGCCCAAGCACCGGTGTTTTTGGACCGGTGGTTCCGGAGATAACCCGTTGTAACCAATTTCAGATTTAATTTTGACAAAAAACCAAATTTTTCAAGTTAGGTTATCTCCGAGACCCTTTGGTGTAACTATACCGAGTTTGGGATCGTTTGAAAGGGCTCGGCGAGAGCTATCCACTGAAGCCATTGACACGGCTCTACATAGAGTCCCGTCCCCCCCGGGCCTAACTTTCGAACCAGAGGTCCTAGACCCACCAAGTTTGGGGTCTCTGAAATCAGGACAAAAAGACCTGTCTTCTGGCTCCAACCAATTTACAAAATTATTTAATTGCTTGTTGTTATTGTTATTGTTTGATTTTATTTTTTATTTTATTTTACATTTGTTTTAGACTTAACCCATTAGGGTAAAAGTTGTTAAGACTAAGACGAGATTTGATAAATCTAAGTTTCAAGTGACGAAATTAGTATTGACGCCATTTACACGTCTTACTAAAAGACAGACTATCCTACCTACAACATCATGTTCGGACTTAGAACCCCGACCAAAAACACGGCATCAAACTCCCCCAATAAAGCCGCGGAATCAGCCGAAAAGGTATGTCCCACGTCGTCGGAAACCCAGGACAAAACTTTCGTTGTCCAACAAAGCATTGGCGAGATAGAGGCTAGGACAAAGAACTTACCAAAAAAGGCGGCGGCGCCGGTGGCGGGCCCCTCCAAGGCAAAAGTCCAAACACTATTGTTTGATGCCTCGGGTAGTCCGCCCCCGAAACCGGTTTACCCCACCAGACTTGCTGAGGGAAGGGCATGCCTCAGTAAGGCAAAGCTCCACCTCGGCAACTCTAGAAATACAAAAACAGAAATTAAAGAAGGGGTTACCGCAGCTGTAGAACGACTCTATCAATTGCTGAAAGAGTCGGAGGCGGTTAAGGGCAAAGAAACAGCTCAGAGCAAGGGGCGAGGTGAGAAGGAAGAGGAGGAACCTTTACACCCTCCACTCTCTTCTCACCCTGCCAGTTGTCGGGTGGAAAACGAGTTGCTAAAGAAGATGGAGGAGCACTTCAAACTCATCACAGCAAACACCGAAAAGATGGAAGGTCTCAGAGACACTCTGCTGTCCCATCAGAAAGTCTTGGAGGGGACCACCTATGCGAGTGTGGCGGCTGGCGGCAGTAGGGGAAGACTCCCAGAGCAAGCCACCCTGCACTCTGTGGTGATCACCTCCAGTGACGAAACAGAGACTGGGGATGAGGTGCTCCAAAAAATCCGGACTGCGGTAAACGCCAAGGAAGGGGGTGTTACCATCGATAAAATTAGGAAGGCCAGAGACAGAAAAGTCATCATGGGTTGCCGGAGCGAGGAAGAGAGGCGAGTACTAAAGGAGAGAATCCAGAAGGCGGGTAATCACCTTAACGTCGACGACATTCGGAACAAGGACCCACTTCTAATCCTCAAAGATGTCATGACGTACAATAGTGACGACGATATCCTTCTCGCTCTGAGAAATCAGAATGAGAGGATATTTAGAGACCTTGACAAAGAGGAAAATAGAGTGGAGATCCGATACAGGAAGAGAACAAGAAACCCTCTTATGAACCATGTCGTCGTTAGGGTGTCCCCCAAAATATGGACCAGAATTATAGTCGCGGAGACCGTGCAGATAGACCTGCAGCGCATCCGAATCGCGGACCAGTCTCCCCTTGTCCAGTGTTCGCTCTGTCTGGGGTACGGCCATGGCAGACGCTTCTGCAAGGAAACGGTTGAAAAATGTAGCCACTGCGCCGGGCCCCATAAAAAGTCGGACTGTCCCCACTGGCTCAATGGTGCAGTGCCAACTTGCTGCAATTGCATGCATGCCAAACTGGCAAACGCAGAACACAACGCGTTCAGTGAGGACTGCCCGATAAGGAGGAAGTGGGACGCATTGGCGAGGGCCACAACGGCGTATTGCTAAGGTGGTCGCGGGCAGGGGAGCACCGGGGAGCGGCACTCCCACCAGCGAAGCTTCACACCTGATAGTACAGGCAAACTTGCAGAGGAAGCAGCTCGCCACCAATGAACTGATGATAGAAGCGGATCGCAGGAAAGCAGCCATAGCTCTGCTCCAGGAACCCTACGTGGGGGGCTCAAGTAGTATGAAGAACTACAGAGGAGTAAGGATCTACCAGAATGCCAGCCCAGGGGAAGGAAATGTCAAAGCGGCCATTGCAGTGTTTAATCACGACTTCGACATTATACAGTACCCGATTCTCACTACAAATAATATCGTTGTGGTGAGAATCCGAACGCTGGCCTGGGAGATCACCGTAGTGTCGTACTACTTTGAGCCTGATCAACCCATAGAGCCGTACCTGGAGCATATCAAGAAAATCCGAGAAAAGCTGGGACCGCGGAGGCTAATCATTGGTGGCGATGCCAACGCTAAAAGTAGCTGGTGGGGGAGCGACAGAGTCGATCTGAGGGGCGAAGTTTTTTCTGGAGCCCTGGAGGAAATGTCCTTGCAGGTGCTGAACGACGGAGACATACCGACCTTCGACACGGTCAGAGGAGAGCGAAGATTGACCAGCCACGTCGACGTTACGGTCTGCTCAGAGGACATGCTCGACCTGGTGGACGACTGGAGAGTCATCGAGGATCTGACGAGTTCGGACCACAATGGTATGGTTTTTCAAATAAGATTACAAAAATCAAAAGGAATCAACATAAACAGGACAACTAGGATATACAACACAAAAAGGGCTAACTGGGACCGGTTTCATGAGAAACTGGCCCAGCTTATGAACGAAAACAATATTAACAAAATAGAAATAGACCAAACCCAAACACATAAAGAAATAGATCAATTTACAGAAAAATATATACAACAGATCGTCAGAACATGTAACGAGATATTAACAAAAAAGAAAACAAATGAAACACTTACCATGCCATGGTGGACTGAAGAGCTCGAGGAGATGAAGAGTAAAGTCGCCACTAGGAAGCGCAGGATCCGATGCGCAGCGCCAATCAGGAGGTCGAAGGTCGTCAGCGAGTACCTGAAACAAAAAGAAGAATACGAATTAGCAGCGATAAAGGCACAGGTAGATAGCTGGAAGAGCTTCTGTGGTAGACAAGATAGAGAAAGCCTTTGGGACAGTATATACCGTGTTATAAAGAACACTACCAAGCGCCAAGAAGACATTCCACTGGTGAAAGATGGCCACCAACTGGACCAGAAAGAATCAGCCAGCACTCTGGCGAATACATTTTTCCCGGAAGACCTCGAATGTGATGATAACTCAGACCACCGGCAAACCAGAGTCCTTGCAGCAAACGCAAATAACCGGGTGCATGGTGAGATACATGACCCGGCTTTTACGGTCGAAGAACTCCGGGCCGCGACGGAGAGTTTTAATCCAAAAAAGGCTCCGGGAATGGATGGTCTTACCGCAGACATTTGCAGTCACGTTGTCTCCAAAAATTTGGAACTTAACCTGGCGCTCATGAACAAGTGCCAGGAACTCGGCCACTTCCCAACTTCCTGGAAAGAGGCGACGGTGGTGGTCCTGCGAAAGCCTGGCAAGGATGACTACACAAACCCGAAGTCCTACAGGCCCATAGGCTTGTTACCGGTCATGGGGAAGATTCTGGAGAAAATGATAGTCGGGAGACTAAAGTGGCATCTACTCCCGAGATTAAGCCCTCGACAATATGGCTTCATACCCCAGAGAAGCACCGAGGACTCCCTCTATGACATGATACAACATCTGTACGGAAAACTCAACGATAAGAAACTTGTAACCGTAATATCACTGGACATAGAGGGAGCCTTCGATAACGCCTGGTGGCCCGCGATCAAGATCAGACTTGCCGAAGAAGAGTGTCCGGTAAACCTCCGGCGACTCATTGATAGCTACCTACAGGACCGTAAGGTCCGGGTGAGGTACGCCGGAGAAGAGTACATAAAGGACACTCAAAAGGGATGTGTGCAGGGATCGATTGGTGGGCCAATTCTCTGGAATCTTCTCCTTGATCCACTCCTCAAGGGACTCGAACGCCGGGGTGACTATTGCCAGGCTTTCGCAGATGACGTGGTGTTGGTGTTTGCCGGGGATACGGCGCTGGAAGTGGAGAGGAGGGCCAACGCCGCACTCGCGTATGTTCACCAGTGGGGAGTCAGAAATAAGTTAAGATTCGCACCTCAAAAGACGAACGCAATGATCATCACGCGGAAACTTAAATACGACACCCCGCGGTTGAGCATGGGCGGGATCGATATTGGTGTGTCGCGGGAAATCAAAATCCTGGGGCTGATCATTGACGACAAGCTAACATTTAACGCCCATGTATCTAATGTATGCAACAAGGCATTGAACTTATACAAGCAGTTGTCAAGGGCGGCCAGGATCAGCTGGGGACTAAACCCGGATGTCATACGCTCCATCTACACGGCAGTAGTCGAACCGACAATCCTGTATGCGGCAAGTGCGTGGGCACCAGCAGCCGAAAAGCTGATGGTGCGCAAACAGTTAAATGCGGTCCAAAGGGGATTTGCACAGAAACTGTGCAAATCCTATCGCACAGTCTCCTTAAACTCGGCACTGGTGCTGGCAGGGATACTACCCCTTGATCTCCGAATACAAGAGGCAGCAGCCCTGTATGAGGCAAGGAGGGGGGTACCTCGGCCAGCACTAGGAGATAGGGAGGTTGAGCGACGTACCGCGTTCGACAGAACTCCCCACCCAGCCAAACATATAAGCCTGCAGTTCGTATGCCTGGCAGACCAGGAGCAACACAACAACCACTGCACTCAAGCAGTGCGGATATACACGGACGGCAGCAAGATCGAGGGCAAGGTTGGGGCATCATTGTCTCATTGGAGCAATGGCGCTGAAACTAAAGCCCAAAAACTCAAGCTGTCGCCCTATTGTACCGTCTTCCAGGCTGAACTGCTGGCTATATGCAAGGCCACAAGGGAAATTTTGCGTAGTCCAAAAAACAGCTTTGGCATATACAGCGACTCCAAGTCGTCGCTGGAAGCTGTCACCAACCATCGCTCTCTCCACCCTCTCGCAGTCGAAATCCGCGAAAACCTGCGACATTGCAAGGATCAATTCAAAAAAGTTGAACTTTTTTGGATCAAAGCTCACGCAGGACTGGAGGGCAATGAGAGAGCAGACCAGCTAGCAAAGGACGCAGCCCTTAAAACAAAAACAAGGCCAGACTATGACAAATGCCCGATCTCATTCGTCAAGCGGCAGATCCGTGCGGACACGCTTGACGAATGGAATCGGAGATACACATCGGAAGTTACAGCCGGTGTGACAAAAATATTTTTCCCAGATGCCATACAGGCATTTAATATAATTAGAATGCTGAAACCGACAGGAGTATTGACCCAACTATTGACAGGGCACGGTGGGTTCTCCGAATACCTAAACAGGTTTAAGTGCAAAGAGAGCCCATCGTGCATATGCGACTCTGACCAACAGGAAACCGTGATACACATACTGACTGACTGCCCCACTTACTGTCGGGAGAGGTATGAGATTGAGCAGGAACTAGGAACCGAAGTAAAGACGGCTAAATTGAATGCACTAATTGCTGATAAGGATACCAGAAATAAATTTATTGAATTTTGCATAAAAATTGCTAAAAATACCATTACTAGGAATAAGTAAATGAATATATGTTTAGGATTTATATTTGTATATAATATAAAACAGTAGCATATTTACAAAAGTCTTTGAAAATGTCCGAAACTGTAGCTGATGAATTATGTATCAAAACATCTAAAAATAAGCTGGTAAAAATAAATACAGGTTGAATTGTAAATCAGGTTAAGGTTATTAATATAATAGAAATAAATTGTTAAATAAATTATGTTAGCTATATATTGGTTTATATACAAGTTAACATAAGTCTTTTAAGTAGAAAATAAGAAACTAGTATAACAATCCTGTTCTAAAACCAAGAAGTGTAAAATAACAAGGCAAAAATGTAAAAACTGTATAAAAACGAATTGTAAAATAGGTTAAGTAGCATGTATGAAAACATTGTCTAATAAATAAGTAAATAGTATATAAGAAATTCATGTAGCAATCTTGTACTGAAAACATGTAAAAAGCCAGTAAATGAAGGCAAATTGCAAAAATAAAATTAAATAAAGGTAAATAAGTATACCCCGTAGAAAAGGTCTCTGATCACGTCAGAGGAAAATAGGTAGGATAGCTCGCGGGCCGGGCCTTGCGTCCGGACAGGTATAAAAAAAAAAAAAAAAAAAAAAAAAAAAAAAAAAAAAAAAAAACCTGAGCTAACCTAACCTGAGCTAACCTAACCTGAGCTAACCTAACCTGAGCGAGAGGAGTGAACCTCGGAGCGAAGGTCTGATTTTACTTCAATTGGATGTAGGGCCTTCGAATAGTCTGTAGATAACTACCGTTTTGTACTCAGTAACTGAAACAGTACCGTGAGAGACTTTAGAAATTAATACACGAACAGTATACAATTGACAAATATTCACAATTTTAAAAAAAATATTTTTTCTCGGCAAAAATAAAATACCTATCTCCATTGCAAGTGGTGGCAAGTAAAAATGTTGTTGTAAAAGCTGTTTTATACGATGCGTGTACCGAGGGAGACTAAATAATTGTACTCACCTATGTTACGGGTGCGTTTATTTTGGCTTCTCTTGGGTGAAATGTTTGTATGTTTAGTACAACTTTTATTTTTTTAGTGTAAGTTTTCAATTTTTATTTTATGATTCTACACTAATATTTATACCACATATTATTGAGAACACTAGCTTTTGCCCGCGACTTCGTCCGCGTATATGTCGGTTATCGCGGACGCAGACGAAGTCGAATAAAAAGTAGCCTATGTCCCATGTCCTTTATTGGGGTCCACACTTACCCTGTACCAAATTTCACACAAATCGGTTCAGTAGTTTAGGCGTGAAGAAAAGACAGACAGACAGAGTTACTTTCGCATTTATAATATTAGTTAGGATAATCAGTCGATCCCAACGTATGCTTGGATTTGTCATTCGTAATGGAAAGGTATTTCGACGCCCACATACTAAATTAGTTCTCTACAATAGCCTTATAAGAAGCATCCTGGAATACTGCAGTGTGGTATGGAGGCCTCACTACGCAACCCACTCGCTGCGGATAGAACGAGTCCAAAAAAGGTTTATCCGATACCTGTCCTAACCTAGGGTACTCAAAGGGAAGGCAATTTAAGTAGCTCTCCTACTTTGATCAACTAGGCTGCTACAAAATTAATACTCTGAAGCTCGAAGGGAGCTCTTAGATTTGAGATTCGTATATAAACTGCTCAATAACACCATTGACTGCCCGCAATTGGTATGTAAGTTCAATTTCAGAGTACCCCGTGGCCCTCCTCGCAAACCTATAACACCCTTAGCTCCGCCTCTTCGCCGTACAGTGTCTGGTGCTAATTCGCCTATACCCCGCATGTGCAAACTCATAAACGAACGCAGCGACCGGTTGACGTCCACGCAGACTCAATATTGACGTTTGTCAGACGTAATTAGTATTAGTATTTATTAGAATTATCTAGAATTTAAGTACCTACATTGAGGCTTTAAATTAAATTTATAATTACAAAGAGCAATTTTCATGTGGTGTTTGCCTGTAATTGGTTGTGTAGTTAGATTTAAGACACAATCACTTGTATGTTGCTATCTGTATAATTTCTGTAACAACTGTGGGTGAACCTTAATTAAATAAAAAATAAATAAATGTCTTTAAGTAAAAAAACAACAAATCTTGTGATTTATAACATAATTATTAAAGTAATGTTATCAGTATTGGTGAAGTTGGTATAGGTAGCGGCTTCGAAGGACCATAAAAGCGTTGTGTTGGATGTGAGGTTACCGGCACGCTGTTTTGAAATAGGGGAATAAGGACTTACTTGGGAGTTCTGGATAATCGCCTGGGACGACGGTTCTTCTTCACTGTCACTTTGTGTCGGCCGACACTCACAGATTATTTTGAGTTATTTTTATTGCGGTTTGGAGTATTTTTAAGCGGTAGTTGCGGCGCGGCGCGGAGCGGTAATTGTCGCGGTAGTATTTTTTGTGTGACGAAGGACGAACTGACGATTCGTGTAGTGTAGAAGTCCTTTTTAGTATATCGCAGTGTTGCCAAAATCACCACGAAAAGCGCTTCTTATTGGGTGCGCCGGCGGCAGTATTCCTTTCTCTTTCTATTGCATGGGGGCATAATAGGAAGGAAGGAGATGGATAGATAAAAACAGCGCCGGCAACATAATAAAAAATATATGACGTTCGGATGCATTATAATCATTGACATACAACAGTATGGACTGGAAATACCTACGAAAAAAGGGTGCATACCTACAACTGGTATTGTCTCATAAAATGGCTGCCATTGCTAGTGTTGTGTCTATCAAGGAACATAGGTGTTACTATAACTAGTATCGATACTAAATACGAGTCTTACTAGTTATCACGTTTAGATCATACCTAATAAATTATGTATACAAAGTCCGTTGTAATTGTAACAGAAAAAGATGAGTAGGTTATCTTACTTTCCGTTATCTATAAAAATAAATAAAATTGAAGTGTCTGTTGGTACTGTCAAAATAACAGCTTTTTACTAAATGCTTATAAAAATCTAAACAGTACTATTTTAACAAAATGGCATTTTTTTTTATTTTTGTCTGTCTGTCTGTTTGTTCCGGCTAATCTGAAACGGCTGGACCAATTTTGACGGGACTTTCACTGACAGATATGTTACAAGGAGTAACTTTTTATTTTTTTTTTGTGGATGGGAAATCATCTAATGACTCCTCCCGCTCTGGGTGGAGCGGAAGGGAGTGTCAGACTCTTACTGACTAAAACCCACCCGTGTTCCTTCCTTAGCCCTTTATGTTCCGGGGCAGCGGTAACCCTTTCGGACGATCCCGCTACCCTACAAGGAGTAACTTAGGCTACCTTTATTTTAGAAAAATAATAAGGGTTCCGCGCAAAAAAAATTCCATGCATAAATTATTTTTGCGTTTGGTAGCCAGGATGGTTATAGGCTATTTAACATCACGTTACGACCCTTAGGAGCCGAGAAAACCTTTTGAAATTTCAATGTTAATAGATAGGGGAGGACAGTGTAGGCCTGTCAACAAGTACTTAACAAAATAGAAAACATTGTAAAAGCCAATTATTTTAAAAGTGTAACCATTGAGTTTCTTACCGTTTCTTCTCCATAGGAAACTACCAATTGGAACCGTGCACCTAGCTTCTGACGTTTCATAAAAGTGTCCATGTAGGTTTATGTGAAATATTTTGATTTTGGTGCTGTGAAGTGTGAACCACAGGCCGGACCTAGCAAGGTAACTCGGACTGAATAAGACGCAGGATTATTTATGTTAACATCGCAGAATATACCGGTATCGTTTCAGCGGAGGAACTAGTTTCGGAAACTATTACGCCAAGTCGGCAACGGTACAACACTATTCCATTATGACATATTATTGTAAACAAACGAACGAATTAACAAATATAATAGAAAGGCCTGTTATACGGAAATGAACCCAAATATCAATACTTTAGCCATAAATTCATGATCACGTTACAATTGTATCATCGAATGTGTATTATTGTATGTATTAATGCATGAAAACCGGCTACTAACCTGTGCAAAGACAATTGAGGTTGATTTTCATTCTTTCTTGCACCACACTTCACAATACAACACACAGGCATGTTGAGTTTCTGTTTCCCAACATTTACATGCAGTTTTAACAGGTAAAATCCTCGTAATTTTCTTGCAATCCTCAATAATACAAAAAATAAACAACCATTTGACAGCAAAACTACCATGAAACTCCGCGCATAAGATGGCTGCTATGGCACTTACCTACAACTGTCACTACGTCACGATAAATATTGCCATAATGAGCAACAACTTAAATATTGTTGTCTCTTTTATCAAATAAAATTATCTCATTAGAAAGAATGAGACATAATGATATTTCACATTCTGAATCATATTTCACTCATATTTGTATAAGCAAATGTATGTATAGAATAACGCGGCATCTCCATGTTTTATGTACCTCAATGATTATAATACAAAACTTGCACTACAAAAACTTGCGTAAGCATCCTGGCCGGGTTTGAGGTTATGTAGATTATGTAGTGTAGAAGCCTTACGTTGCCGTAGGTGTGTAGGGAATCCAAATAACAAGGCACTGATTTCTTGGTATACATTTTGTATTGTTCCACATGCACAATTACAGTTCGGCACAAGCAGGCAGTAAAATAATAGAAGGAGAAAGAGTCAAGCACAAGCACGGTAGATCAGCAAGCTACTTTATTACGACCGCACGGAAGTAAACAAAGGCTGTGGCGTGAGAGAGCGATTGACATGCGCTTCGCGTCGGAGAGATGTCTCGACTGGCGAGCGGCCGGGGGCGATGATGCCCGCGCGCAGCTTGGACGCACGCCCCGCGACCGCGCGCGTTCCCCTCGCCGTGGCGCGCTACTAGCTAGATCGCTAATAGTGAATTATAAAGTGGTGTCTGTTTGTTTGTTGAAGGTATTATAAATTGATAAATGTTTGCAGCTGCGACAGGACACTACGATACCTAATATAAGAACTTATAACTAAACACGTACATGATAAATTATTATTAAATAATTGTATATTAAACAGATGTGTGAAGTCCGCTACAGTAGTATTCTCAAAAAAAAAGAAAAGGGAAAGAAATTATATTAAAGCCGATTATGAGAAAGATAAAAGAAATAGAAAAAAAAAATTCGAATATGTTGACTATGGCTAAAATTAGATAAAATTAATTACGCGGTGATATTATTGGGAAGGTAAAGGACATAGTTTAACAACGGGTCTCTTGAAAGGGCCTCTGCATGTCTTCACCATAGCAACGCGGGTTGTCCCATCCCTGCCGGGGAAAACCTCGATATGCCCATTGGCCAACGTAAAGGAGGGACATCATCTTGATGCATGAGAACCACTGTACCAATCATAATATTGTCTGCGGCATCCAACCATTTTTGCCTAACTTGTAGGTTAGGTAGATATTCTATCCGCCATCTTCTCCAAAAGCTGCAAACCATTTGGTCAAGCAATTTTTTGCGGCAAGTTAGAGACATCGTAGTTTCGGGAACGTTCACGACAGGCAACGAAGTCAACGGAGAAGCCATTATAAAATGAGCGGGAGTAAGCGGTTCTGGGTACGGATCCTCATTCAGAACACAGAGCGGTCTAGAATTTAGAACTGCCTCAATTTCAGTGAGAACAGTCGAAAGCTCCGCATAGGTAAGAAGCTGAGAACCGATAACACGGTATAAATGCGTTTTGATAGATTTAATATTAGATTCCCACAACCCTCCAAAGTGGGGAGCGCGGGGTGGAAACATTTTCCACTCTATTCGGTAGCGGTTAGCAAGTACTTAGTTCTTGCAGTTGAGCCTTGGCCAAGTCATCCATGTATAACTCATGAGAAGCGACAATGGATGCGCGCGGGAAGCGATGTTTTTCATCCTCTGATAGCTGGCGCACAGTGCGCATGGCTAGAAAGGGACTGGGTTTGAGACCAAAGGCAACTCGGTTAAATTGAAATTCGCGAACAGGTTCAGTGGTATTAAAACGAAACAATATTTTCTGGTATTTTCGATGCTCATCAACAACAGCAATTCGAAGATACATCTGTTTTATGTCAGCTGTAACTGCAATAGGGAACAAACGGAAATTTAAAAGTAATAAAAATATGTCAGTCTGTAAATTTGGCCCTGTGTGTAACAAATCATTCAATGACACGCCATTATGAGACTTGGGGCTCGCGTCAAGGACGATACGAACTTTAGTAGTTTGTTTATCATTCTTGATAACAAGGTGATGCGGTTTGTAATATTATATAGTTATATATAATATTACAAACCGCGTTATATAGTTATAGTCTATAAAACCTCGGGGTGTCCTTCGCTCGCTCTTGCATCCTACGGTGCGTCATCATACGACGGTTTCTAAGAACAGAGATCTCTATCAACCATAGGTTCCACACCAGTTTTTTTGTACTTAGTCAAGAAATAATTGAGTAGTAAGTACCTTTGATTACCTCTGTCTGGGTGGAATGGATATGCCGAACACCTGCCGACCAAAACTCCACTGTTCCTTCTACCACCATGAGTCGATGTCCCGAGACATACTTAAACCAATAATTATCGTTTCTACTCTAGCACTAACTTGTTTCATATAATTATTATTGCATTTTAATTTGTGACAGAACTTGGCTTGTGTCTTCGCAATATAACTGTGAGTCTATTTGTAGCGATGGCTAGCGCGCAAGTGCAACTTAACAATTGCTCCAAACGGCATTCTGTGAGGTGTCGTCGTCAGCGGCAGTCCCGTCATGCGCGCGCTGTCATGTGCCATCACTGCCGTCAGTGCCGTGGTGTGGGCGAGCGCGAGGGAGCGCGCGCTGGTGGGGGGAGCGGTGCGGTTCGGCGCGCTGTTCGCCGTGCACGGCGCGCCGGCGGCAGCGCGAGCGGGCGCGACGTGCGGTGCCGTGCGCGAGCACTACGGCATCCAGCGCGTGGAGGCGACTCTGTTGGCGCTGGACGCCATCAACGCGGACGCCCGGCTGCTGCCGCGCCTGCGCCTGGGCGCCGAGCTGCGCGACTCGTGCTGGGCGCCCCCCACGGCGCTCCGCCAGACCATCGACCTGGTCCGCGACGCCATCGCCCCGCCAGACGCGCGCCGCCAGCGCGAGCCGCCCGGCGGTGACGCCGACGCCTGCTCTGCGGTCAGTCATTCATTACTCATTACCTACACCGCCTACACGCGCACTATGACTTCAAGGAACTTCTAGATACTTAGGTACTCTCATATCACGATCTTACAATCACATCCCCACCACTTCAATGAGTTTTTGAAATCAGTGTATAATAATTAAGTATGTTTCAAAGATCATAAAAATGTGGGTGAAGTGCCGGGCGTAGGGTAGAGGTTGCGGGGCGCGGGTGCGCGTGCGCGAAGTACCAGCTGCGTGACGGAGAGGACAGCGAGAGCGCTCGACCTCGTCGCGAGTCGCGAGTGCTGTTGTCGGCTCCGGAACTCACTCATGTTACACTGTCATGCAATTACTTAGAGTTCGCACTTGGCGTTACGTGCAGCTGGTTCAGGTTGAGGTAGTGATATTTAGTATATCATGAACGACTGAGCGATGAATATATACTGCATGCGTTTTGCACTTGCAGACTGGCGAGCCGACGCGTGTGGCTTCTGCGCCGCTGGTGGCCGTGCTGGGCCCGGGCGCCAGCTCTGCCGCCGTCCAGGTGCAGAACTTGCTACAGCTGTTTTCCATTCCGCAGGTTTGTACTCGTTTGCGCCACCTCTGCCTCTCGCCCCTCACCCCCAGGGCATCACACTGATGCACGTGTTTGTGCCAGGTGTCGTACTCGGCCACGTCTCGGGAACTGTCGGATCGCGCGCGCTTCTCGACTTTCTTCCGCGTAGTGCCCTCTGACCGGCACCAGGCGCGCCTATTGGTGGCGCTACTGCGCGCGCACAACTGGACCTACGTGCACGCGCTGCACACGGACGGTGAGGCCTCCCAACATGCCCGCGTCGCCGTCGGCGAGGCAAGCTAGTGACTGTGCGTGTCGGTGTCGCAGAGAGCTACGGGCAGAGCGGCATGGCGGCCTTCCGCGAGGAAGCGGTGCGCGGCGGGGTGTGCGTGGCACGCGAGGTGGCACTGCGCGCGGCCCCGACGCCGGCGCAGGTGGACGCTGCGCTGGCGCGGCTGGCGGGCGGGCCCCGCGTGGCCGTGTGCTGGTGCGAGGGCCGCACGGCGCGCGCGCTGCTGGCCGGGCTGGCGCGCGCCGGGCGGAGCGGCCTGCGGCTGGTAGGCAGCGACGGCTGGGCAGACCGGCGCGACGTGGTGGAGGGCGTGGAGCGCGCCGCGCACCGCTCGCTCACGCTGCGCATCCGCTCGCCCTACCTCAAGGAGTTCGACGCGCACTACCTCGCGCTGAAGCCTCACAACAACTCTAGGAATCCATGGTTTCAGGTCATTCTAAGCTGCTGCCTCTCCCCCCTTGCCATCACCCCCGCCTTATGGTTTGGTACCAAGGGCGTTACAACAAGTTTAAGTTGCGGACAGTTACGGTAGATACAAATAATTAATTTCATTAACTTAAGAACTAGCTTGTCCTACTAAACTAATAATAATATTATAGAAATTACAATACTTCGTTTCCACAGGAATTCTGGGAACAGAAGTTCAGCTGCTCGCTCTCTGAAAATCCACCGGCGGGAGCGCGACGTTGTTCAGGTTTCAAATCTTGTATAATTTCTTATGTAAATGCATCTTACGAATCGGTGCATTGTTGTTTTTGGAAATTTGAAGTCCTGGAAAATAGTACGGTTGTCAAACTTATTGTATGCAAGTAAAGATAATTATTGCCCTTGTTCATTTGATGACTGGCGTATAGGATCTTCAGAACCATCATCTGAACTTGTTGCCAAACATAAAAGAATTGTATTGCAGTGGATTCCTTCTCACGTTGGATTGGATGGTAATGAGATGGTTGATCGTTTGGCAAATGAAGCCGCGTCGGATGGGGATATTATGCTTGTCCTCCATGGCCATGGCATACTGAACTTTTACCCCGAGTTAGAGACAGCTGTATTCAATCTTGGACTTGGTCAGAATATAACGAACGGTATTCGGTACAGGACGATTTAACCATCTCTTCCACGAATGCTTTGGTTCAGCGAGGGCAAGAACCAAGAAGATGAGATGAGATTAAGATGCGCAAAGTTGATTCACCCAGTAGTTGTGCTATCTGTGGACTCATAGAAGATGTGCATCACATCTTGACGGAATATAGTCGTGTTGGAATCCAAAGACGTCAAGTTATTGACAATAACTTTAATGTAGGCTTCTATAATAGCGTTCTGGCTTCAACAATATCAGCACCCTAATTGCGTAACACTATAAATCTCAATCTGAATCATTTTGAAGGATATTGCTAATCCATTGCTTCATACGAGTATATTCGAAAAATGGGTGTGCTCTACAACGTAAATAACGCAATGAATATTGTTGAACTGTCAAAATGAAACCCATTGCTACTGATAGTGTGCTACGCAATTACCCTGCAGGTGAGGCCATAACACTTTATAATACTAGCTGCGCCCCGCGGTTTTATCCGCATAAGTCTTGATCCCGTGGGAATATCGGGATAAAAAGTAGGTACCTATGTCCTTTCGCGGGACTCAAACTATCGATATCCGTGCTCTATACCCATCTAAATTGGTTCATTGGTTTAAGCGTGAAGAGGTAACAGACAAACAGCCAGACACACTTTCGCATTAATAATATTAGTATGGATTTATATGGGGGTGACATAATTATTCTGTAGAGAAAAAACCCTGCAAATAAATAAAGATTAAAAAAAAAGTAAATATAATAATTGCGTAGGTACCTACCATTAAATTCTGTGTGTGCGGTAAAAGGTTCGGAGTCGCTGGCAGCCAACTACACGCAGGAGCCGAAGCTGGCGCTGGTGGTGCGCGGCGTGTACGCGCTGGCGCACGCGCTGCACGGCATGGTGCGCGCTTCGTGCGCGGGGGGCGGGGAGCGCGCCGATGGGCTGTGCGCTGCCATGCTGCCCTTCAACGTGTCGCGCTACCGCCAGCACCTCGCACGCGTGCGCTTCCGCGCGCCCGACGGCGGCCTCGTCGCCTTCGACGACAACGGCGACCCGCCGCCCGAGTCAGTCACCACACTCACCACGTCACCACTCACGTGCACTAACTTGTTTACTTACAAATTAACTGACGATTCTGCCATCTACACTCGAGAACAATGAATTCGGGTCACAAAGAACTAGATACACAGTCAGCGGCAAAAAATGTCCTCACCGAATGTGCACCCAATTCAACATTTGGGTGCACTTTTAATCTAGTAGCATTCGAAATTTCGAACGCTCCGACGGTAAACACGCCTCAGTGCTCGTGTAAAAACTGTTAAAAACACACATCCAGGACGCTAAAAAAGGATGGATTTTCATATTTTCGGTAAGTAATAATATTATCATTATATAATTGTTATCACTGTATTGTAAATACTGATATTTTGTCAAGAAATCATCGTAAAAACATTTTTTAAATTAAGTCGTGTTAAACAGCAGGAGTTATATATAAAGCATCTCAATTGTAAAGACTTATCGCATGCCCACTTAAATTGTTCGGGTTATGTGCGTTGATTCTGTTCCATTTGTGGAGACGCTATTGTTTCTTTATTATTAAAAAGTATAATTATTATTTTTTTTTTTTGTTTAATGAGACTTTTTTACTGTTTCTGTAAGTAAATATTATAGTAATTTTTAATAGATTTCATTTTTATTAAGTGCAGGTAATAAAATTAAAGATGTAAGATTTTATTGGAGTTTACTCCTTATGAATCGATTTTAATATAAGGCCTCCGGTATGGAAATTTTATGAGGAGGGAAATACAAGCGATATGGCTGGTCTGCTGGTTAATTCGAATTCAAACGCACCCAAATGTTTAAGTGGGCGCTCATTCGGTAAGGACTAAAAAATTCCATATCTAAAAAAAATTCCATAACTATAATTATTATTACAATAAAAACATATTGAACAATTCCGACTCCACTCATTCCTTGTCCTAGCGGCGAGCCTCGGTCGTAAAATGTATTGTTTTTTTTTAGGACATTGTAATTCTGACTTTAAAACATTTTCGCGTAAATGTTTTAAAGTCCGGTCGTAATAGTTTTGTGAATACGACTTTAAGCATTGCTTTTATGGTTGAATTTACATTAACCTATATTTATTTCACCTAGAATTAGGTAAATACAATTGTTTACTTTGAATTGTGCATCTAGTCTTTATTAGTGATCGATGGGTCACATAAAGGAACCTGAAAGTCTCGGAAACTAAGAATGCTAGATTAATGAAATAAATTGTGTTTAATATATACAATTAAATGTTCCTTAAATGAAAGTAATAAAACTTCTTAGTTACTGTAAAGTTATGCTATCAAATATTACAAAATAAAAAATGAGGCTTTTGTAAATGGAACTACGAATTTTCTGAATCTGTTTTTACTTTTGTTTCTATTATGTCATAAAAAAATACTAAAAAACCTTACTGCGGTAAAAAACAAAAAAACTGAAATCTAAAAACAAGCTCATAGGCGGGACCCATTTGAGTTTGAAAATATAATAATAAAAATTGTATGGGTCCCGCCTGCTTAATTACCTATTTGACTTTTTTTTATATCCAGCTTTTTAGTTTACAAATGTGAAAGATTTCGCAGACGGTTTAGTTCTTGGTATGTTTTTTACGATTTGTCACTTCGAATTACTTGTAACCATAATTATATAAGTTGTATCAATGATATAAGTTGTATACATTTTTGTAATTGCCTTTTAAAACCCTTTATTTTGATACCCCACTCGATAGGTTTTGAGAAAAAATTTTTTTGAAGACAATACTATGTGGCGCGGTAGATTATTATAGTTCTCGTAGTCGCAAGTGCGACTGCTGAGCTTGGGGTCCTGGGTTCGATTGCCGGGTCGGGCAAAGTGTTAATTTTGATATACCCAGTGCGCCAGCCAATGAAACATGTTAGGCAACATGTAGAGGTGAGCTTACGTTTACACCCTGGTGATGTTCTGTCCTCAGGCTGAGCGAGTACGACGTGATGAGCTTCGAGCGGCGGGGCAGCGGCGAGGGCGGCGCCTGGCGCTACGAGCGCGTGGGACGCTGGCGGCGCGGCGCGCTGCGCCTGCGCGGGGGCGCCGACGCCGCGCACCGGTACGCCGCCGCCCGCGCCGCTCGTTGGCGACTGAGCCGCGTCACGCGTGTACAGTCCGATGAGATTAAATGAACGTGATTGGCGGTGCTACTTGTAAAAGAAATTTCCAGTTTCTTTTACTATTTCGCCACTTTCATTTAGATCTATGTAGCGTTGTTATACTATGCTGTCAGTGCAGTGGTGGCGCGCGTGTGCAGGCGCGCGCGCGGCGTGCAGGCGGCGTGCTCGGCGCCGTGCGGCGCGGGGCAGTGGGCGCGCGCGGGGGAGGGTCGTGCAGGCTGCTGCTGGTCGTGTGAGACGTGCGCGCCGCTCGCCGTCACCGTGCCGCCGCCTGCGCCCGGCTGCCGTCTTTGTCCGCCGGGACATCGCCCCGATCTGGATCGCATCAGTAACGATAATATTTTGTCTGTAGTTATTAAATAAAGAATGATTTGAAGTATTGATTGTTCGCGATCTTATCGAAATAAATTAATTGGTAGCGTGTTTACCGTCGCCCGTGGAGTGGGGCGGTGGCGGTCGCGGGCCCCGCGTGGTGTCCGCGGTGGCGGGCGTAGCCGGGCTGGCTGCGGTAGCGACGTGCGCGGTCACGTTCTGGCGCCACCGCACGACGCCTGTGGTGAAGTCGGCGTCGCGCGAACTGTGCGCGCTTCTTCTGTGCGCGGCGGCTGTGTGCCACGGCGCTGCGCTAGCGGCAGTGGCGCGGCCGGCTGCAGCGCCGTGTGCGTTAGTCCGTTTCGCAGCGCCTGCACTGGGCGGCGTGTACGCGGCGGTGCTGGCACGCACGGTGCGCGTGGCGCGGCTGGTGGCGGCATGTGAGCGGCGGCCGGCCGCTCGCCCGCGCCTCCTGTCATCGCGCGCTCAAGTGTGGACGTGGCTGGCGTTGAGCACGCCCGGCGCATGCGTGGCGGTGTGGAGCGCGGCACGCTGGCCGGCGGCGCCGCGCCTGCAGCACCCGGGCCGCGCGCGCTCCGTGCTGGCTTGTGGCGGCGAGCACGCCCCGGCGCAGCTGGCACCACTGGTTCCCGCGCTGGTGCTGCTAGCGACGTGCGTGGTGCTGGCAGTCCGTACTCGCCGGCTTCCGCACAATTTCAACGAAACTCGATTCGTGGGCGCGGCGGCGTATGCCACGTGCGTCATCTGGGTGGCGTTCTTCCCGCTGTACGTGGTGAGCGCGGCGCGCACGGCCACGCTGTGCGCGTGCGTGTCGCTGTCGGCGGGCGCGTGCGTGGCGCTGTCGCTGGGCCCGCGCGTGTGGGTGTGCATGTGCCGCCCGGCGCGCAACACCCGCGCGCACTTCCTGACAGCGACCTCCATCCGCTGCCACCTCGGCAAGTACCGACCGGGGCGGGCGCAGGCTGCGGGGCGCGCGGAGGCGGGGGCGGCGGGGGGCGCGGAGCTGGGGGCGGTGGAGCGGCGCGACGTGGCCAGCCAGACGGCGGCAGCGCGGTGCGCGGCCCCGCGGCGCTGCGCGGCGGCAGGCGCATGCGCGCGCGTGGTGCGCACGACGCACGCCGACTCCTCCGACGTGCTGATCGTGCTGCTGCACCACCACCACACGCTGCCCGACGCACTGCCTCCGACAGACTCCTCGCCAGACCGACGAGACGAATGACTCGTACCGTTGTAACTTTATTATTTGTAGGGATGGACCGAAAGTTTCACATTCTGATATAAATTAAAGCAAATGAAATAAAATAAAAACTTTAATCTGCGACGTTTTATTGTGCGTGTGTGGGTTGCTGTAGGGCCTGATTACCTTAGTCTTAGAAAAAAAAAATTACTTTATGCACTAGAACATAAAAAGCGATTTTATGTCGCCTACGCACAACATAAACACGAACTTTTAGAGCATGAGAAGTGAATTATTTTCACTAAGGTCTAATAGACCATTGTAGTCTGAGTAAATAAAGATTAAATAGTGGGCACGCGGGCGCGAATGATTAAAATTGTAATAGCATTTGACAAGCATTTTGGCCGCGATTCTAAGCGGACGTGTTTTGTGTTAATTGTCATGAATTACCTCTAAATAATTACGAATATTACTTAATTAACAATTTGCGGACTCAGTCATAGTGAGTAAAGTGTGTCGCGCGTGTCAATTGTGCAACTAACAACTTTTTCACAGTGCGCGATGAACTAATTACCTTTATACAAAAAAGTTACATTTTCTGTGTTAGTGATGGCTAACCATGGGTCTAGCCCTTGTGGTCGTAGCCAACTAATGCAGCGAAGTCTACCGCCTACTCCATCAACCTCTGACCAAAACCAACCAGTTGAAACAGCGCCACCAGCGTCCACGGAGGATGACTTACTGGCTGATGTCGTTGCTACGCCGGAAATCCAGAAATGGTTAGGATCCATAGAGACCATTTTAAACGAAGTTTGCTCTACTGTTGCCGAAGGAAAAATGAACTCTGACCAGAAGCTTCGCGTCACCAATCTTTGTCGAAAAGTCGCACATGGGACATCTCAAATGGCTGTCCTATACCAATCCCTGAAGCAAAAATCTATTCAGGCTTACAGCACCATCCAGTTTCTTCAAGATCAGCAGGTCGTTGCAAACACTCTGCACCAATTCAAAGAGGTCGTCGATAAAAAGATAACGCAACCAGAAGCCACTTCTTATGCCAATATGGTTAAAAAGGGAACAGATAACTTTATTCGCCCAGCAAACTTTAGTTCTGTTGCCATCTATCCTACCGACAAGAAACATTTTAGTGACGACACCAAAACGCTTGTACAAAAAATTGTCTCGCCGGAGGAACTGAAACTTCGGGTCCGTAGCCTAAGAAAAATTAGGAATGGAGGCGTTATTATTAGCACCGATAGCAAAGACGACATTGCTAAATTAAAAAATTCGGAGAAACTGGTGTCGTCGGGTCTTAAAATTGAAGAACCGTCAAAACGCCGCCCCAGGATAGCAATAATTGGTGTCCCCGTAGCTCTCAGTGAGAAAGCGGTATTGGATTGCATTTATGAGCAAAACCTGTCTGATAAATTGCCGAAAACTACTCGAGAGGCCTTTCTAGAAACAATAAAATTGAGCCATAAGTCCGGAAAGAAAGATCGCCCAACATGTAATTATATACTCGAAGTTCCTCCCAGCATCAGAAAAATACTAGTGAACCAAGGCCGTATTTTTATAAATTGGACATCATGCCCAGTTAGAGATTTTACTTTAGTAACCAGGTGCTTCAATTGCCAGCAGTTCGGTCACGCAGCCAAGTTTTGCCGCGAAACATCTCCAACATGTAACCTCTGTGGAGAGACGGGACATTCGTTCAAAGATTGCAGCAACAAAACTTCTCCTCCGCAGTGTGCAACGTGCAAACGTTTCAAGAGGAAATGTGATCACCCAACTGGTGACGTGAATTGCCCAGCACGAAAATACGCTGAAGACAATTATATTAACTCGATAGACTATGAAGGCGCCTAAGAGCGCCATCGAATAATTGGTTAATTAGCACATAAAAAGTAGATAAATTAGTTTTTAGTACCTATCATGACTAATCAGCTAATCACTGATCTAGACAGTTTTTCAGTGTCCGAAGCAGTAATTTGTAATCTTGAGGAGTGCAAAAATCTTCTTCACATCGGTAAGAAAATGTTAACAGTGCTTACACAAAACATTCGTAGTATAAACAGAAATTTTAACGGCTTTGAAGTGCTATTACAGAATCTTGAAATAAGCTGTGACATTATTGTACTAACAGAATGTTGGCTCTCCGAACAAACAACGAATATACCATCACTAGACGGGTACAGTAAGGCATCAATTTTGCATAAGCATATTAAAGTTCAAATTGCTGTGATAATACCGGCCGCCTCGCGCCGCAGGCCACATCTGTGTGTGTATAAAGGTGGATCCACACATTGCGAGCATGCGCTCCGCACGGCGCACAACGCATGCCTCGGCTTGAGGCGTGCGTGTTGACAAATTATACCAACATATGCTCGGGTCGAGCCATCGCGTGCGAAGCAAATGCTCGAGGCAAGTAGGCGCGCAGACTTGGCAAGGCATGCGCTCCGCACGGCGCACAACGCACAGCGCGTGTGCGCCGCACACGCGCTATTCGCTGTGCGCCGTGTGGCGGCCGGCTCATTGCGAGCAGTGCGTTGCGTTTGGATGGTTGTGTCCGCCTCGCTGCGGATGTACGCGCGCATTATGAACGACAAAGAAATGTTAAGAAAAGCAGTTTTATTATACGAAAGTAATAGATTATTATGGGATCCTAAACATAATCATTATTTTAATAAAAATAAAAAAGAAGACGTATGGCGTTTTCTTTCCTTTTCTTTTCAATAATTGAATTAATAATTATAAAAAACTTTTTTACAAAAAAAACAACCGACTTTCAAAAGAAAAACACTACAAAGTGAAAAATAACTTTAATTTCGGAAGTCGGTGTCGTTGGTTCCACATTTTCGTTTTTTTGACACCGACTTCCGAAATTAAAGTTATTTTTCACTTTGTAGTGTTTTTCTTTTGAAAGTCGGTTGTTTTTTTTGTAAAAAAGTTTTTATTTTTCGCTTTTTAGTTGTACCTACCCCATACAAATTCATATAACACTACTTGCTAGTGACAGGAAGATAAACATCATCAATATAAACTAAGTGGAAAACAAACGTATTGTTGACGCTAATTCCAAAACTACCCAAGCAAAGTTCATAAAATTTATATGGGACCACCTCTGAAGCATACCTTATTCATTAATTAGACTAGATGCTGATAATCCTGGCTGCAGCAACAGGCCAAACTTATGTCAACATTGCATTGAACTTAAAATTTAGCCCTGTTTAAAATGAGCCCAAACACGACTACGGTGCTGTAATTTCAAGGTTTGTACTTTTTCTGATGCTCCTGGCTTCAGCATCAGGTCTCTATGTACTTCGGTGTTCCTCATTAACATTACGTTTATCCACACATCGAGCCCTTTCCAATGAGCCTAAACACGATATATCTGCTGTTAGTTGTCGAGGAGTTAGGTACTCTGCAGACTATCCTGACTGCAGCATCAGGTCATGACTTGATGATCATGAGACCAAATGTGGCAAATGCCCAATCAAACATCAAAACAGTTTACTAAAACAGTCCTTGCCTGTTCGAGTAACTTCTTACTGTTAAGGAGTTGTACCTTCCATCATCAGCCCAGCTACCTGAGATGGTGACAACCATACGCAAATACACAAGATACTTCATAAAATATGCGAAAAACCATAAGTCAGCCTATAAAATTTGAGGGTTGCCCTCGATTTCTCTAAGATCCCATCATCAGATCCTAACTTGGTGACAATGGGACCACCTCAGAACTATCTACTTTCGAACAAAAAAAGAATTTTGAAAATCTGTCGACAATTGGCGGAGTATTCGATGAACAAACATACAAAAAAAAAAAAAAAAAAAAAAAAACATACAAACAGCCGAACATAGTACCTCCTCCTTTTTGTGAAGTCGGTAAAAAGCAGCAGCGGATACGCGCACGCGATGCAAAGGCGCCATCTTGACTGCTGCTGTGTGGGTTGGATCGGCCCGAGCATGCGCTGCGCGCTGTTTGGCCCGAGCAAACGCAGTTTCATTTTCGCAGTCGAGGCGTGCGTTGATATTCTACGCGGCGCACGCCTCGAACGTGCATGCGCGGCTACGTCCACACCTAACGTAATGCTCGCACTGAGGCACTTTGATCTTGAAGCATTTGCCGACATACGTTGGCTCGCCCTCGCGCGTGCGGAGCGCATGCCTCGCCACGAATATACAGGTCCACACTTGGCGAGGCATGCGTTGTGCGCCGTGCGGAGCGCATGCCTCGCAATGTGTGGATCCACCTTAAGTCGAACACGCATTGGCTAGCGTGAGCGTCACAGTATAAATATCTTTCTACTGTCCTAGCGTCGACCGAAACAAAACATATCGTCGCTTTTACGCACACGGTATTACGTAATTACACATAACCTTGGTGGGTTCATACTACTACTCAAATTCACTTCATCATAGCAAGTATAGATAGCTGGTAACGTAACCTAATGGTTAAGCAAACGTGAAAGTCTGGGTTCCAATCTCGAGATGAGACTATTATTTTTCTTTTCAACAATTATCTTTTTCGTTTTTTTTTTTTTGTTATTCAATAGAGATAATAAAAGATAATAACAATGTAATAATTTTTATGTTTTTATTATTATATTGTTATGCTTATGTTATATAGGGTTAAAAATAAAAATGTTTTATGCTTAAGTGATTTCAAAATGTTTATTCGTTATAAACAGTCATATTTATTAGGACTTATTGCGGTTATAGCTTAAGTATTCATTTTCATTATGAAAAGAAGATTGAAACTAAACCTCAAAATAATCCTTATTAATACGGATATGACACAATTTTATTTTAATATTACTAAAATCAATTTATAACTTAATACTTTGTATAAATGTTCTTGTTTATTATTTCCAATCAAATATTATGTTTTTGAGCTGGTTTTCGTTTGCACGGCGAATGCTTCGTAAACACTTGTTGAATAATTCGGCAAAATATCTCGGAAACCAATTGTTTCATATTCACTGACCAGCTGGGCCTTCCACTTCGCTTTCAACTGGCAAGGCTACCCTCTTCCTTATATCTTTTGACCCTCCGACTCACAGTAGGTAATTTCTCTAAAACAAAAAAGGAATACTGTTAAGCTACTAGCAAAATTATAAAATATTATTACTATTTTGAAACAAAATTATTTTGAAAATAGAAATGTTACAAAATGATTATATATTATAATATTATGCTTAATATTATATTCATCATTCCAAAAGTAAATAAATAAACTTTAGGAAATATATTTTTTTTTTTCTATTTAGGGCTTATGGTAGGTAAATATAAAACATTAAAAAAAATAACTACAAGGATCATCATGATACTTTAATTAGATAAATGTTCCATAAAATAATGAAATCATAATACTCACAGTCAGTCCGGTTTCATCAAATATTTGTGATATAATAATAAGTCCATATTTACGCAGCGCGATAATATCAGCAGCTATCATCTCGATATTTAAATTTGCTTGCATTTCAAAATGAACTACAACAACGCTAATAGATTAAACACACTTCACATATCAAATTATCCACCAACCAAGAAGCAACAACATTCTATTTAGTCGGGGACTAGCGGTGAATGAGTTAAGCATCTGTCTACCTTATGTTTTATTTATTTAGATTTCTGTGGGTATAATCATAAAGTTTTATGAACTATGTGAACAAGACGAACATGACACGGAACTATATTCGAGTAATATGCGAGTGTGTGTGTCTAATTACTCATTAAAAGAAGGTCGTAAGTTAAACTAAACGTCAAGCTATTGCATTGTGACTTTGCCTATGGACTTTTGGAGCCTACTGTACAATTTACACAAAACCAATAGCCACATTAATCAAAATAGTGGATTAGTTGTGTATATTAAAAATAATTTAGAAGCAGTGGTAGAAGAACCCTTATTTCAAGACTGTATTGCTTGATAATTAAAATTTCCACAGATACGGTATTTATGGCTATTTATAGACCTCCAGCTCAAAATATTGACAGATTCCTAGACTCGCTTAACATAAACCTAGAAAAAATATTGTTGGAATCCCAACACTAAAATGTTACTAAAGGGCATCACTAGCGTAAGCTCGTGCAGCCATCATGTTATTTATTGGAACGTTTTGTTTGATCTCGTTCACTTTCTCCTGCGGTCGGGCCGCGACAGGTCGAATTTACTTATACCACGTGCTCCTGCCTGACTGATTGATGGTGTGAATTTAATGTTGGTAAGAATAAACCTCATTAGCAGAACTAGCTGTTTCCTTATTACATATCCACTAGTACACATCTCTACATGGTCCTTCGAGCCGGATGTTTAAAAAATAATACTAGCTTAAAAGGTCCTTTACAATGCTTATGTCCTTTTATAGATAGTTTAGGTATCATGCGTGTAGGTGGTAGGCTACACCACTCTAACATTTCATATGCTCATAAACATCAGATTATTTTACCGAAAGAATCACATGTTACTATTTGTATTATAAGATCTGAACATGAAAAGCTTTTACATGCAGGTGCAAAATTACTACTGTGTAATTTAAATCAAAAATATTGGATAACTAATGGATTAATGTATGTCAAAAAATTAATTCATAAATGTATAATATGTTTCAGACAGAAGGCAAAAGCCTCTAAACAGTTGATGGGTTCCTTGCCAGCTGACAGAGTGACTGCTATGAGTCGCCCCTTTGAGAAAGTCGGTGTAGACTTCGCTGGGCCTATTGATATTAAACTCTCGCGCGTGAGACGTTCCGTGGTAGGAAAAGGGTACATTTGTGTATTTGTGTGTTTCGCTACAAAGGCAGTCCACCTCGAAATCACATCAGATCTTACTTCAGATGCTTACCTCGCTTGCCTTAGAAGATTTATTTCAAGAAGAGGGTTGCCTAAAGAAATCTACTCTGACAATGCTAGTACCTTCAAAGGCGCAAGGAACCAATTAACTGAGCTTTATCAATTACACTCTTCACAAAATCACCAAAGACAAGTATGTCAATTTGCAGCCCAAAGAGGCATTAACTTTCACTTTATACCAGCATATTCCCCGACCTTTGGCGGGCTATGGGAGTCTGCTGTAAAAAGTACTAAATATTTTCTAAGAAGAGTATTACAAAAGCAATTGTTAACCTATGAACAAATAAACACTGTATTAATAGAGATAGAATGCATATTGAACTCCAGACCTCTGATTCCTATGTCATCTGATGTAAATGAATTTAGCTACTTAACACCAGGTCACTTTTTAATAGGAAATTCACTTACAATGTATCCTGAAAATGATGTAACTACTGTTCCTCAAAATAGACTAAAGTTTTGGCAATTATGTAATCAAATTAAACAATCCTTCTGGAAGATGTGGTATAAACAATATCTTAATACACTACAAAATAGACCTAAGTGGCTAGATGTCTTGCCTAATATTAAAATAGGCACAATTGTTATTTTAAAGGAAGATAATGTACCCATAATGTCATGGCCTATGGCCAGAGTTACCAAAATATTTCCTGGCCATGATGGTCATGTAAGAACAGTAGAGGTTACAAATTCGAAGGGAAATACCCATGTGCGATCTGTTACAAAAGTTTGTATATTACCTATAGATGATAATGTTTATTGATATTTTTATTTTTTTCACTAGCTTAATGTAGCTACAACTATTTGATTTATTATCTCTTTTGTTCTTCCTAAGGCCGGAGCATGTTGGAATCCCAACACTAAAATGTTACTAAAGGGCATCACTAGCGTAAGCTCGTGCAGCCATCATGTTATTTATTGGAACGTTTTGTTTGATCTCGTTCACTTTCTCCTGCGGTCGGGCCGCGACAGGTCGATTTTACTTATACCACGTGCTCCTGCCTGACTGATTGATGGTGTGAATTTAATGTTGGTAAGAATAAACCTCATTAGCAGAACTAGCTGTTTCCTTATTACATATCCACTAGTACACATCTCTACAAATATCATCTTTTAAAAATATTATACTTTTAGGTGACATTAACATTAACATTGCTTCCGGGAAAATCAATACTCATGCACATAACTATCTGAACATCTGCACATTTCATGGACTTCTACCAGCTCATTATTACCCAACGCACCAGAGCGGCTCATGCCTCGACCATATCATTATAAAGTCAAAATCGCAGTCCATAACAATGGTTACTAATACTTCACTTACCGATCATCAAGCTGTTTTACTAACATTGCAAATACCTTCACCCAGAAAAAATTGCATGCGCAGCTATTCTAAACTCAACATGACTAATCTTGAAAATGACATACGAGGTATAAATTTCGACCCCGTTTATAATAATTCGAGTGACCCAAATAGTTCGTTACAGTGTTTCATTGATTTGATACAACATGCGATTAATAAGAACACTTTAACAAAAGTAATCCCTAGAAAGTACAATAACATTAAACCATGGATTTCGCCCGGACTTGTTCGCTGTATCAGACATAGAGACAGACTACACCAAAAATGTAAACTTTCCCCTAATAATGAAATACTATCAGTCACTTATAAGCGATATAGAAATTTCTGCAACAATCTGTTGAAAAAACTAAAAAAACAATATGACAAAGATCAACTACAGAAGGCAGGGAAAAACAGTAAGCTTATCTGGAAATATATTAAAAGTAACACATTTAGAACTAAAAACTCAGAACCTCCGCTCGAACTTTTAGCGACCGATGTGAACCCATCCGCAGCGGCGAATAAAGCAAACAATTTCTTTATTAACATTGGAAAAAATCTGGCAGAAAAAAACATATCCCACAGTATTTCTTCTATCCAAAGTCCATCTATGGCTCATACTACACTGAACTCTTTTGTACTATTAGATACGGACGTGAGTGAAGTGATAGGTAGACGGGTTAAAGGATGTATGCGCCGTCGGTTGGGATAACATTCCTAATGCCATACTTAAAAGATTTAAATACATAATTGCCCCTCCACTAACTCACATTTTTCAGATATGTTTAACCCAAGGAATATTCCCAAAATTGCTTAAAAAAGCAGTAGTCACCCCTGTTTTCAAATCCGGAGATAAAACCTGTGTCACTAACTATAGACCTATTTCAGTACTAACGGGACTCTCAAAGATTTTGGAAAGAATCATTAACAATAGACTAGTAAAATATCTTGAAAATAACAAATTGCTTTCAGATCAACAATTTGGTTTTAGGCCAAAAAGATCAACGAGCCAAGCAGTACACAATTTGACAAATTTTATAAGTAAAAAGCTCGATAATGGCATGCATACCATTGGGATCTTTTTGGACCTTGCCAAAGCTTTTGACACTATTTCTTGTTCTCTTCTATTACTTAAACTGGAAAAAATTGGGATAAGAGGAACACAGTTAAAATTGTTAGCCGATTATCTTAGCGACCGTTACCAGTCTCTTAAAATCGGTCAGCACACGAGCTCTGAACTTAAAAATAGTAATTACGGAATCCCACAAGGCAGTATTTTGGGGCCCACATTATTTTTAATATATATAAATGACCTTTGCCGCTTACAACTTCAAAATGGTTTAATTATGTCATATGCGGATGATACAGCTCTACTGTTCTCAGGTAAATCAAGAGCTGATGTCTATGAACTTGCTCAGAATGGTTTTGATATTGTGTGTAATTGGCTACATAACAATCTATTAACGTTAAATTCAGATAAAACCAAGTATATTCTTTTTGAAATGAGAAATACTAACCCGATGCTTACTAACCAATACATTCACGCGCACAATTGTAACACAAACGCCGACACAGCATGCACTTGTCCCACTTTAATTAAAACTGACCACATCAAATACCTAGGCGTAACGATTGACACAAACCTAAACTTCCGTAAACACATCGATTTATTATGCACTAGAGTGCGTAAATTAATATATATTTTTAAGAATTTACGGGACATAGCCGACTATAAATTAATTAAACAGGTTTACTTGGCTTTGTGTCAATCTATTCTTACATACTGCATAACTTCTTGGGGTGGTGCCGCAAAATCAACTTTACTACTGCTAGAACGTGCTCAAAGAGCAATTCTAAAAGTCGCCACTCGTCGCCCTTTCAGATTTCCCACACACCAGCTTTATATGGCATGCAAGGTACTAACAGTTCGACAACTTTTTGTTCTAAGTATAGTTTTACTGCAACACACTGAACTAGATTTTAAACCTTTACCTGCAGACAAGAGAAGAAAGGATTTGGTTTGCACGAACCCTCAGACTAAACATGCTTTTTCAAAAAGATTTTACTTATTTCTAGGACCTTTCTTATATAATAAAGGATGTGTTTTTTTTTCGGCCAAACTTGTACCGAGGTACAAATTACAAGTAAAATTCCTTGCAATAAATTGTGTTATTAGCAGTATTTAAAATCCCCCAATATTTGGTAGATTAAGAAATAAGAGAATATAAAAAATCACTACCTCACATCGTAACTGCGTTCAACGAAACGTTCATAACAGCACTGACAGCTGTCAAACTATTCCATTTGTCAAAATATTACATATTGTAGTTTGTGATCACATTAGTCCTCAGCGAATACATTTCGTCATCGATAAAACAATGGAGCCATTACTATAAAAATTGTAATTGGACCATAGAGGAGGCATGGACCTCCTATCAGTGACGGTCATCGGCCTTTAAAAAGTTGTCCGACAGTCAGAGATTCTTAAGATAGGCTGTAACGTCTTTGCCGACAGTCCAAGGGTCCTAAAATGTGCATTTCAGTCTATCATTTAGCCCTAAGACCACAATAAAGTCAGAATACTAATATAAATTCCCTAAGACGACCCACTGACCAATTCATCAATTATTTTTGTGTAGCCATATCCACAGCTATACCAGCAGCTGCTAGTATGCTGCAGGTTGTTTTTCATTGTCAAGGCTAACTGTGCGTTTGCATTGGCGAAATATTCACATAAAAACATGTTGAAATCTCTGGTAACAGTCAATAAATGTACGGTATGGATACATTGACAGTTACCAGAGATTTCATCATGTTTAGTTTAGTCGTCAAGATGGGAGAAATCAATCGAAAGTCCAGGGAAGAATAGCCAAATCAACAATTATGAAATCACACACGAAATAGCACTCCAAGAGACGGGAAACCAACGAACAGAGCCGGGGAACCGAAATGGAATGTTATCATCACTAGGTATTGGTAACAACAACTAATAGATAATTATCGGCCTTGGAGCACAGTCTTTTGGCTTTTGAGAAAGCTAACCAAACGCATACAATAATCTGATAAATAAATGTATTTTTTTAATTCTTATTCGCTAAATGTTTCACAAAAATAATGTCTTATATAAACAAAAAAAACTTTTTAATACAAAAATAAGATAATAATCAATATATTTTTAGGATAATTTCTTTATGTTACATTTATAAAACGTAGTAACGAAACGCATCATCGGAAGAATATATAATGAGATTGCCAAGTTAATTAATGGGTTGTAAGTTATTAATATCTTTGAACGACAATTTCATGTGGTACAAATGTATAAATAAATCCAATATATTTTTTTTCAGAATCTGCGATTTTTTTCCTGTATTTCAGTACTTTTGTTCATATGGTACATTGTTTGGCCACAGTTGTATGAAAAAAAAAACACCTCCTTTAACAAATTGCTTAAGATTTATAATGTAAGTTATAATAGGTGTAGTATAATGTTATTCGATTATTTAGCTAAATTAAATTACTCGGACACGGAAAAACTATTAGAGGTGCTGAGCTAAAGTAGCTTAACTGTAGTTACCTAACCTAATATTATAATATTATTTTAGAATAATTTTATTTATAGATATAAATACATCCCATAAGCCTAGTTTATAATAAGGCTACGCAAAATATTGTATCTGCTTAGATACTGAAAGTATAATATGTTAATTTAATTCTAGAGAGATGGCCTGAAACACAGGTTTAAATAAACCTAGATCAGGCAACGCACTATATTACCTTCAGAGTAAAAATTTGACTGTAATCTCATATTTGTCATACCATAGTTTATATCCAAATTAATCTAATCCTAGTATAAGCCTAGATTAATATACACTACTGAACCAAATGTACACTTTTTGTAAACTTATTATTTCAATAAAATTTTATTTATTTTATTTATTTAATAATTATGTTATAGTAAATTATCTGGTATATCGAATCCTTAACGGTGGACCACTATTTACGACACACCCTGTATATAGATATACTACAATAAGCTCAAGGACAAACACTAAAAGTAGCAGGTGTACATTTAGCATAGCTCACAAAACAAGCTGAAGTGGCAATGGGCCGGCCATAGTAGCCGTAGAACATAGCTCACGAAACAAGCTGAAGTGGCAATGGGCCGGCCATAGTAGCCGTAGAACATAGCTCACGAAACAAGCTGAAGTGGCAATGGGCCGGCCATAGTAGCCGTAGAACATAGCTCACAAAACAAGCTGAAGTGGCAATGGGCCGGCCATAGTAGCCGTAGAACATAGCTCACGAAACAAGCTGAAGTGGCAATGGGCCGGCCATAGTAGCCGTAGAACATAGCTCACGAAACAAGCTGAAGTGGCAATGGGCCGGCCATAGTAGCCGTAGAACATAGCTCACGAAACAAGCTGAAGTGGCAATGGGCCGGCCATAGTAGCCGTAGAACATAGCTCACGAAACAAGCTGAAGTGGCAATGGGCCGGCCATAGTAGCCGTAGAACATAGCTCACGAAACAAGCTGAAGTGGCAATGGGCCGGCCATAGTAGCCGTAGAACATAGCTCACGAAACAAGCTGAAGTGGCAATGGGCCGGCCATAGTAGCCGTAGAACATAGCTCACGAAACAAGCTGAAGTGGCAATGGGCCGGCCATAGTAGCCGTAGAACATAGCTCACGAAACAAGCTGAAGTGGCAATGGGCCGGCCATAGTAGCCGTAGAACATAGCTCACGAAACAAGCTGAAGTGGCAATGGGCCGGCCATAGTAGCCGTAGAACATAGCTCACGAAACAAGCTGAAGTGGCAATGGGCCGGCCATAGTAGCCGTAGAACATAGCTCACGAAACAAGCTGAAGTGGCAATGGGCCGGCCATAGTAGCCGTAGAACATAGCTCACGAAACAAGCTGAAGTGGCAATGGGCCGGCCATAGTAGCCGTAGAACATAGCTCACAAAACAAGCTGAAGTGGCAATGGGCCGGCCATAGTAGCCGTAGAACATAGCTCACGAAACAAGCTGAAGTGGCAATGGGCCGGCCATAGTAGCCGTAGAACATAGCTCACAAAACAAGCTGAAGTGGCAATGGGCCGGCCATAGTAGCCGTAGAACCGATGATCGTTGGGGTCTTTATCTCTTGAGTGGAGACCGCGAATCGGTAAACGTAAAGGTCTCTGCACACAGCGGGCGCGGCGCGGCGGGACGGGACGGTGACGCGACGCTGAGCAGTTGTAATGTACTAGATATTACGGCGGACGACGCCACACAGAGCCGTCCCGCTCGACGGGAATACAAGTCAAAAGCGGCGGGGCGGGGCGTGGCGGGACGCGAGCGCAGCGCCGGCAGGACGCCTACGCTTTGTGTTGTATGGTTTACGTCTTTGATTAAGTATGTAGCAGTCACACTGCCGGCGGGGCGTGAACACGTCGCTTCGGACGGGACGGAGCATGAATGTGATTTTGTATTGTTTTACAAAAATGGATGTCGAAAAACTAATCGAATGTGTTCGTGCTCACGTATGTTTGTACGATTGAATGAATCGCATCGCGACACGGTCGGCGTGAAGGGGCGCGGTGGGACGGGACGTGTTCGCGCCCGCAGTGTGACCGCTGCCGCCGCGCCAACGCAGCGTCGCCGCCCCGTCGCGCCGCGCCCCGCCACGCCACGCCGGCTGTGTGCAGAGACCTTAAGGTTGGTCGCCCTCAGGCTAGGTGGAGCGACGATCTTCGTAGAATGGCTGGTAGCAGCTGGATGACAGTTGCCGAAAATCGAGTTGAATGGCGTGCAATAGGAGAGGCCTATGTCCAGCAGTGGACTGCTATAGACTGATGATGATGATGTACATTTAGAAAAAACCTGTTTTTCCCATGGACAAATGTATGTGGCGTGCTCACGAATATTCAGCCCACAAAATCTTTATGTTCTAGGCAAGGATGGCAAAACAAAAATGGTGTTTACAAATAAGATATTCCAGTTTTATTAAAATTACTTTGCATATTGTCACGGGACATGATACTTTTTATCCCGATAGTGCGTTCCCGTGGCCCGTGGGATAATTTCCGACCTCCACGCGGGCGAAGCCGCGGGCAAAAGCTAGTTGTTTATAAATGTACAATTACAACAAACATCCATGTTTCAGTCCCACAGTACCTAGGTAGGTAAGTACCTAATTGGATTTTCTAAATAAGTAAGTTTTATAGGTATCTAAGTATATCCAAACTAATATTATAAATGCGAAAGTAACTCTGTCTGTCTGTCTTTCTGTCTGTCTGTCTTTGCTTCACGCCTAAACTACTGAACCGATTTGTGTGAAATTTGGTACAGACATAGTTTGGAACTTGAGAAAGGGCATAGGACAGTTTTTATTACAAAAAATAAAATAAAAAATAAAATTTATTCCGGACATACAGTGCCATCTATTGGTCAAGAGTCGGCATCAATTCAGTACTGAAAATTCATCGGAAAAATGTAAATAAATAGTAAAAAGGTATGAAAATATAATATAATACAACTTTTAGTACAAAGAAAATGCTCTAACGGAGTATAGATAATTCTATTAGTACTATATGTCGAGTTGGTGATCGCGCAATGGTGTCGATCATTACACGAGTTCGGTTCATGTTATTGTTTTAATTCCTCGGAAAAAAGTAAATAAATAGTAAAAAGGTATGAAAAAAATAATATCAATATAATAAAACTTTTAGTAAAAAGGAAATGCCCGAACGGAGTATAGATAAATAATCCGAGTTGTCACTATGCTCGATAGATGGCGTTGGGATCGAAATAGATCGCGCTATGGTTTCGTTACACGCATTTGGTTGGGTATCGGCCGAGCGTTTCGGTACTGTCGTGGAATTGTGGATTGATCGTTTCGTAAATTTAAAATTGGCTCATTATGTTGATTTTTGAAGAGTTCCCTAGAATATCTTCCACATTTCATTTTTGAAGAGATCCCGCGAGATCGGGAACTATGTGAGTAAAACCAAAAATCTGCCGGAAGTCACTATTCCACGCGAACGAAGTCGCGGGCAAAAGCTAGTATTTTTATAAATTGGAGCAGAAAAACAATATCGCCAAATGTTCTAGTCACGTAAATAGTGTTGCGTCTCGTCCAAAAATAGCCAATGAACCGGGTCGCACGTCGCTCGCCGCGCGTCGGCAGGCGGCGCCGCGGCTTGCTCAGTAGCGGCGCGTCGGCCAGCGCGCTGTGTGAGTGTCGTGCGCGTGTGGGTCGCGAGTGTGCCGGCGCGGGCGAGACGTGAGACAGCCGCGATGTGGTGGGCTCTGCTGGCGCTGCTGGTGGCGCGCGCTGCCGCACAGGACCTCGTCATCGGTCGGTACAGTAGAACAGCTGCAGCCAGCTCGCTAATACTCTGCACTCCTCTCCTGCGTACCTACGAGTACTTCGTGATGTTCATTATCACAGAGTGTGGATGGTTTTGCTTTGTGACAATGACAACCAGCTGATGATGTTCGTTGACTTTATTGTTTTGGAGATCTTCGCTAGGGCTTCTAGCACTAACTGACTAATCCGTGTGTGATGGAACATGGAGGCCACGAAGGATTATTACTTATAAAAAAAAACATCACGGTTGCAAAGTAAAAAATTATTTGTTTTGATTTGATCTGATGGGCCTACCCAGCTTATTTGGGCTCCCGTCAAAATTGTGACAAACAAATACGCGACATATTATGTTAGGGCGACAGTACGATATGTCTCCTACCAGTGGTGCGACAGCACACCGCTCGACATACGTTAGTACGACTGATTGTTTTCTTTACAAACGACAGGACGACGGAACTTTTGATGGATGAACGATAGTGCGACACAACTTTCGCTCGACAAACTAAGGCCTGACTATGTTATACTTTACGGAGCCAGAGCTGACAGGCCAGCCGGCCAGTCAGCTCTGGCTCCATCCGTCGTGGGGTACCGTCCTTGTTCTAGTCTTGTCCTAGAAACGTCTGTCGCGCTTCGCTTTGTCGAGCGAAAGTTGTGTCGTGCTATCGTTTGTCGATCAAAAGTTCCATCGTCCTGACATTTGTCGACAAAACAATCAGTCGCACTAGCGTACGTCGAGCGGATATGCTGTCGCACCACTGATGGGCGACATATCGTCCTGTCGCTTTCGGCGCTGCATTATTAGACTCAACTTCTGTCGCGTATTTGTTTGTCGCAAGCGTAACTATGATGCGGAGTCCAGCTTTTGGGCAGGGGGGAGGGGGGTTGGATTTAGAATCGTTTGGCAGGAGTTGGGGGGTAAAAGGGGTTAAATCTGGTAGGGGTTGGGTCCCCGATTATAACGCTACCACTCTTATTAAAAGGTAATGCATATTTTTCGAGAAATTAATTTAAAAAATCTTCCCTAAATCAAATAAAAAGCGAAAACGAAACGTTAAAAAATGGGCGATTGACAACCAAATCTGTCCTAGTCACTGATCTCTATTATACAGTGATAGAGATCAGTGGTCCTAGACTCCTAGTATAGATACTGTCCACTGAAAAAAATGCATGCCAATCAAGTGACTTTTTAGCTTGATTGACGATATCTTGTTTAGATTAATCAAACATCACGACATGATTGCAGCAATACTAGTTAACAAGTTTCTTGATTACCCTTAACATGACATCATTGTAGAAGAGTTAAAATAGAGACAAGTTAAAAAAATGTTGACTGTAACAAAGTAAGTTAGTTGTGTCAATCAAGCATTTTGATTACTTCAATAAAGATCATTGAAACTTTATTATGTTGATTTCACTTGATAGCACCTATCATTGTAATTGTTAAGGACAAACATGCTACTTAGTTAGAGCAAACAAGTAAACCAAGAAAAAAAAACTTTATGAATCCAAACAAGCAACTTGATAAAAGCAATCACATCATCTTGTTTAAGGCAATCAACTTATTGTGTTATTGTATGTTATGACTTGATTGCTGCAAATAGGTTTTGTGATAACTCCAATCAAGATCCCGTTTCAAATCTCAATCAAATAAAAGTAGTATCATGGTGCTTGATAGGCTCAGATGCAAACAAGTTACTTAGTCAATCTAAACAAAATCTTGATTGTGGCAACTACTTTTTTTTTCAGTGTCCGTGGTGTAAAATGTCGTGCAAAAATCAAAATTGATAAAACGAAACTTAAATATGAATGTTTTGTTGTTTTATTTGTTTTTATAACAACATACAAATTCTGCTCAGAAGAAAGTTAGTGTCCCCCACTGATCGTATGTGTGTACTAAACTAAAGGCAATGTTACTACTGTTACTAGGAGAACTTAGGATGCGAGAGCGAGCGAAGCGAGCTCGGGACTTGGAAGGGGATGGCGGGGTCTAGTGAGTGAGCATAGCGAGCTAACTCAGACCCCGCCATCCCCTTCGTGGTTATTTTTTTTAAACCACTGAGTCCGACTACTACGCCTCAACTGTAAAGTGTTTTGAGGTTAGGTTACAATAATTTGTTTTTCTCAAGAACCGTGCGTTACCTTTTCATGGAAGTGGTGCCTAGGTTACCTTCGCCAAAAGACGAAAGGCCTTTTGCGCTCGAGCCATCTGCGGGTGTGAGTGTACTGTGTAGCACGAGTTTCACTTGCGTTGTGTGGCGCAGGCGTGGTGGAGCAGCCGGTGCGCGCGCTGCAGCTGGCGGCGGCCGTGGACGCGGCGCTGAACGCGTCGGGCAGCGCCGCGGTGGCGCCGCTCGAGCCCGACGAGCCGCTGGCGCCGCCCGCCGCCGTGTGCGCGCAGGTACCGCCGCGCGCCGGCCTAGTGCCCACTGCTCAGACATTACATAGCGTAGCATGAGGTGTGGGTGTTAGCGCTGCATTTATTTTTTTAATGTTGCAGCTGAAAGTGTCTAAACACACTATGCCGAAGGTACGCGACCGAAGTTCGGCATAATTATGCCTGCAATGCTATTTGAATCGCTAAACGCAACGTAATTTCGGCATAATAATTGGCTTTCTTCTACATATTACTTCTGATTATTCGAATTTATTAGCTGTAAGTTTTCTTAAAAGTAATAAAATAATGTGTCGTCACTAATTCAAATAGCATTGCAGGCGTAATCATGCCGAACTTCGGTCGCGTACCTTCGGCATAGTGTGTTTAGACACAAAGGCTTTCATTTCAGTTATTGACCTCGAACAGGTCTCAACAGGTCTAGATATATGTACAATATAGGCTGCCCTTTTTACCGTGGCAATAATAAAAAAAACACTAGGTACAAAGTGAAAAATAACTTTAATTTCGGAAGTCGGTGTCGTTGGTTCCACATTTTCGTTTTTTTTTTGACACCGACTTCCGAAATTCAAGTTATTTTTTCACTTTTTAGTTGTACCTACCCAACACAAATTCTATTAACACTAGTGCATTGAAGAATTGAAGACCGACTAGAAGAATCATCAAAATTCGTATAGAAATGACGGAGATGCAGTTCATTTATGCATATAACTTCGTACATAAGAATAATTATAAGTAGGTACCTAATTTATTATATAGGTACCTTCAAACTTTTTTCCAAACAAAAAAAAAACAACCGACTTAAAAAAAACACTACAAAGCGATAAATAATTTTAATTTCGGAAGTCGGTGTCAAAAATGTGATAAAAAAATTAAAGGTATGTTTTCAATCTGTCTTATTTATTTGAGGCTGCGGGCAGCGCAGACGCGGGCGCGGCGGTGGCGACGCTGGGCGGCGGCGACGCGCGCGCGACTCGGCTGGCGGCGGCGGGCGCGGCGCGCGCCGCTCTGCCGCTGCTGCTGGTGGACCACGCGCCTGCCGACGCAGCCTGGGAAGCCCTCGAGCTCTACCCACATCCGCAAGTGCTGGCGCAGGTGATCTTCACTCTCTTTATAGACTGAGTACCTACCAACTACGCAACTGATCGATCAATAGTTCGTACTCATCGTATTTGCTTGCTGCAGGCGTGTGCGGAGCTGTGCGAGGCGAAGGGCTGGCAGCGCGCCGTGCTGTTGCACGAAGGCGATGCGCGCGGCGCCGCGCTGCTCACGGCTGGCGCGGCGCCGCTTGCTCTGCTGGCGAGGCAGCTGCCACCGAGCAGCGAGGACGCGCTGCTCAGGTCGCACTTAGCACAACTTTTTGATCATGTCCGATTGATTCAAGTTAAAGCATGTTATTGGTGTTAGTTGTCTGTGTGCAGAAACTTGCTGCTGGTGCTGAAGAAATCTGGCTTGACGAATTTCATTGTGTGGTGCTCGGCGGAGTGCACGGTGCGCGTGCTGGATGCGGCGCAGCGCGTGGGGCTGCTGGCCGAGAAGCACTCGTACATCGTGCTGTCGCTGGACCTGCACACGCAGCCGCTGCACGACTACAGCCACGGCGGCGCCAACGTCACCGGTGAGCGCCACACCAACCCACCGTCCGCTACACATTCTTCAAGCTAACTGGTTGCGCCTCCCACAGCGTTTCGCCTCTTTGACCCTGAGTCCCCCGAGGTGGTGGAGGTGATGACTCAATGGCGCAAGATGTACACGGAACGACTGAAAGTAGCGGGCAGTGCAGAGGACGGGGAAGAGCCGCCGGAGCCCGAGGAAGCAGCGGGGATAGTGGCGGCGCCTCCCACCGCGCTGCTGCTGGCGCACCTGGGCACGGGGCTGGTGGCCGAGGCGTGGCGCCGCCTGCAACTGCCCGGCGCGGCGCCCGCCGACTGCGAGGTGGGCGCCGGCGCCTTCCACGCCGACACGCTGCTCAATTACCTGCGCTCGGCAAGTACCCGTCGCTCGGCACAACAGCTACAACGGAGTACCTAAGCATGTCTCATAGGAAGTGGTCGTGCGGTCGCAGGAGGAGTGGAACAGCGAGGACGGCGCGGGGCGGCTGGTGGGCGGCGCCATAACGTGGGAGGTGGAGGGCGGACGGCGCGAGGTGCAGCTGGAGGTGGTGGAGCTGGCGCGCGGCGGGCGGCTGGTGCGCGAGGGGCTGTGGGCGCCGCGCGCCGGCGTGTCCTGGCAGCGCCACGACCCGCCCGCCGACACGCCGCCGCCCGACTCCATGACCAACCGCACCTTCACCGTGCTCATCACCGCGGTGTGTATCACACGTGTAGCTCCCGGGCGAACACTTTAACCGATTGCAAAGCGTTGCCGCGCGGCACCCCGGCTTCAGCGTAGTACATTAACACGACTTTATATTTAGCACGTTTGTTGCGGCAATGCCTCAAACCAAATAAAAAAGTCAAGACATAGCGCTGCGAACAATACAAGTGAAGCATGCCAAAACTACACCTCCGCTCTGTGCATACACGCTCACACGCACACATTTACAACCATTTACAATCAAACTACACCTCACTAAGTGCACACATGTTTACGAAACCAGCTTCAGTTAACTGTTGACAGCCCTCTGTCTTAGTTTTTTATTTGGTTTGAGGGCAATGGCAATGCGTTCATTTTCTGTTTTAGAACAAACCGTATGTGATGATGCGAGAGTCCACGGACCGTTTATCTGGGAATGATCGTTATGAAGGTAAATACAAGGTTTAGGATTTGATTTATTTAATGATAGTTACTGGGACTTGAAAGGGTTAAAGCTTGATCACAACCCTGACGAGTTGCTCCATCTGAACTGCTTCAAGAGTCGACTTGACAGATGAAATATCTCCAAGCTATTTGATACATACGCATCAGCTAACTAGCTGCTAGTGTGTCTAACCAAGTTAATAATCTTAATGAAAGAAATCACGAGTTGAAAATACCGTGTACCATAGAATTAATAGGCTAAGCCGTGTACGGTGTAAGAGATGATTCCCTGTGCCATGTGTTCGCGCCTGCGCCGTACCAACATTGTACGGTGTAAGAGATGATTCCCTGTGCCATGTGTTCGCGCCTGCGCCGTACCAACATTGTACGGTGTAAGAGATGATTCCATGTGCCATGTGTTCGCGCCTGCGCCGTACCAACATTGTACGGTGTAAGAGATGATTCCCTGTGCCATGTGTTCGCGCCTGCGCCGTACCAACATTGTACGGTGTAAGAGATGATTCCCTGTGCCATGTGTTCGCGCCTGCGCCGTACCAACATTGTACGGTGTAAGAGATGATTCCCTGTGCCATGTGTTCGCGCCTGCGCCGTACCAACATTGTACGGTGTAAGAGATGATTCCATGTGCCATGTGTTCGCGCCTGCGCCGTACCAACATTGTACGGTGTAAGAGATGATTCCCTGTGCCATGTGTTCGCGCCTGCGCCGTACCAACATTGTACGGTGTAAGAGATGATTCCCTGTGCCATGTGTTCGCGCCTGCGCCGTACCAACATTGCGCGAGCACTTTGCTGCTCTGTGCACCTAACACTGCCCCTAGAGAGAGAGACCCCTAGAGTGGCCCAAAGTCTGACCGGCCGCTGCCTGGGCCCCAGACAGCGGCCGGTCGACGACATTGTGACATATTTTGAATGTTATGATAGTAAATATGAGATGACATGTTGAGACAACGCGACGCTCGTTGCCGATAAATCGTGCTCTGGTGCACCCTTGCGCAATGCAAGGCTATTTATTATATATTATGGATTAAAGTTAATAATATAGAGGTAGTGACTACGGTGTGTCCGATTGTAGGTTTCTGCATCGAGCTGATCGACCAGCTGGCGAAGCTGCTGCAGTTCAACTACACGTTCGTGGAGCAGGAGGACGGCGAAACCGGCAAGCGCGACAACGTCACCGGCAAGTGGTCCGGCATGCTGGGCCGCCTCATGGAGGACGAAGTACGGCGCGCCGCCTGAGTGAGTGTGCCGGGCACGCGGGCAGGCAGTACATGATCCCTTTGTGTGCAGAGCATCGACTTCGCCATCACGGACCTGACCATCACGGCGGAGCGCGAGCACGCGGTGGACTTCACCACGCCCTTCATGAACCTTGGCATCAGCATCTTGTTCCGCACGCCCAAGCAGCCCGAGCCCAAGATCTTCGCCTTCCTTCTGCCCTTCTCCAACGGCGTAAGTTCTGGGGCGCCTCTAAACATAGCTTAAAACAAAAGAAATAGTCGTAGAAATACTTACAAATATTCTGTTTTTACTGTACCTGATGATGGCTTTAAATTATTTAGAATGACGAATTACGATCTACTGTCGCCTATCTCAGACCAGAAACATTATCAACAGCAGTCAGCACAACCAACAAGCGAAATAATATCCATACTTGTTCATAAAACAAAGCAATGAACAGCTCCCGGTACGTACGTACGATTTACTTGCAACACCAAACAAACCTGCGCTGGTTGTCGCTGTCGCACTTGCACGACACTTCACGATATCCCAATGCCTGGCCAGGTGTGGCTGTGCCTGGGCTTCGCGTACCTGGGCACGTCGCTGCTGCTGTACGTGGTGGGGCGGCTGTGCCACGAGGAGTGGCAGAACCCCTACCCCTGCATCGAGGACCCGCCTGCGCTCGAGAACCAGTTCACGCTCTCCAACGCGCTGTGGTTCAACCTGGGCGCCGTGCTACTGCAGGGCTCGGAGATCGCGCCCGTGTTAGTAAATTATGCAATATTACTTTTTACCTTGTCTAGTCTAGCCGAAAGCCGAGAAGGGCTCATTGTACTGATCATTATAAACATCTCTTATTATGAGAAACCGTGAAATTAGGTGAAAGTTGTGAGCGTGGAGTCGAGCGAGCGACATGAGGCTCCGTCCAGCAGGGTAATTGCGTAACACACTATCAGTAGCAATGAGTTTCATTTTGACAGTTCAACAACATGCATAGCGTTATTTACGTCGTTGAGCAGACACACTTTTCGTACATAAGGAGCAATGGATTAGCAATATATAATATAATAATTTATTTAATAAAAAATAAATAAATAAAAAAAAAAAAAAAAAATTAATTAATTAATTAATTAAATTAATTTATTAATAAAATAAATAAATTTTAGATAAAAGCTCACTGCACCTCCTAGGTTCCCCAATTTTGGAAGATAGTTTTTCTCCTTTCATCGAAGAAAAAATCAAAAAGTTCAACGACATTTCGGACAGACTCTGCAAAATTAATTTACATTCGGCATTCACCCTGATTAGATACTGTTGTTTTGGCCCAAATTTTATGTATTTTCTACGCTCTTCTCCTTTATGGAAGCAGCCACACCTCTTGGACAAAATTGACCAAATTATTCGCAGCACACTAACATCCATTCTAAATGTGGCCTTGGACGACCGAGCGTGGCTGCAAGCCACACTACCCATCCGCTTTGGTGGCCTCGGCGTCCGCAAAATTACCAGTATTAGCTTACCGGCGTTCCTGTCCTCTGTCCACAGCACCGAAAAGTTGACCGGGAAGATTTTAGCACCCTCCCTGGTTGACTCTGAAGTGCCGTGCTTGGCCGACGCAGAGAACGCCTGGAAAATGGCTTGCCCGGATACAGATAGGCCCGCGAACCTATCTTCCCAGAGACAGTGGGATGAGCCGCTCTGCAGGTTGGTACGGAATAATCTTATTAATACGTCCACCAATACTGCTGAGCGTGCCCGCCTACTGGCTGTGGGTGAGTGGGAGTCGGGCCTCTGGCTTCAGGCACTACCGTCACCCAACATAGGCACTTTGCTGGGTGACACCACCTTCCGGCTCGCTACTTGTTTGCGTCTGGGCGCCCCTTGCGTGGCTCCGCATCGCTGCCAATGCGGTGAAGGTGTCGACTGCCTCGGACACCATGGCTTATCCTGCAGTAAAAGCGCAGGCCGGATAGCACGGCATGCCAGCATCAATGACATCATCCGTCGTGCTCTTGTCACCGCCGAGGTGCCAGCTGTTTTAGAACCCAATGGCTTGGCACGCGACGATGGTAAGAGACCAGACGGAATGACCATAATGCCTTGGAAGGTAGGTAGGCCTTTGGTGTGGGATGCAACGTGTGTCGACACCCTTGCGCCATCCCATCTTCCAAGCACGGTTAGCTGTGCCGGGGCGGCTGCTGCAGGTGCGGAAAACCTCAAACGGCGCAAATACTCCAATCTCTTTGGAACTTATATATTTGAGCCGTTTGGGGTTGAAACACTAGGGCCATGGGGCCCGAGTGCCCACTTAGTATTTCGAGACATCGCCAAGCGGTTGGTCGACTCTTCACGTGACCAGAGGGCTGGCCTATTTTTTGGCCAAAGAATCAGTATTGCCATACAACGTGGCAATGCTGCCAGCCTTTTGGGCACGTTTCCTGTTGACAGCGATGCGGACGAATTTTTTGATGCCCTTTGATATTTCCCCTCCCTTTTTATATACTTGTACATATTATTATTTTAAGACAGCTTTTAAATATTGTAAATATTTTGATTTGTAAATAAAGTTTAATAAAAAAACGTTTACAAAAGGTATACATTTGGCCAAGAGTAGCAAATTTTCCATACAATTATAGTGCCTAAAAATAAACTAAAACTAAAATATGTTTTATTACAGGTGCAAGTAGTAATGGTTCGGAATTAGAGTGTTAGGTAGCGACCCACCCGAACTAGGTTTATTCAAACCTGTGTTTCAGGCCATCACTTTACATTTCAATTCAATTAAATGAAAATGATATAAAAATAATTCATTAACAATTCTGAGAAAAAGTACACTGGTACATTAATACCTAATACTAAGTCTTTGTAAACATACAAAAGTAAATATTTAAAAGGGAATAAAATTATGATCATGACAATATTTCTAGAAGTTTTTCTGTGTCTGTGTAATTGAGTGTCGCTAAGTACTCTGATAACATTGTACTACATTTTTTATAGCTTACACTATATAAGCTTAGTAACTTGTTGAGTCTATTATACAGAAAAGGTCCTAAGAACACATAAAAACGATTAGCAAACGCATGTCTGGTTTGAGGCTTTATACAAACCAAGTCTTTCCTTCTCTTGTCGGAAGGTACTAGGAACTGCTTCAAAATGATTCAAATTGAGAGTAATAGTGTGTTACGCAATTAGGGTGCAGGTTAGGTTCAGTACGAGCGGCTGCCTTCTGTCCGCAGCGCCTACAGCACGCGCGCGGTGGCCAGCGTGTGGTGGGTGTTCGCGCTGGTCATCACCAGCTCGTACACGGCCAACCTGGCCACGCTGCTGGCCAAGAAGTCCTCCGACCAGATCATCAGCAACGTGCAGGACCTGGCCGATAACCAGCTCGGCATCGAATACGGAGCCAAGTTTGATGGCGCCACCTACAAGTTCTTCGAGGTGTGTATGTTGCGCACCGCAGTTAGTGTATCTATAAGAATCCCTTTACATCAATCTGCAGAAATCAGCCATCCTAAACACATGCAGAATCGTTAGGAAATTCATGCAGTTAGACGAAAGTACAGTCTCGCCATAAAATTCACCACATGCCGCATTTACTTGGCTTGCCTTTGGCCCGTAAATGTGGCTAAAACAAGCCTTAGAGCTGAGAAGAAACAACACTTCCGAATTATGATTAGACTACTATTGGCACTAATAGGAACATACTCGTAGTAAGAGGTTACCTTAGTTTTCTAATGTTGTAGCTATAAGCTCAGGTATTCTTGAGTCTGAGGCAGTACTGTTTGATCTGTTTGTGATTGCAGCACTCGCAGAGCGAGCTGTACCAGCGGATGTTCCAGCACATGAGCAAGCACAAGATGCCCACTTCCAACACGGAGGGCATTGCCAAGTAACACTCACAACCTATCATTATTTTTATTTACTGACTCACTTTCTTGATGCACTGACAACTGGCGGAACTAGGCTTGCAAGTTGCAGGTACTCGGCCAACCAGCCGGCTCGGCCGGGCCAGTAGGCCCGGTATAGAATCAGCGTCGTGCTTGAAATGCGCGTTTATCACCGGGCATTGTACACAATTTATAAATGATCTATGAAATAAATTCTTGCTACTGATCCTAAGTAAAGCGAATTATTGCAGAGTAGTGAGCGGAAAGTACGCGTTCCTGATGGAGTCCACGAGCATCGACTATGAGACGGAGCGTAACTGCGGCGTCACCAAGGTGAGTCTCTCTCTCTCAGCACCGCGGAACAGTCGCACACCACGTGCACGCCGCACAGTCACACGCACTCACGGCCGAGCCTCCACAGGTGGGGTCGCTGCTCGACAGCAAGGGCTACGGCATCGCCATGAAGAAGAGTAAGTGCCTGTTGAGCTAAAATTGTGTACATTGTGATCAAAGTACAGTACATCGTGATATTCGTGATCGAACAACGAACAATTCTGTATTTGCAGACTCCAAGTTCCGGCAGAGCATGAACCTGGGCCTGCTGAACCTGCAGGAGGCGGGCACGCTGCGCGAGATGCAGCACACCTGGTGGAAGGAGAAGCACGGTGGCGGCGCCTGCAAGGTACTCTTGCGCACCTCACTGCGCCACTCAAGTTGACACTTGAGGATGCTCGAGACGTCAGAACTATGGACATCATCGTTGCCTTGAGTGCTAAACCCGAACATAAACGAAACTCCAAACCGCGTTCTCGCGTTCTTTAACCCTAAGCAAAGGGTTCGCTGTCGCTATTCAAGTCCTACGTTATGCTGCTGTATCAGCTGCATCAGCTGCACGGATGTGTTGCAGGTGGACGAGGAGCACGAGAGCGAGGAGCTGTCCATGACGAACTTCCTGGGGCTCTGGCTGGTGCTGGTGGTGGGCTGCGCGCTGGGCATCGTGCTGTCGTGCTGCGACCTCGCCTGGGCGGCCGTTCGCCGCAGCCGCGCGGAAGGCGGCCGCTTCCACACACATTTCTGGTCGGAACTACGCTTCGTCTTCCGCTTTGAGCAGTCCGTCAAACCACTTCAGGTTGCTATCATAAGCATTAAGTACACGAGTTATGCGGCACGATCTACCATTCTCTCACGTCTGATGCGCTGCGTCGCAGGGTCCGCTGAGCGGGTCGTCGAGCGAGTCGGCGGATACGGCGCGCTCGGCGGGGTCAGCGGCGGGCTCGGCGGGGTCGGCGGCCGGCTCGGCGGGGTCTGCGCGGGACGAGGCCGGGTCGCCGCAGGAGGCGGAGGCGCGCGCGCGTTCCGGCTCAGGCGCCGCGGGCCCGCGCCGGCGCCGCTCCTCCATGCACGCGGCCAGCCTGCGCCTCGCGCGCCACACCAACAGGGACTCCGACACGCCCGCAAGACGATAACCTGCTACATGTTGCACATCATCCCAAATGATATGTCACCACTTCATGTCATATTCTGTAAAAATCTCACCGTTGAGGGTGAGCTTGAAGAGGGCGGTCAATATTGTCAATCCTCGCATCACAGCGTTTTCGCGGTGAGATTCCCGCAGAACAGACTGGCTGATGTCCGGGTGAGACTGTGTCGCTGTGTTCACATGTGAGTCACGTCATCATGTAGTCCCTGAACTCCGACTGAATGACTCTCGTGACTGTCCACAAAGATTGTTAGATTATAATAAACGCTACGCTGAATATTAGTTACGTCGTGTCAAAACACACAATGTACTTACATCTAATCAATAAGTATTAATGGATTATTCCTGATTTATTTCGCTGTATGCGACATCGAGACACATTGCATAGAAAATTTAAACAGGCGCCTAATAATGAGATTTTAAAAATTACCTTTACTAGGTACAGAAACTATTGTAATAAATTATTAAGGAAATTAAAATTAGAATTTGAGAAAAATTTGATCAGAAACGCTGGAAAAAACACCAAAATTCAAAATTCATTCATCAAAATTCTGTCAACCATGTCAACTATTTTTCCAAAATAGGTGAAAAACTAGCTAAAAATATAAAGTGTAGCTACACAAACAAAAGCTACAAAGGGAAACATAACTAACAGAACGCAATCCATGGTAATTCTACCAACAGACGAGGAAGAGGTAGCCGGAATATTAATGTCGCTCCGCAATAACTGTGCCGCGGGATGGGATAGGATATCCGGTGACCTTTGAAAAAACATGCGGCCATGATTGTGCCTCCGCTAACGTACATATATGTAACCTTGCTCTTTCCACAGGTAAATTTCTTAACGTGTTCAAAAAGGTCCGAACATCATTTCATCCGAATTCATCCGATCTACAAGAGTGGGGACAGGAGCCGTGTTGACAACTACAGACCTATACCTGTGCTAACTGCTTTTTCCAAAATACTGGAACGGGTAATGAAAAGCAGACATCTGAGCTACTTGGAAAACAATAATCTTATCGCACCAGTGCAATTTGGGTTTCGCTTAGGCAAATCCACCTCTGACGGGGTCCATGATTTAACAGACTATGTGGTCACAAACATGGATAGTGGGGATAAAGTTATGGCCATATTTATAGACCTTGCTAAGCCTTTCGACACGGTTTTTGTCCCAATTCTTGTACGTAAGATGGAAAACTTGGAAATCAGAGGACTTCCACTGGACCTCTTAGACTACCTGAGTGAGCGTACCCAGAGAGTTAAGATAGATGAATTCTTCAGTAAGGCACAAATAATCAACTACGGCACGCCCCAAGGTAGTGTCCTCGGACCTTCACTATTCCTCATTTATATCAACGATCTGGGTACGCTCACTATCCCCAATGGCAAAATCATTAGCTTTGCTGATGACACTGCCCTCTTATTTAGCGCGAGCTCGTGGGAAGATGTCTATGAGCGTGCACGACTAGGCTTTAATACGGTATCCAACTGGTTACGCGAAAATCTGTTCCTAGGAATAACTAACAATCGACAAAAACTTAAGATTTCAAAATCACATAATCTTCCTTAGTAACAGATTACGGAAACTAATATATGTGTTCAAAACGCTGAGACCTGTAGTCGATAAAAATACTATGAAATCAGTGTAAGTACTATACCCTCGCTCAATCTATGATATGCTACTGCATCACCTCTTGTGGTGGAGCTCCGAAAACTACCCTAATAGAAATTGAAAGAACCCAAAGAGCTATACTGAAAGTGTCGTCTTTTCGATAGATAATGAGGGTGCTCCTCGACCGTATCGCTACCCCACTGAACAGTTATACAAAGAAAATAAAGTCCTGACAGTGCGTCTACTATTTATATTGCACATTCTGTTGAAACAGCATACTCTCTTGGTTTATAATCCAACGCTGTCTAGGGGGAAAAGACGATACGACCCTGTGGACCGTCATCACCTACGTCACAAAACTATTTTTGCAAAGCGTTTCTTTTGCTATCTAGGTGGCTACAATTATACAATAAAACTCATAAGGTGTTACATATCTTTAATCTCACAAAGAATAAATGCAAAAAGAGGCTAACTGACTGGCTACTAAAATTAAACTAAAATGATACTGAAAACATTCTTATAAAGACCTAAACAAACAATCACACACTTTTTCAAAATCAACGGGTTCGATTCCTGGCTAGAAATATTGATTTTTCAAAAATCCAATGATGCAGTTTTAGTTTTCATCAAAATCGAGCCCGTGACTCCTTTGAATACTTTTCGCTATTCCTCATAGTTTCGGATTTGGCCATCCACGCCCACTTGGAAAATTCACCCTGTATACTTATACCTGAACTATGTGTCATTGTCGAATCTGACCAATGTAAAATATGTATACATATTGTGGTGAGAAATAAAATTGATAGATTGATTGTTTGTTTAAAAAAATTAAACCTCTTTTTTTGTTATTATAGTGGATGTGTGGTGTTACACGAATGGATAGAATAAGAAATGAGTACATAAGAGGAAGTTTGAAAGTGGCACCGGTAACGGAAAAGTTGTGTGGAAATCGGTTGTCATGGTATGGGCATGTGATGCGGAGGAATGAGGAAAATGTCGTGAGGAGAGTTTTGAGTATGAATGTCGATGGCTATAAGCGTAGGGGAAGACCAAAAAAACGATGGATGGAATGTGTGAATGATGATATGATTAGAAAGGGGGTGACTACCGAGATGACGTCTAATAGAGAAGTATGGAAGAAAAAGATATGTTGCGCCGACCCCAAATAAATTGGGATAAGGGCAGGAGAATGATGATGATGATAGTACCTACTTAGCTAAATAGTTAGCTGGTTCTCCATGCGATTGTATTTCTTTATTTTTCCTGCGCGGTAAAAGCAGCCACTTAGATTTTCTTAAACTTAGGTTCTGAATTCGTCTGTTTATACAAAAATTTTTTTTTTTTTTGTCTAAAGACAAAGTGACTTGAAGTCGTGGACGAATATGTTTACCTATAACAAACTGTCCAGTTGGTAGGTCCAACTTCGAAAAAGAGGTCAATCGTAGAATCCGACTCGGATGGGCAGCGGTCGGGAGCGTTCGGGAAGCTACGCCACAAAATACAGCTGTATTTTTTGTGGCTACGCAATATATTTTTTTATATGTAAGGTACTTTATTGTACACCAGTTTTTTTTATTAATTTAGTTACAATATAATCTAATCATCTTTGGGTAAAATTACAGATTAATCATTTTATATGTAGAATATATCCGGTTAGACTGGAAGCCGACCCCAACATAGTTGGGAAAAGGCTAGGCAGATGATGATGATGTAGAATATTGCTAACATTCTTTACATATTTTTGAGTTTTTTTCATTAGTCACATTAAAATCTATAAATAAAGTTTTAAATCCAGTTTTTTTTTTTATGTAACTTTCAATATAATCTGATTTCTTTTTTAATCTGAAATACTACCTGCCACTAAGAGCCGGCAGACCAACTCGTTTCACCTGTGGAGACACCAAACCTCGAATAGGTACTAAAACTGACCATTTCTCTTATCGTTTTTTTTTTGCAACAATGAAGCCTCTTGTAAGCGCTACAACTCTTATGTTGCAACCACTGAGAGCAGGCAGACCGACATCATTCCCATTAGGGGACTACTCTACAAACCATAAAAGTAAATCTAACCGTATCCAAGATCGTTATGAAAAGTCGCGCCTCCTCTTAAACATAGCCAGAAAGAACGCTAAGCGAAAACGAAGTATGTAAAGGCGCGGGCTCAGAGCATGGAACATTGTGGCGCGCGCTGGCGATGCTATGCAAGGGGGGGTCGCCTGTCGGGGAACAAGAAGTTTATAGTGAAATAACAAAACTTAGTTCCGGTATCGAGTGCTGACGCGTCCCTGAGTAGAAGACGTGCCGCGCCACGGAGCCAACATCGCGGTGGCATTGACACCACTGCCCCGCACTCCAACATGACTGCCTGCGCCGCTCGTGCAGCGCGCGCACACCAGCACCCCTCGGCGCGGCGCAGTTGCTCGGGGAATGGGAGTAGTGGCTCTCGATCTCCACATAACCTTGAGGGTCCTGAATGTGTGTGCCTTGTTGACGAGCGCGGGGAGTGCAGCAGCGGAGCGCCTGCGCGCGCAGGCGGGCGTGGCGCATGCGCGCAGCTATCGAGCGGCGGCGGCGACAGCGCTGCGGCTCAGTCCGCCGCCGCCGCGCCATGGAGCCGCCGCAGGGAGCTCCGCCGGCCGCCGCCGCCGCGGCCCCGGGCGCGCGCCCGCTCGTCAACCCCGACGAGTACGGCGAGGTCGACACCTCCAGGTGCGCACAGCCCCACGTCCGCCCCGCGTTGAGCTCGCAGGACAACACTTGTCGGGCCGATTCACTACTTTTTACATAACGCGATGTTTCCCTCCTTGCACGGTGGTACTATCAAGAACTAGTACTTACACATTTTGGACGATGTACCTACCTAGGCCAGAACTTGTTTTCCGTACTTAAATGGTGCTACCATTTTTAATACTTATTTAAAATTACTGAGGTACTAAAAATTACTAAAAAGTACTAAATATTAGTTTAATCAGCATCATAGCATTCATAGCATAGCAGGTTTGTTGAATAAACATGCAATTAAATAACAAGAAGCACATTAAGTTGTGGCCAGCATCAGATCGTGACGCGGGTCGTACTGTGTGGTGCGCACTCAGCACAGCGAACACAACGATCCATGTCGTGTACACCGGCGCCGCCGGCCGGGGCGGGGCCGCGGGGCCGCGGGGCCGCGGGGCCGCGCTCGTGGCTTCACCCGGACTACACTTCCTTCTCTTTTCTCATCTCTTACGTGACATTATCAATCGATAAGTAGTGTTGAATTAAACCGGCTATCCGGCTATACTTAATTTGAAATTTAGAATTTGAGATGATAATAAAAATAATATAATTATTTAGGTAGGTAGCAAGATGCATCGAACACCGCCTCATCTGCCGTTGTGGGTTGTGGCCGCTGTTCAAAAACTGGGTCGACCGATGTCAATCAGTCAAAACGCACAAGACTTTGATGAGTGTAATGTAGATCAATAACATCAAAGCAGTACTTTCTAGTTCAGTTCCAGTTCACGTAGCACCTGTGGTACCTCTACAGTCTACCTGCTTCTAGTGTAGTGCACCGTGTCCGCGCCACTCTCCAGGACGCGGACACGGTCACTCGGCTCACAGGCTCGATGCCGCGCAGTTGAATACTTTCTATTAGCAATCTCCCGTTACCTATTACCTGTTATTTAAGTACTAGGTTTTTCTTGTCATTACAAGCATGATCTACGGATGGGTGTCGGTTTATTTATTATTCAAGCACACAAGTGCACTGAGGGGGACTTAATGCCGTAGGCATGTATGTGGCAGATATTTTTTACAACATGGTGTACCATTATTTATATGACGGATATCAGAGTTTAAGTATGTAATCGCCGAATTCAATGACCAACGGGCAACATGTTTTTACAAAAGTTCATGTTGACACGTCATAACTACTTAATGGATAATTGTGTGAATTATGCATAAACCGATTATCTACAACTGAAAATGTGCAATAGCACTAGAACTGAGCCCCGCAAACGTTTCGTTTACTTCACGAGTATAGAACAAGGGTCCACTCTCATTGACAAAATACGGAGAACATCATCGTAGTGTTGGCGTTTAGTTTAGCTAGCAAGTCATAGTTTCCATGCGTGTGGCGCAGGTACCCGGCGCCGAAGGACGCGACCAACAAGGTGCGCGGGCGCTCCGACCTGCTGGAGCTGATGTGCGGCGCGGGCGCCGTGGACCCCGAGCTGCTCACCGTCAAGACCTTCTACTTCTTCTTCTACTCGGCGTTCGGCTCGCTGTTCCCGCTCATGGGCGTTTACTTCAAGCAGATGGGCATGAACGCGGGCCAGTGCGGCCTGCTCATCGGCACGCGGCCCTTCGTGGAGTTCCTGTCGGCGCCCTTCTGGGGCGGGCTGGCCGACCGCTGGCAGAAGGGGCGCACGCTGCTGCTGGCGTCGCTGGGCGCCTGGATCGTGTTCACGCTGCCACTGAGCTGGGTGCAGCCCGGCGCCGTGTCGTGCGTGCACCCGCTCAACTCTAGCGCCTACAACCTGACGGACCCGCGCTACGACGAGGACTGGCCCAGCAGCACCACGCGCGCCTTCCGCGGGCCGCCGGGCGCCGGCCGCGAGGGCTCGCCGCTGCCCGTCAGCGACGCGCTCAACTACGACCCCAAGGCCAACAGCGACTGGGTGACGCCGCTGCACTCCTTCATCGTCTACCGCACGCCCGACATCCAGAAGACGTTCTTCCTGCTGCTGCTACTGGTGGTCATCGGCGAGTTCTTCAGCGCGCCCGCCATCACGCTCGCCGACTCCGCCGTCATCACGCTGCTGGGCGAGGACGCAGACAGGTGAGCACCGTTGCACCGCTAGCGCTGCCCGCGTGGTTGTGCGCAGTGGTACAGCGAGTTGCTGCGCAGGTACGGGCACCAGCGCATGTTCGGCTCGCTGGGCTGGGGGCTGGCCATGTTCTTCGTGGGCATCGCGCTGGACCACAGCACGGCGTTCAGCTCGCACCCGTGCGGTGGCCCGCAGCGCTTCGAGAAGAACTACACCATCTGCTTCGCCACCTTCTCCGTGCTGATGGGCGCTGCGCTCATCACCGCCACTCAGGTCTGTTCTGTTGTGATGGTTCATTTATGAGTTTTTTTTTTTAGGAGAAGGATATTATTGATTCGTTGTCATTAAATTATTTGTTCATTTTATTACAAAATTGAATTGGGTTAGCTACCTAGCTATCAAGCAACTCGGTTGGTTGGCGTCGTTAATATAGCATAGTGCAACTTTGTGCCAAAAATCCAAAGAGAGTTGACAGCAAATGAACTCACCAGTAAATAAGTCATGGCATGTAAGTTAGTGATTCAATTCGTGAATGATAGTAGGGCGCGACGCGGCGACGCCGCGCGATGTGTAGCCGAACAAACCCAACTCCATAAAGTAGTTTGTTCACAATCCACTACTTACGTAGGTACTCTACTTACTTCAGAGATTAGTATGTTAAAGGTCTCAATTTTTATTAAAGTAATAATTAAATAAGTATTGATTAAGCTCCGCCCTGGAGTTTGCCAAAGAGCGATGGAAATTGGAACGCAGCATTCTAAGTGTAAAAAGACAGGACAAATTCGGAACCCACGCTGCGCTCCAGAACGACGACGGCTATAATAGACGTAGTCACGTAGGCAAGAAGGCTGCCAGGCTCAAATGTTGGGCGGGTTACACCAGCCGCATGCACTGCGCTAGACACGCATGTGAAGTAATGAGTGGGTGACGGTCGAACAGATCCGGTTCAAGTACGAGTTCGTGAGCGTGGAGGCGGCGCCGGCCGCGCCCGCCGAGCCCACGCACGAGGAGAAGCTGCAGCAGCAGCTGGCGGAGCAGCTGCAGCTGCCCGGCCTCGACACCAGCGCGCCCCTGCCGCGCCAGCCCGTGCTCGAGCAGGCCAAGGTACGCACGACCCACTCTCGGGAATCTTTTCATAATTATGTTATTGGATCTCAAACAAGTCCTCACACCCACACATCTGCATACCACAGGCGTCGTAGATGCTTTGCCATCCTAGAGACAAAGCAGTTTATTATCATTTAAATTCATATTTGTCTACTTTTGAGACACTGATTGCTTCGATTTAAAACTCGAAATATAAAATACTTAATCTGAAAGTCGAATACTGAAGACGCACCAAACGATTTTTCTTAAATGATCTCCTGGAGCATGGTGCTCAATAAACGAAGAGAACGTTGACGCTGAACGTTGATGTTGCATAAAGCGCGTGATGCAAACACAGAGGTTGCAGGCGCCGACAATATTAAGACTCATTATACCGCCACCCATAGTATATAGCCCATAGAAATGTAAAACTTTCATATATCTATGGTATAGCCCATCCGGTATAGCCCTTAAAGCAGAACGACAACAGAAATACTTTAGGAATAGTATCGTGGTAGTACCTGAACGTGCTCCTTCACCAAAGTCGGCGCATTGGCTGCTTGTGTCACGTCCCTGACGCTAAGCCGCGGCTTCCAGGTGTTCGCGCAGACGACGCGCGAGATGCCGGAGTGGGTTACGGTGTTGCGCCAGTTCCAGAACGTGAAAGCGGCCTCGTTCCTGTTTGTGGCCTGGTTCATGGGCTTCGGCATCGGCCTCATCTTCACCTTCCTCTTCTGGCACCTACAGGTACCTACCGCCACCACATAAAGACACGACACCTACGTTTTCGTCAATAACACTCATCATTTTCTACTTATACTCTCCCAGGATATCGGTGGCTCCCCGACGCTGTTCGGAGTGGCGTCTGTCATCAATCACATCTCAGAAATATTCGCCTACTTCTTCAGCTTTAAGCTGATCACGCAGATGGGACATGTAAAGGTACGAAACGACTTCCGCTACTTTGTTCTAAATGTCTCTACTGCAGTCGGAACTGCTTATGGCACTCATTCACTGGAGAAGTGCACACAGGTCCGCTAAGCTATGCCAGCATCACACCTTGCCATGTTCGTATGAAAGTGGACGGTGTGTGTGACAGGTGCTGTGCCTGGGGCTGGCGGGCAACGTGCTGCGCTTCCTGTATATCGCGTGGCTGAGCGACCCCTGGTGGGTGCTCCCCTTCGAGTTCGTGCAGGGCGTGACGCACGCCGCCGTGTGGGCCGCGTGCTGCTCGTACATCGCGCACGGGGCGCCGCCGCGCCTGCGCTCGTCGGCGCAGGGCGTGCTGCAAGGGCTGCACCACGGGCTGGGCCGCGGCTGCGGCGCAGTGCTGGGTGGCATCGCCGTCGCCAAGTGGGGCACGACGCGCACGTTCGCGGGCTACGGGCTGCTGTGCACCGTGGTGCTGGCCGCCTTCGCGTTCATCAACTTCCGCGGCGAGCCGGACGCGTCGGCCGGCGTCGTGGACGACGAGGCGCGCGCCGTGGCCGAGGCGGGCGTGCTGGCGCCGCACGGCGTGCCCTCCAACCCGCTGCCGCGCGCGCTGTCCTCCACGCGCCTCGCCGACCTGGCGCAGCACGACTCCTACGGCGCCACGCAGGTACGCCCTCGTGCCGAGAAGTGCCGCGCACGCGCGCGCTCGGCATGCGCCTCACCTCACACCTTGTGTTTCGCAGAGCTACAGCGGCGCGGAGTCGCTGAGCGTGCCGGGGCAGGCGCCGGCGCCGCGGCCCTCCAACCCGTTCCTGGCGGAGGCGGCGCCCGCCGCGCCCGCCTACAGATAGGCGACCTCGGACACAACGACACGACACGACACGACACGACGCGACCCATTCTCCGGCTCACGGGCTCTCCACTGTCCTATGTACAAAATATTTCAAAAGTAGGCGACAAATTCCAGTATTCGTTATGCAGTAATAGGTATTCATTAATTCTCCGTGAATATTCGGGTAACTTCGTCGGGTTTACGACGTCGCAGTACGTAATCGAGTTATATAATATGATATGCGACTGTATAAATGTATGTAAGTCTGTGTGGAGGTATTAACAGATTAGTAGATCTATGTCGAGTGCCAGAGCGTTTGCAAAACTTGAACGACGGTATAGCGATAATCGTTGCTTTTGTTACTTCATCAATGTTACTCGATAACTGCCTAAGCATAATATAATGTCTCGTGACCTAGACATCGTATAGCGCTACTACGCATACTGCTTGTCGCGTCTGCGGCGCGGTCGCACGGCGCCGGCGCGCGGCTCGCGGTGAGCGGTCGCGCGTCGACCAGAGCTGTACTAACTTCGTTAGCGATGTTGACTGTTGCTATAACCTAGATAAGTCAGAGTGTATAAAATTATAAGTATTTCGTTCACATATGTGTAACTATATGGTGGACGTGGAACTCGATGTCATATCATGGTGTGATGTAGTGGAAGCAAGAAGTAGAGCGGGGCGGACGTGCCCTCACTTCTAATGTATTATTTTGTTGATAATGTAATAGATAGATATTCTTATTACGATAGCTATATGTATACAGAACGTTTGTTGTAAAGATGTATCGTGGGGATCGACCCGCGCCTGCACCAGTTATATATTTTTGCACAGTCTTTAGCGGGAGCTCACGCGTCACGGTGGCAGCGCGCGAGTGCGCGTGGCACGAGTATACATACTATCGCGTGAGTGAGTGCTGCGCCTCTCAGGGTTATGTGCTATATTCGCGCAAGTGCGCGAAGCATGTTTCTCGAGTGAGTGTTACACTCGCGCGAGTGCGCGCCGTGCCGCCGCCGACACGGTGCCGACACTTTAAATTTCATGTGTATAATGAATAAATAAATGTTGAACTATTCATTAAATGTGTATACTCTTTTATTGGATTCCGATTAAAATTAAATTACCCAACTCTATTACTTAGCAGTACTACATACCGGCAAGTTTTGATTTGGACTTACTTGTTAGAGAGTTGTCACTACTTTCAGTATTCTTTTTTATCTCACAAAGCGACGCGCACTTTACTTGTGGTTACTAAGTGTGGTGCAAATACGCTGTGAATGCGTGTGTAAGCGCAAGAGCTCTCGGCGCCGGCGCCGCGCGCCGTCCGAGACGATGGCGAAGTCGGAAGTGTGTGTTGTGCTGGCGCTACTCGTCTTCACGCACACATTCACAGCGTGTTTATGAACTTGGTTACCACAAGTGAAGCGCGCGTCGTTTCGTGAGATAATAGTACTACACCAACCTTATAGAAATTCTATACAGGGTGTGTCGTAAATAGTGGTCCACCGTTAAGGATTCGATATACCAGATAATTTACTATAACATATTACAATTTTAACCATTTTTACCCAAGGGTTCCGAAAATATATTTTTTTTGTTTTTTATTTACGAAATTTCAACCTTTTGTTACAAATTTGGTTGTAGTTTCAACAAAAACCATTATTTTTTCACTTTGACTTCTGTTAATTACTGATGAATACTAGAGCTATTGTGTAAAATTATAGTTTTTTATGTAAATTTAGAGCTTTTGAAGAAAAAGTTAGCTCTACTCTATTTTAACCCTAATTTTTAGCATAATCACGCAAATTCAGGAGCGATTTTGTAAAAAAAAATATCCTACTATAAAATGGTTAAAATTATAATATGTTATAGTAAATTATCTGGTATATCGAATTTTTAACGGTGGACCACTATTTACGACACACTCCTGTATAGTATAATATCGTGTGCCCGTGTGGCCTGTACCTAATGCTATCCAGGGCCTAGTCAAAGTGACAGACTGACAGTCTATCATTTAGGTACCCACTCATCCATAGGTCTGTATCGTTAATGCAGCTAACGGTGCTGCAAACTCGATATTGAAGGAGTAAAATAATCAGAGAACCAACCAGTTTTCTTACAATTTATTTGTATATTCTTATTATATCTAATCACAATGAAAGCTCCTTGTACACCACGTGGGAGAGCCTCAGGGAGTGCTACATACGAACATACTGTATACAGGGTTATTGGAAAAACATTAACAACCTCTTAAGAGGTCATTGTACTCATCATTATGAACAACTTTTACTATGGGAACAACCTGAAATTGCGAAAAAAAAATCAGCTGTTCCCTACATTTATGTTCGTATAACTCGTCAAAATGTAGGGAACAGCTGATTTTTTTTTCGCGATTTCAGGTTGGTCCCATATTAAAAGTTGTTCATAATGATGAGTATAATGACCTCTTAAGAGGTTGTTAATGTTTTCCAATAACCCTGTTTATACCGCAGGATGTACTCGCCTAGCAACAATACGGACGAACTATTTATTGGCTCCGGTTCCGGGCTAATATAAATGATATTTCAAATCCAATACATTTACATGAATGATTGCTGTTTCCACCTGGTGACTCGTGTGCTGTTCGGTGAGTTCGTCGAGAGTGATCTCTGTACAGTGTCTAGGGCCTCTACTGATCTGACGTCGCGTTACACAAAACATGGGTTTACATCTCTTTGTGACACTGATGTAATAGGTATCTTAAGTCAAATAATAAATAGTAATAAAATAGTGATATAAAACATTGTAATAAGAACCAAACATATTTATAAGGTAACAGGCATCTAACTGCCTGTAGCCAAGCCACACACTACCCAAGTAGTAAAAGGAAGCTGTAATGTTACCTTAATTATAAACAATAACATACCTACATACCACAGCTCAGCCGGCAGTTTAATTATCATGAATGACAGCATGTGTCCAACTGTCCAGTGTACAATGTGTAGATACAATTATTGTCAAACGTTGGGGTAATACCGGGCGCAGCGGCTGATCAAGAGTTCTGACCGCCCTAGGCTAATTATGAGGACGCGCCCCCGCCAGGTGTGTTACGGACTACAAAGTAGTAAGTGAGTAGAGTAGTAGTGTGAAAATTTTAACATGGTTCATACTACCTATAAAAGTTTTCAGATCGATCTGCAAGCGAAACTAACGTTGTCCTTTAATCTGCATGACATTCAACCTTAGGGTGGCAAACCATTTTTAAGCTGACCGTACATAAAGGCAAAGTACCTCACGCATTATAAGGTAGGTAGGTACACCAAAATCATGACAAGTGACTGCAGGCTACCAAGTAGAAAACCAAATCCATGTCGTGTTTGGCCGCATGACTTGTATGGGCTTAGTTTCTATAGGCAATTTAGTTGCCATTGGCATTGACCATGAGCGTGGTCATCTAGTGTGTGAAGTTGCTTCGACTTGTGTATTTTTTAAATATTTACACTTCTGTTATTGTTAAAAAAAAAGAGAGGCATCATACAAGTGAAACATTTTTGCAACTGATTAATGATTTATTTGAAAATTATAATAATTAAGTAATTATTATTAGATTATACAAAAGTCCTTTTTCGTGCTTTAGCGTTTGCAAATCTTTCCACAATTTTTTCAAATAGTTTGTAAAAAATCACTTTCTATGTACAGTCGCCAGCACATCAAGCTACTACAATCTGTCAAATTTCTTTAATAGATTTTCAACTTTATCCCTAAATACATAAGATACAAAGTTGATTAGGAAAATTTGACATTTTCGGGTAGCTTGATGATGATGATGGCTGGCGTCTGTACATTTAGCAAGAGCGCTGCAAGTTTTTGCTGGCGGAGTGTGGAGCGCAAGTAATTTTTTACTCTTTTAATGTACCTATTGAAAAAGACCTTTCACCGCTGCAGTTAGTAACAATCATTGTCAAAAAAATTCTTAATACTATCTCCACATTCGGGAACATGCATGAAATATTAAAACTTTTTATTAACTGAAACAAACCCTTTGGGGTTCTGGCAGAAATAGAATGCTCGGCCTCGTGTCAGATTTTAAAAACTGCGCCAAATGGACGCATTCTTCTGCAAAGGTTTCTTCTAAATCAGTGGCATATAAATAGTTATTTTAACTCCTTTGCTTTGCTTCTAATAAATTCACTGTCGTCTAGGTCATGCAGTTTCCATAAGAAACCAAACTTTGTTTGGTTTGACCGATTCTAGTAACAAGTCAGTGTTTGTTTTACGCGCGCTTTTTAAACATTTCAAAAGTTATTGTAAACTACTACTGTTAGTTACTCTCAAGCGCATTTAGTTTTAGTGTTTTGTCTCGGTCTAGTTGAAATATGTAGGGTTGATGCAATGATGCTAGATTAGTGCATGCGAAGACACGATTTCAGCGCGCCCTTCCGATCCTCGCGCCCTAGGCTGCAGCCTAATTAGCCTAAGGGTTAATCAGGCCCTGACCGGGCGGACTGTCGACTGGGCACAGACTACTTGATAGTACTACAGACTAGGTAAGTAGTTGGAAGTGTTTGTAATACCGGGCGGACTGTCGACTGGGCACAGACTACTTGATAGTACTACGGACTAGGTAAGTACTTGGAAGAGTGTTTGTAAAAACTTTATTTATAACGGGTGGCGCAAAAGTAATGTCATAATGTGAATGTGCTTTAATTGTTGCAGATGGCGCCAAATGTCCCTGTGCTTTTACATTTATGTTGTAGACATATAGAGAATTCAAGCCATGGAGCGCTACACACCTCAAGAACGTGGTTCTGGAATTATTAATAAAATAATAATAATAATGTTTACTGCTTATTTGACAAATTTTCAATTATGTTGTTTTAACGCAGCATGAATTTCGTTGTCGTTTTCCTCGTCGTCGTGTTCCATGTGCTCGAACAATTAAGCGTTTGGCCGAGCGCCTCGTGCTACTGGGTCCACTACAGATCTAGCAAGAAGTGGCCAATTTGGAGCTGCAGATGTTTTGCGAGCAACAATTCAAAATGCCGTAAAATCAACTCGAGAGGTTGAGCGATATCATTTTTAACCGACTTCAAAAAAAGGAGGAGGTTCTCAACTCGGTTGTATTATTTTTTTTTTTTTTACCAATTAACGTCATCAATTTTACACTTTCAAATAAACTTTTTATGAAAAAAGAATCCAATTTTTTTCATTTTTAACAAAATGGCAGCCAATTCAAATTATGACATTACTTTTGCGCCTGCACCCTGTATAATTACTGAAATGTGGTTGTGATATGGCGTCAAAGGTTAATACTCAAATCTTTTTTGCTTTACCATAATGTGACCCTGTAGGGCACAGCAACAGGGTAGGAGAGAGGAAGCCCTGTTGTAGGAGATCATTTAGTAGTTTTTGTGGGAACAAAATGGAATGGTTTAACGTAGTCCAGCTTTCAATATACTTACCTAGTTTGAAAGTGAACTTAAAGTGAACGGTGCTTTACATAATGTACCTACACGTGTCAAGACGACACTTTAATTTGATTTTACATAGGTAATTAAGAATTGACAGCTTCTAGAGCATAGAGCATAATGCGGCAGATTTGCCAAAGATGTAAACAACAATGGCCGCTCGAAATAGAATAAAATCGATAAACAAGAGTATCTATTTATTATAAGTTCCCGTTCGTGGTATCAACAAAACTGTCCTGGCGTGACAGTGCGTAATTGCATAATTATTACATATTCAGTAGTATACTTCCTAATTATTTGGTATAATATAAGAGCAGCAAAGTTTTACTTGTATAAAAATATAGAGTTATCTAAATATAATGATAAAATGAATATAAGCCAGCAGCCTGTATTGACCTCCCTTCTCATTCAGAGAAGCGACAAGCATTCATCACCCTTGTTCAGTGCGAGCTGCGAGCTGCCTTCCGAGCATGTCGTCAGAGCCCGCGGACAGCACCTCAATCGGTCGCTGACATGGAAACTTGAAGTTCTGGCCGTAGACGTGTGTTGCAGTAATAGCAATTTCGCAATTTCTTTATAAATCTATAAACTTACCTTAAATTATGCCTAATTACATTGCTATAGTAGGGGTACTTAAATGACATAGGTAAATTAACTGTATAAACTAAAGTTCAAGTTGAAATGCAGTGTTGGTTGTCGATAACAGCGGGCACGGGCGGGGCGCCGCGTGACGTCACAGGCGCGGCGGGTCCAAGATGACGATGCGGCCGTTCCGGAAGGCGGTGCGCGGCATCTTCTGGTAGTCGTAACTCAAAGCACTGCGGAAACACTCAACAGCTGTCGATCTCTTTCCTTCGCACATGTTTCTCCCTATAATAAATCTTGACAACGTAGGTAACACAAGAGACGGCGACGTGGCCCACCCGCCGGCCACGCCAGCGAGCCCACCCACTGCAAATACACAAGTTACGAGCCGTCTGGCCTCATCATCACTAAACGAAACAACAAGAATGGAAGCTATGCGTAACATATTGAGGATTGACTACTCCGCTATGGTAAGAGGCTGGGGCTCGAACCCAGGACGTCTATGCGCTCATTGCTCAGCGGTCGCGCGTGGTGCCGCTCGCGGTACACGCACGTGTCGTTTCTGAAGTGAAGTCTACAGCTAAGAAACCTCAACATTTGATTGACGGAACCTCGGCAAAACTTATAATAATACTAGCAGCGCCCCACGGTTTCACCCGCATAAGTGTCGATCCCGTGGGAATATCGGGATAAAAACTATCCTATGTCCTTTACCGGGACTCAAACTATCTCTATACCTAAGCGTGAAGAGGTAACAGACAAACACACTGTTGCATTTGAACGGTACGCGATCCCTAGCAGGCTGCACGGCAGAGCGGCACCGCCGCACAGTAGTCGTTGTCGAGCACACGAGAAATATGCGAGAAGACAGAGCAGCGCAGTGTCAAGCCGGACTGTTACCTGTTGTAGGAGGGCGGTCTCGGTTGCAGCGGCATCTCGGAGTCGGAGCCGGCGAGCGAGGAGCAGCGGCTGCGTGCGCGGGGGGCGCGCGCGGCCTGCAGCGCCGCCAGCACCGCCGCCAGCTGCAGCAGCGCCAGCAGCGCCAGCAGCGCCAGCGCGGCGTACCCGTTGCGCGGCGCGTCCTCCTTCGCCTCCTGCACACGCACACGAGTCATGCACAACGCTACTTGTCTTCCGCTATGACATCCCCTTTATTTATCACTATCCGTCCTAAGAGTGGCATACTGTGAGAAGCGGACTAGAATGAGTGGAGACTGCCAGGGTCGGGCAGCGAGGCTGTACATGTGCTGTCAGCCCATTGGAGGGGTATGCTAGTATGCCGCCCCAGAATGGGGGGAAAGGCATAAGGGAGACAGAACGAGATAACTTATAAAGGAGTCAAGAAGCGATTGCGGTGATAGCGTGTCTATCCAGACAGCTATGTCCGCAGCCGTCTCCTTGAGATTCGGCCCATATGACTTGATGTCGGTGGGGCCATGGGAGGTGGCGGGTTGTCCCTATATCCGTCTCAAGACTGACAAATGGACTGTCGTCGCTGGGTTAAGCTACACTGCTACTGATGATGGTTGTAGAAGTACGTTGTTACCGCTGCCTATAGACAAACAGATGCGTCGCTGAGGCGGCGCATGCGTGGCCATCCCAGCCTCTCCCAGAGTCAACACACAAGTGTCACCCGGGCCTCCGGCAGCGGCGCTTGTATCCAACAACACAGTTCCGGTAGTTCAGGCGTGTGACCTGTATGAGCTCCTCGACGCGGTGCGGCAGCGGATGCCAACGCGCCAGGTACTGCAGCACGGGCCGCAGGTGCTCGCTGAGCGCCAGCGCCTCGCCCAGCTGCGCCGCCGCCGCCGAGCGCGACCACGCCAGCGCCTGCGCCGCCAGCCACCCGCCGAACACCAGCTCACCCACCATCAGCAGCGTCACTAGCGCCGCGTACTGCCAAAATACTCACTTTCACATTTTTTGATCTTAATACTGAATAACAGAACCCGTAATAATAATAACGCGTCCTGCTGTCCTGGCTTGGCACACGCTGGTGCTGTTTAAATGATGCCAGATAACTTTAAGGCAGTACAGTACAACAACACGTGGTTGCAGTCAGAATAAAAACATGTAGTCACTGCACACTAACCAATCGGCCGCATGAAGCTAGTACTCAGCCAGGGTAGTACAATCAGTGGTGTGGGTGCTACTAGCTCAAACAGTAGAGCCCCATCTTATTAAACTATCCTAGCTCTTGAGACTAGTTGAGACGCTACCTTATTAGCTTCCTCACTAGCTTGTAACTTAGGAGCTTACTAGCTCAGAATTTAAGCTAATTGTGTGCACACGAAGCCAGAGTTACTAGATTGCCAGCTTACTATTCGTGTTTATTTATTTCAACATAAAACGGCCAAGGCCAATTACATTAGGTAGTTAAAAACACAAACACATAGGTAAGAAAAAAATACAATAACGAAAATAATAATTTACCAAAACGGATTTACTTTACCTCGGCTAATATTGCCTGCTCGGGTTTAATGTTTGGATATAGTTTTATACTGAGAAATTAATTAGAGGTAAGTGCAAGCATAACACATAGCATCACAACACACTGACCACATAGAGCAGCACGGCGCGGCTGCGCGGCCTGCTCGCGTGCAGCGCGGCCGCCGCCACGTGCGGCAGCAGCAGCAGCGCGAAGCCGCCCGCCGCCAGCGCCGTCGCCGCCGCGCGGTACTCCGCCGGGAACAGCTCGCGCAGCACCACGTACGTGCTGGGGTCCCACTTCAGCCGCGCCGCCGACGCCAGCGCCGCGCCGCCGTACAGCTGCCCACACCTCACCACTTACTCATCAATATCGACAGCACCCCCAGACCCCGCGCCAGCTGCGCCTGGCGTGACCACTCACACCAGTGACAGTGAGTCAGAGCCCGTAAATAATTATGTATCTATTTAATAGGTTTCATTAGAAAATATCTACCCGACTACAACTAAAAAGAAGTTAAAGCAGTCTGGTGCAGTTGCATTAATTTAATAATAATTCAGAGGGAGTCGCACAATCTCAGATTATTTTTAATGCCACCAAAAAATTATTAAGTACTTTAATTTCAGAACTCGAAAGTCTTTGGTTTCGTATTTTTGTTTTTTGGAATTCCGAAGATAATAGTAGATTGTACAAGTAGTGCATAAAAGAAGCCGTTTTACCCCGAGACGTTTATATCCACCAGAGCCGCAGACGAGGGTAGCAGTAGCTGCTGTAGCGGGTGGCTGTAGCGTACCAGAGCGAGGAGAAAATAGCATTCCTTCCTCTAGAGAAAAAAGTGTTTTTTTTTTCTGTTACCAACGAGCCTACAAAAAACGAAAGTCTTTTCACTCCTCTTGTTCAAAAATACTGTCAATATAGCGTACCAGAGCGAGGAAAAAATAGCATTTCATCCCCTAGGGGAAAAAGTTTATTTTTTTTTATTTTTGTCTGTTACAACAACGACGAGCCTACAAAAACGAAAAAGTCTTTATTCATAAGTAGATTAATCATGAATAATTACGTTACGAGTTACGTGCAGAAACGTTAATATACGATTTTGTAGAAAACACTTTAAAAAACCGGATAAGTGCGAGTCGGACTCGCCCACCGAGGCCGGGTTCCGTTCCGTAGGTACATACTCGTAATAAATAGTTCAGGAATCGAGTCTAACCTATAAATAAAGACTATTTATATTTTTTATGATTTAATTACAAATGTACTTATAGTTTTCAGATCTTTCCCTGTACTTGTAGTATAAGACGATACGAGTATTACTTGCTTATTTCATAGTTCTAGGTCAACGGAAAGTACCCTATAAATTTTGATTCCCTTCGAGTGTCGAATACGTTTTTTGCGGCATAAACGGCCATATCTTTTTTTACGTTTGATTTTTTTACAGCATCAAGGGACTGTAGACCTGAGTAAATGGTTTTAATTTCAACTCGATACCTCCACGCGTTCCGGAGATAAAGGGTCTTGACAGACAGACAGACGGACAACAAAGTGATCCTATAAGGGTTCCGTTTTTTCCTTTTGAGGTACGGAACCCTAAAAAGAAGAATTTGCTTTCAATGCGCAGGAACTTGGCACTAAACGACTACCCGCCACTTCGCAGACACAAAGACCGCCTGTCAGTGTTGGTGACTCACGGTGAGCAGTAGGTTGACGTGCGCCAGCAGCGCAGGCGCCGCGCGCGCGCACATCGCCGCCCCGCCGCGCGCAGCACAGCTCCTCACTCCTCACAGCTCCTCACTCCTCACAGCTGGTCGCAGCACATGCACCGCCGCCAGCCAGCTAGTTGCCAGCCACGCACGATCACACAGCTTCTGTCACTCCACAATAATGTGGCTTGTATCAAACGGCGTGTTTGTAATAGCGCGATGGCGGCTGCACTGATAGCACGCGAGTATCTTATCAGCGGGCTATCTCCGCAGGTGGGTCGGCAGGCCCGTCGCGCGTCGTCAGCCGAGTGCGCCCGCGAGACTCGCCCGCCGCACTAGTTATCCTTATCTTTTGTTATTCCACTTCTATACATTACATTGTAGTTATTCATGGAAACTGTATCATCGCCACATTGATTGGAGATTGCGTGGAATCATTTCATCAATCATCAACTATTTTTTCACAATATGTAGTACTTTTGTATTGTTTAAATTAATAATGAATTTTCCTTTTTAGTTGCCATTAGCGGTAGGATCCATACTAGGCAAGCTAAAAACTGACTACGTAAATGCAATATATACTTAGGTAGGTTGATGTAGGTCCGCGCTATGTCGCGTCGTAGACGATGGTACTGTACACTCTCGACAGACGTAGCGGCGCTACGCTACGAATGCTACAAGTTCTGAATGAGTAAAGTGTCACCATGTCACGAATGTCGCGAACTCGCGAGTGAGGACGGCGTCCAGAGTGCATGTTGTTGCTGCTGCGCGGCCTGCCAGCAGACAGCTTCAGAGAGCGCGCTCACACAGCGCGACCTATTCACATATAGAGATGCAAATAAAACAGCTTGTGTACAAAAATATCACTTTATTGCTTTAATAGTAACGTGTCAACATTGTTGGAACGCGTGTGCGTATCGCTGGCTTATTGTCTAGTCTCCGGCGGAGCTCCAACTATACGATATTGTCTACAACAGTGAACGAGTCGTACGTACTATCTTACGCTATTTGGCACCAGGTTACCGTCAACCGCCCGTCACCGGCCGTCACCACCCGTCACCGCCCGTCAGCGGCCGTCAGCGGCCGCGCGCCACCGACGACGCCGCCCGACACCTACCTACATACGCTATCGTAATTCACTTTGCTCTTGTACTTTAACTCAAATCACAGCAAAATGGTATCACAATAATCGGATATGAAATAACGGCAAACGTTTAAAATAAATCTGACTCATGGTTTCCATAATGCGGTAGGGAGCAGCTAGTCCAGCGATACCCACGGAGCGGCCGGCGCCTGCGCGGTGCCGCGCCGTAGGTCCGAGTGAAACACGAAGATATCTAATGTAGGAATATATTAGTGGCGGGCAAGTTCATGAGGCTTAGTTTGCAATGGGTACCGCTGCACCAGATGACCGGGTGCACCCAGTACGCCCAGTCCGCTCCACCTCAGCGGAGTCAGTCGAGTCAGTCGAGCCAGTGTTCTAAAGAACAGTTTAGTATTGGGAGAGTTTGTGTTGATAGCACCGCGTCTCTCGATAAGTTCGCTACAAGGCAAGAAGTCACTACTCAGAATGCTAGAAAACTTACTTTTATAAAATATAGTCTGTTACAGATATACTTACTACGCACCGTCTCATATTACGCTACCTAACTACCTACAAGTACATATAGGAATACATAGAACAACAACAGCGTCCACCGCGAACCGCGCAGCACGCAGCACGCAGCACGCAGCACGCGCGGCTGCCGCGGCGGACGCATGGCCTGGCATACCGTACAATACAAGGTACATTCACGCTCTCACTCAGCATCACCTAGCATTACTGATAACTACTACTTAATATGGCAGTCTGTGTTCGTTAATCAGTTTAATAGAAAATAATAGAAACTTATGAGATATGGGCAGACCATTACAAGTGGAAGGCTAGTCTCATCGACTCTCTACTAATATAATCACATCGTTCTTGATTCGTTACATAATAGGTAATTATAATGCTGATATGATCAACACGGGCATACATCGCGCTCCACGCAGAGGAACCCCGTGCCCGTGGCAGGCCGCAGCAGGAGGCGCTGCGCACTGCAGCTTGCCGTCGCGTCGGTGACCGAAGAGGGAGCTCATATACGACGCGGTCTCAGCAGGCTCACGTCAGATCATACAGGTAACATGCTCTGTGAGCAGCGCTAGATGTCGGTGTGCAGGATGAGCAGCGCGGCGGCGGGCGCGGAGGGCGGCGCGTGGCGCGGCGTGCGCGCGCGCAGCTGGGCGTGCACGGCGTCCCACGCGGCGTCGCGCACCGGCGCGGCGGCGGCGCGGGCGCGGCGCGGCGCGGCGCGGGAGCGGCGCCGCGCGCGCACCCGGCCGCCTCCCCGCGGCGCCGGCGCTGGCGCCTGAGCGCCTGTCTCGTCCTGGAAAAGTCAAAGCCACATTTATTTCAAATAGGCACTTTTGAACGTCAAAATATTACAATAAAATACAATTGATTTCAGTCGCCCCTTCCAAAAGGTAGTTTTCGTATGGAGAAGAATGGGCAACAAACTCCACCGTTACTCTTTTTAAATGTTTTACAATATTTTGCATACATTACAATAATATGTGAAGATGATGCACCTAAAATAAAATTACTATACCTACCACAATAGGTAAAAGAATTAAAAACGAAACCATGACATATAAATTAATTATCTGATAGATAGATGGTGCTCACACATTTACAAACATGGCAAAAGTAAAAGATTTTCATTAAAAAAAAAATATCAAGTAATAAGTCAGAGTCAGGGTATGAGTGATTACTTACCCATCCATAAAAAAAAAGGGTAAGTATGAGTTAAAGTAATTACAGAATGAAAATCAATGTCAACAAACCGGCCAAGTGCGAGTCGGACTCGCACACTAAAGCTTCCGTACCACCGTACAATATTTAACACTACTTTATAAAAAATCACGTTTGTTGTATGGGAGCCCCCCTTGATTTATTTTATTTTAATTATTTATTTTTAAAGTGAATATACAACTAAATATTCTGTGAATATTTCAAGCGTCTACCTGTTGCCGTTATTAATATCAAGTAAATAACGGCAAAAAAATCACGTATGGGAAAATATTAAAATTTAAATATTTATTTTATTCTGTTTTTAGTATTTGTTGTTATAGCGGCAACAGAAATAATACATCATCTGTGAAAATTTCAACTGTCTAGCTATCACGGTTCATGAGATACAGCCTGGTGATAGACAGACAGACAGACGGACAGTGGAGTCTTAGTACTTCTTCTTCTTAGCGTGTCGATAGCAATCTAAATGTACTCGGCCCAGAAAGTCTTAGTACTAGGGTCACGGTTTTACCCTTTGGGTACGGAAGCCTAAAAATGGTTGGTGTACTTATTTAACTTTTAGATTATGTCTATCGCTTATTTTATTAAAAAGATGTAGATTTTTAAGGACGCTATCACATTTTTCCACGAATAACAGTGCTTTTCAGGTACCAGTTTAATGATGTTGAAGTCACAACTGCAAGGATATCTTGGTTTCAAATTAAAGATAATATATTCATCTCCAGAATGGCTCCATAACAATTAAATAGCCCCCTCAGACCAACAAAAAAAGATAGACAGCGCGCCGCAAACATCAAAAGTGAAGCCACCAAAACCGTGCTCCTGCAAGTAAACATACACGCTCACGCACACACCTACACTAAAACCATGCTCATTGCTCTTAGTTTGTCACAAGTCGTCGTCAAGATAACATAGATTTAAAAAATATAATTATGCCTTCCTGTGTAGTGAAAAGTTGCAAAACCACACAAAAAGTCTCACGGAATCGCTTTTCACTTGTAAGTACTTGAAATTACATCGTTTCTTTATTATTTATCTATGAATTTTAGGTTACTTGGAACAAAAAACCTCAACGAACGAAAGCAGTGACATAAAGTGCGGGGGTTGCCATAAGACGATTTAAAATTTCCCCTTTCAATTAATCTATACATATAAATAATATATGATTTCTTACTTCGAGTTATATTCCCATTTTCTTTTTATATGTATTTAATATTTTAGGTTTCCAATTAATAATGAAATTAAAAATAAATAATATAATAATATTTAATAAAGTTGATTGAAAATATGAGTTTTTTTTTTTTTAATAGAAGTCCTTCTAAAATCTAAACAATTGAGGTACTATACCATACTCAACAATACTCGTACAATATTATACTAGTTCCTACCCTCACAAATATCCCCAAATTATAGGGAAAAAATTTAACAAATGGCAACTCTTCAATACACACATAGATAAAAAGGTGGCTTCACTTTTAATGTTCGCGGCGCGCTGTCTATCTTTTTTTGTTGGTCTGAGATAGCCCCATACAAATTTTTCACACAAATACGTTTTTACCAACACAATAATCGCAAAAAATTAAATAAAAAGGGGTTTGAATATGAACCAATATGGCTAAATCCACTGCATATTTTAACTTAAAAATAAAAAGATATTGTTGCTTATATAGTCCTCTATACGACAAGCTAAATATAAATAATATAAATAAGAAACGCACTAAATGTCCCCATACATTTTCTACCCGCGGACACTTTCGGTTGGTCATTCCGCGCAGTCTATCAAAAAGTACTCTGTGTTCCGCGCTCAGACGCGCTCGTGGGAGGAGGAGGACGTCAGGCAAAAAATAATTACGTAAACAATTGAGTTCCGAGTTTGTGTACTGAGGTTGGACGAAGTTGATACTTTTTCGGACCGAAATAAAATTAAGTACGATTATTGGAATTTGTTTAGAAATAAATACTTAGTTGTAATTTTTACAAGCTTTTATTTAACTTGCAATGTATATGTTATGGGCCAAGTGATTAATCGGGCAGTATTCATAATGCCCGGGCAATATGAATAATGCCCAATAAGAGCGGGCAATGTGATTATAACCAATCAATTTATCACATTGCCCGGGCATTATGAATAATGCCCAGTACCTATTGGGCAGAGTGATGTAAAGCATGTTTAATACTTTCAAATGAATACTTAGTTAGATAGACCGAGCATTACAAGTAATGAAATCAATATTATCGGGTAGAATAATAATAAAAACATGTTTTATAGTTTAGTATTTGTTTTTAAAATTTAAATAATCAGACTTCGGTTTTACTTCGATCAATTTACGAAGGGCTACATTTAGAAACTATAGTCTATAGTAGTTTCAATGCAGTTTGGAAGTATTTCGCACTCGCTTTCACTCACATGTAGGTAGATATTACGAGTAAGCGCGCTTCCAAGCTGCAGCGAAGAATGAGAATATAATACTTCTCGGCGTGAGTAAGTGAAATTATAAAACTAACAATCTAAATGGAAGTAAATGGAAATCACATCTCCGATTATTCAACTTAGCAAGCAGCCCCAGCGCGCGTTGACAGCGCACCATGCCTTTTTTCTTATAAACTGTCACTCGGACCATGTAGGTTGGAAGAAGGAGTATCTAACACGACTCTTAAAGTGTCTTAGTAATCAGTCTCATAGGTAATAGTTATTGTTAAGAATAGATTATTTATCCAATAAAAGCTCTCAATATTTGGACTTAATAAACAAAAAATAACGTTGAAAACAATAAATGTGTAATTTAGTACCTAACAGATTTAAAACTCAGTAGTTTTCACTAAGCGCTTGAAACTTAATAAAATCAAATAAGCATAAACAAATTAATTAAATCACATTAGTACTGAACTGGGATTATGAAGTTGGCTATTGCAAGGTCACGCGCTGCCCCGTTTCGGTCTCTGATTGGTTAGCGCGCGTCACGTGTTTGTTTCCGGCCCCGCACCGCAGCGCACCACGTAAAAAATTACCTATTAATCACATTGCCCGATCATCATGTAGCCATATTCATAATGCCCGGGCAATGTGATAAATAGGTGAGTTTAGATTGTAATTAATCACTTGGCCCGATATGGCTGGGCATTATTCATACTGCCCGGGCATTATGAATACTGCCCGCATTAATCACTTGGCCCATAACATATACATGTATGTATGTAGGTAACTATGTTTGTTCGGGTGGACTCTTGCAACTCAATTTTGAAGCAGATATCTTCAACCAATTGAGCTGAAAGTTTGTATACACGTTTAGTTTGGATGACAATGCATGGTTAGCTGTGTGACGTTATTCTAAATCCAAAATGGCGGAACACCCAAGATGGCGGACTAGTTATTTTTAATGCACTCCTACAATATGGATATCAAATGAAAGGGCTTGCTGAGAATAACTCGAAAAATAAATTGACGTCACTCGAAATCCAATATGGCGGACTAGTTATTTTTAATGCACTCCTGCAATATGGGTATCAAATAAAAGGACTTGCTGAGAATTGAATCGAAAAATAAAGTGACTTCATTCTAAATCCAACATGGCGGAACACCCAAGATGGCGGACTAGTTATTTTTAATGCACTTCTACAATATGGGTACCAAATGAAAAGGGCTTGCTGAGAATAACTCGAAAAATAAAATGACGTCACTCTAAATGCAATATGGCGGACTTCTAAATATAGCGGACTAAGTTTTTTATGCTTTCCAACAATATGGGTATCAAATGAAAGGTCTTGCTGAGAATACGAATGCTAGTTAAACTCCACAAAAAAACCTGTCCAGCGATAACTAAAAAGTAAAAAGAAATTAAAAGTAAAAAACTTTTTAAAAACAAGCTTTTAGTTATATGCGCTAAAAAGAATAAAATAAACTTTCCTTTAAAACTTTTACTATCAACTTATAACGTCACACAATACACGACGAACTTATACGTCACAATTTATATGATATAAAAGCTCTTCGCGAGATTTACCTGTGTAGATAAACAAATAAATTAAATAACTTGATCTGATTTATTATAATGAAAAAAAATTTCTAACTAAGTAAATACGAGTACTTACATCTCGCGACAAGCTTTTATATCATATAAATTGTGTAGGTACTTAATGACGTTATAAGTTGATAGTAAAAGTATTAAAGGAAAAGTTTATTTTATTCTTTTTAGCGCATTTACCTAAAAGCTTGTTTTTAAAATCGTTTTTTTTTACTTTTAATTTATTTGTTTAGTGGATGTAGATGACGGATTAAGACTGTATAAATATTTATGTTATTATTTTATAATCAAATTAAAATGATGGAAACATTTTTTTTTAGACATTCGATATTGCTAGTCGATTTTAAGGTTTTTGGGGTGACGATTACGAATATAACATCCATTTTTTATTCAAGATGGCGGGTGGGTGTATTTTTTAAATAAAAAAAAATATATAGACGCGTCGACTTGATAACCTCCTCCGTTTTTTTTTTCGTCGGTTAAAAAATCAACTTTGGTATCAATTGTGGAGGTGTTTAGGGTGGTGTTTACGAATATACCATCCAATTTTTTATTCAAGGTGGCGGATTTTTTTTTGTGACAAATCGACTTACGGCCAATTTCTTCATAATACCAGTTTATTATTTAGTTTTATTAAATACATTATTATTATTATTTATTCAGTTGTCATGCTACGTCACAGTTGTCCTCTTAAAAGCAACTTTTTTTATGAATTATAATGTTGCTAAATTGAAGAATACAATTGTGACCTAGCATGACAACTGAATAGACTGGTATTACGTTTAGTCGGTTAACAAAATCACGTGGTTTGTTTGTTTACCTTTATTTAGCTACCTAAGCCTATGGAGTATAGTACTGTATACAATGAAGTATTTTCTATGTGAACAGACAGCTGTGCTGCTGGGTAGTTTGTTGCGCCACTTCTTCTTCCCAGCGAAAGCACTAGGAAGTGGTGAATGAAGGGCGGGCGTTTTAGGGGACTGTCTTTTGTAATGTTTACGTTCGAAAAGTGCTGATTTTCAACCTAATTTGAATAAATGACTTGATTTAGTTTTGTTTTAATTTTTAAGTAAATAAAATACTTACTGTTTTCATAAGGGAATGATTATTATTTTTAAATATCACAACGAAACTACGATAAACTCCCAGGCTAGTATTTGATTATGTAATGCTCCAAAAATTGACATCAAAAATAATATTTAATAGTACTTAGGTGCATCTTTTCAAACTAACAGCAGACGTGGATGTTCCTTGTAATACTAAAATGTTAAGGTCTTTTTGGGTACCTAGTAATATGTACGTATTGACATCAGTCAATATGTTTATATCATGTTTTAGTATCTATTGTTGAAGTTCATCAGAACTTCAACAATAGATAAGTACTAAAAACATGATTATCACGCAGATAGTTTTTCGGCTATTCGATTGCGAACTTAGAACTAACATTACTCAATAAATACCAGTAAAATTAAAAAAAAAATGATATCTTCAAGTACCAAGATTAGTTCAGTTACGTATAAAAATCGAGCGAACAATGGTTTCAATGTGTGCGTGTGCGTAATGTTGCTGAGTTGCGATTCAGATACCTAGAGTGATCCTATAAGGGTTCCGTTTTTCCATTTGAAGTAGTCACATATGAACTCGCTCAATTTTTGATACCTAAACTTGAGCGAGTTCAAATGTGACTACTTCAAATGGAAAAACGGAACCCTTATAGGATCACTCTTGTGTCTGTCTGTCCATCCGTCTGTCACAGCCAATTTGCTCCGAATCTAATGGACCGATTAAGTTGAAATTTGGTACACATATGAATCTCTGCGACCCAAACACAGACTTGTAACGTAAATAAATTAATTTTGAATATGTGGGTCATTTTAGGGGGCAAATAGAAAATTTTAAAAAAACTTTCGCAAAATGTACCGTGAGAAATATCATCAAATGAAAGGGCTTACTGTGAGGATCTCAATTTTTTTTTTCATAATTTTAAAGAAAATTGTAAGTATTAAAGTTGTTTAAGAAAATTGATGAGAATTGACCATTCCCCCCCCCCCCCTCTTATCTCCAAAACTACTGAGCCTAAAATTTTGAAAAAAATACAGAAAATAGTTACAATAAATAGTTACCTATACATTACAGGAAAACCTACTATAAGAAGTCTGTGGTCTTAAAACAACATGGTAAATCTCTCAATATTGTGCGTACAAACTTACATTTTCAGTTGGAATGTATGGGAGAACATGTTTTTCAACTACAATGTTAAGTTTGTTTTAATGAAGAAATGCTAACAGTCTTAAAATAATAATATGTACAAGTACATAAAAAGGGAGTGGAAATAATCGTCATAATATTAATCCTACTAAAAAGTTCCCTGAGAGATTCGCGGCGACGTAGATTATAAATGCCTCTGGCAGCTCTCTTTTGCAAAATAAAGATGGATTCAATGTCAGCAACTCGACCCCATAGTAAAATGCCGTACGACATAATGCTGTGAAAGTAGCTAAAATAGACTAAACGCGCGGTGTCTACATCTGTTAACAGTCATCATATTATCTTTCTAACACCATAAGCGGCCGAGCTAAGCCGCCCCGCAAGAGATGTTATATGAGGTTCCTATTGTAATTTCTCGTCTAGCGTGATTCCCAGAAAAACCGTTAGATCAACAAATTCCAGTTTTTGTGTATGTAAACCATTCAGTATGATGTCACATTCGCTACTTCTAACATTTGGTAATTTAAATCTAATGCATTTGGTTTTCGTTTCATTTAGTACCAAATTATTCACCGTACAATCTTGGACCTGAAGAATAGAGTTATTCACGTCGTCAAGATTTTGTGCCCGTCTGTCTATCTTAAAGATCAATGAGGTGTCATCTGCAAATAACACCATCTTCGGTTGATTTTGAAGTAACTGGTGTAAATCATTAATGTAAACTAAAAAGAGGAATGGACCCAATATCGCACCTTGAGGAACGCCCATTGCCATTTCAGACCCTAATGAGTTTACGCCGTTTACATGAACTTTAAGTTTTCTATCTTTTAGGTATGACTTTAGTAAATCAAGAGCTAAATTCCTAATCCCATAGTGCAAGTTTCAGTAGAAGTGTCTCATGGTTTACGCAATCTAACGCCTTAGAGAGGTCGCGAAAGATTCTAATGGCATCTTGTGCTTCCTCCCAGGCCTTAAAAATGTTCCTTATTAGGGTGACACCGGCGTCAGTTATACAACGCCCTTTGGAGAAACCGTACTTTTGTTCATGAAAGATGGATTTTTTATTAATGTGGCGTAACATTTGATTGAGCTTCAACTTTTCAAACACCTTACTGAGAACTGGCAGAATTAACACAGGCCACACACACACACACACACACTGCACAACACTGCACGCAAACACTTTGTAAGTCAAAAAAAAGAATAAAGAATTGAACTGAATTGAATTTCCAAGTTGAATTGAACGGAAGGTTTTACTTTATAGGCTGGACTGCAAAGACAATGAACCGCGTGATCGGTTCATTCAAGCAGTTCTGGGCGCGTAGTGGAAGCTGACCTGCTAGAAAATCTTGTCGAGTATGGTGTACATGCGCAGGTTGGCCTTCTTGCGCCATCCGGGCGGCACGCGCTCGGCCTCGTTGCAGTCGCTGTCGTCGTCGGCGGCCGGCACTGCGCACACGCTGTCCTTCTCGCCGCTCGGCGCCAGCGCACGCTCACCCGCGCGCCGTGCGAGGCGACGCGCCATTATAAATGCCGCTACCTGTAACATTACATACATATATTTTATTAGCTTTAAGTAGTTCAACAATGTTGGAACTTACTGAGGAAAAGGCGTAACTTTATTTATTTTATTTTCATTATTTTATTTTATTTTATGCACGGCCTGTAAGTTCCAAAGAATCGCTCGTCTGCGCGTTCCAATACTCATAGCCAGTCAATTTCTCGACAAGTAGGAATTGGCCCATGTACGACGATAATTACAAAAACAAAAATACGCTGCTGGATAAATCGGCTCAACTGACCGCCGAGGTATCGTGAAGAAAATGGCGATGTCCGGCATCGCCGCGCGCTTATAGATATACTAATAACACCACTCAAATGAGCGTGCGCATCAGGCGCGCAGCCTGTACTGGCACTGTGGCACAGTCACGGGCTCGTAGTGATGTCCTCTAAGGACGGCCATGTGTAGTAGTGACTACTTATGATTGCATGTGGACGCTACAAGTCAACATTGATAGTCGCACGTTAGTACCGCTGCAGAACCGATGCTGAATGCGACAAACGGCCAAAGTAGCAATATAGACGCGCGTGAATGAAAAGCGCTAATGAATTGAAAAAGTCGCTGTGGGCGACCACTGTTTTTTACATTTCTATGGCGACCATCAGGTTCGTTTCAACGTGGCGCTTTCTGAATTGCTATGAAAGTAAGGAAGTCTGACGTACCTGTAGCACCATGCCCAGAACTCCGAACACGATGATCACGAACGCGTTGTTGGGCGCCTCGCGCTCCACCTCCTGCGACACAACAACACTTTGAGCATACGCCGGTGTGTTACAGTAGCGTGGACACACGAGTGAACAGTGGCTGCACCTCGATCATGTCGTAGAGCGGGCGCGCCACGTCGCGGTAGCGCTCTACGGCCAGCAGCGCCGGCTTGAGGTCGTGCAGCAGGTCCATGCCGCGGCGCGCCAGCTCGGCCTGCGGGGCGGAGCGCCACCACGCCGCCAGCGACGCGCCCATCCACGCGCCGTAGCCCACCTCGCTCAGCGCCAGGCACACCACGCCCGCCGCGTACTGCAACACAACACACTGTGCACTCGAGCCAGCCCACACGGCGCGCTGTGCCCGTGGCCTTAGCCCGCCTGCTCAGTGCCAGCCATGCTGTCAGTGCGGGCCCGGGCTGTCGGGCTCATGACCCATGAGTCACCGCACTCACCGCCGACACGACGCTCAGAAATTTCTGCGACCGCGGACTGACGAAGCAGTTTTTGCACGGATCAATGGCCGGGTTTTATCGCGATAATTACGTCGGTAAAAAATATAGTGATCTAATGTTTACTTGCAACTTGGCTAATTAAACAACTGAGATCACCTCATCTCAGTTATCAGTCGCTCGGTCGAATTTCGGAAATCTATCTGGAATGGACGAAAAAATGTGGTATTCAGCGCAATTGCAAGTAGCACAATTTATAGAATGCTAAAGCCGGGTACTCATTAGCGAGCTGTAACCGTAACTTATGTGATACAGTAACGAAGTTCTAGTGTGTACGCGTTTTACAATTACGGCTCACGACGTCGCCGAAACGCTTTCACCGAGCGTACTCATTTTGCGAGCTGTAACTGTAACCAAACAGATACAGTAACGAGGTTCTAGTGTGTACGGGGAGTACTCCACGATGTCGGACGCACTGCGAGCGCCCTTTGATCCGCGGCAAAAACCGACAATCGTCGGCTCGCTGTGAGTCGCTCGTGTAGCGTTCGTCGCAGGCTCACGAACCACGTACACATTATGTTTTTGGTAACAGTAACGGTTACAGTTACGTGCAACGTTACGGGTTTAGAAATGAGTACGTTGTTCGCTGCGAGCCGCACGCGTACCGCTCGCAGCAGGTTTGCGAACCACGTCCACATTATGTTTTTTTGGTTACAGTACATGCAACGGTTACAGTTACAGCTCGCTAGTGAGTACCCGGCTTAATAAGAACGAACGCTCGCCACTCGACACGTCCGTTCAAATCAAAGTTCAAAAAATGTATGATGAGCGCGTTTTTTTTTTTTTGTGAATGGCATCTCGCAGTTCAACCTATGAGGATGCCTCAAAATTAAGGCCTCCAGCCAGGGCTTCTCAGACTCCGTCCTTATATACGGTAGCGATCCGCGGCGGCCGCGCGCCACGCGTGTGCTGCGAACGGTGCAAGCCAAATTCAACCTTCAGCACTACATTTACAGCATAACTTAGGGGCGCTACACACGGCTAAGTTACTATAATAATATTATCGCTCGCCATACAAATTCATCTTAAGATACGAAAATATGAAATATTATTTATTATCTTCGTCGTGTGTGATAGTCCATTAAATTGTATGGCGAGCGATATTGTAATAGTATCTTAGCCGTGTGCAGCGCCCCTTAGTGAACTCCACTGCGGGTGACGTACAGACGCCAGCACATCAACCTACTACTATCTGTCAGATTTCTGTAATAGATTTTCAACTTTATCGCTAAAGCATAAGGTTCAATGTTGATTGGGAAAAATTGACAGTTAGGTGTAGGTTGATGTGCTGGCGTCTGTACCTACGACAAACTTATTATTTGCGGTTGGTACAGTAATCGGGTCTAGGGATCGAACCGCAAAATTAAGTTTGTTTTTTATTGTATATTACTTTTCCGGGATGAAAACTACCCAGTGTGGTGCCCAGGATATTAAAGAATAATTATACCAAGTTTCATCGTAATCGAACCGGTAGTTTTTGCGTGATGCCTGAACAAACAGACAGACATACAAAAATTTTTTTAATCACATTTTTGGGTTCGGTGTCGGTCTAGTAACACCGGGGCCATTTATTTTTTTGATATTTTCAATGTACAGAATTTTCACTTCTACAGATTTATTATAAGTATAGAAGATATAGAAGATGATATTACCACAGATAATATAATACTGATATTACGGATCGACTCGTGAGACACAGAAAGTTCAGCGGCTATCTCTCTCAAACTTGAATTAGGATTTTCAGTCACTATTTCCTTCACTTTTGCGATGTTGACTTCAGTTGAAGACGTTGATGGCCTACCAGGGCGAGGCAAACCTTCCAGCATATCTCGACCGCTTTTGAACACTTTGTACCACTAGTCTTCTGTAACATTTTCAGTGTCTTTGAACACGAAATTCCATTGACGACTTTGTTCAATGTTTTTGTCCATTATGAAATTCGCAATACACACTAGATAATATCTAGTATGATCTAACTATAAACAGCACTGTATTTAACCTAAATGACAGAATGATGCAACTCAAACTCTGCGCCAAAATGGAAAACAGTAGGTAAGTTGTGCCAATCTAACAACAACAAAAAATATCCAGCTGCCTAGCTGTGACAGACAGACAGACTGAGTCGCACCGTAAGGGTTTATTTTTGCCATTTTGGTACGGAACCCTAAAAACAAAAAAAATAATTTGGAACCATAAACAAATCGTGCATCCCCGTTACTTTTTTGACTGAATGTAATTATACATAAACTCATTTCTTACTTATTCCAGTCTTGCCACTCCACACATCCATCTAGAACTAGAGTACCTAATCTAGACATTCTCATCTCCGCTACTTACATGCAATCTTTTCTCATCCGTCTTCCTCACGGCATGGGCCGACATTGTCTCCTTCAACTTGAGGGGCATTGAGGGGATAGGCATTCGTGGGTAAGATCATGTATAACAGTGAATAAATATCAGTACTATCAGTTAATAAGAACTGTTCAGGCAACAGAGCTGCGTTGACCCTCCGACACGCGACAGTATGAATATGTGAATCTGATATAAAAACACTTGTTCACAAATATTGATATTAGTTAGTTGCATTTGGAGGTCGCAACCCACATAGCTCTGACTTGTTTTATATCTAAGATTCGGACAAGGCTAGATTAGTCATCATGATTACATTTGCAAGAAGCGGTAAGTATACTCACGACGTGCAGGCAGCTGGGGGCGCGGCGCTGCGCGGCGGCGGCGGCGAGGTAGACGAGCGCCGCCAGCCACACGCCGGCCACGAACACGTAGGCCGCCGACACGCGGTACTGCGCCGCGCACAGGAAGCGGAACCACGTGTAGGTGCTGGGGTCCCACGCCAGCCGCGCCGCCGTCGCCAGCAGCGCGCCGCTGTACATCTGCACAAACACAAGCACATCGTCAGCACTCGTCTCTCGAGGTGGGGCCGCCCGCCGGCCGGGTGCATCATTTGCATGTTTACGAGGTTGGTTTACGATTAAATCAGGTGGCTGATGCACCTGAAAGATCTTAATCATCAAAACTGTAAACGGTATGGTATTAAAAATAGGTAGGTATCCTATACATATCGCTCATTTGGAGAAACATCCACGTAACGTAACTGCTACCTACTTTTTTTACGTCTATGCTTTCCTAAGGTAAATACGCTTCCTATGTGCTTTTGTTGGGAAAAAATATATTTACGTCAATGTTTCTCCAAATGAGCGATATGTACAAACTACAATCTTTTAACCTGTACCTCGGCATAAGTGCTATAGGTGCCTAATTATACTTAATTAATAGGTAGTCATGGAATTATTTCAAATTAATATGCCTAACTTGACAGTAATCTTATTTAATAAGCAATGAAGGTGCAGCATAACTGGTAACCTATTTAAAATAGACAGTACATGTACGAGTATGCAGATAAGGAGATGACCCGGCTGACCTCGTGCGTCGTGCTCGCATATCACATACACAAGTGACAGTCACGTCATATTCTGTGGTTACAGTCACTCCGGTGTTTACTCGCAGGGAAACAAAGATTCTTTGGTGAAATCAATAAAGCGATAACGATAGAATGTGAATTAGTAATTTGGTAAAGTACAGAAGCAGTCGTTGTGTGGCGGTGACCCTTGACATGGGCGACATAACAGCGTCGTTGGACATTCTTCCGACGAGCTGCGTCCACAGGCGCGTTCATGGGACGGGCAATCTGTCGAACGATAAAATAGTTGCGTTATCGCGACGCGATGCGCGACGTGACGTGAGCACGACACTACTTTATCTAACTGGTGAATGGTTCCTTGTGGACGTCCACTGAGCTCCCTGGGCCAGGCCGGCCAGGTGTTCTCTGAATGTCGACTAATAGTGGACTTTTGTGTCATTCACGTAGAATAAAGTATTGTAGGCGGTCCAATGTTATCTACATTCAACGTTTTATACCTACATATTCTCCAACATTCTCGACACCACAGTGCCAGTGTTCTAATGTTCTTGTAAACCAGCTCCGTGAAATTGGCGTTTTATACGCAACAATCAAAATGAAAATAAAAATCTACATATAAGAATACAATATGTAACATAATTAACGCAAGACCTCATACAATGACCAAAACTTAATTTTTTAACCGACTTCAAGAAACGAGGAGATTCTCAATTCGGATGTTTACATATTTTCTCTTTAATGTATGTACAGTAAGTATGTACATATAGACGGATTTGCAAAATTCTCTCATTTGATATGCCTCGGAGCCTCAGGGGTACTCCCACCCATACCATATACATTTTATGAACTTTGCTTCGGTGGTTTTTGAGTTAGCTTCAATAATACGATTTTTTTTTGAAGTGAAAACTTCTTTAGCGGCGTTGTACACTTTTTTTGTAATGGGTAAAAAATGTCAGATCGAAAATTCGTAAGACGGATGGAAGACAGCCGGCGCGGCGCGGCGTAGGAGTATCCCCCTCTCTTTCTACGGCGCGAAGTTTTCAATTCTGCCGGCACTCCCGGAGTGCAACCCGTCGTTTTTTTTCACTTAGTTTATATTGATGATGTTTTAATAACTTCCTGTCACTGATATTTACATAGCAAGTAGTATTAGATATATGAATTTGTGGGGGGTAGGTACAACTATAAATCAAATCAAATCAAAGCATTTATTTCAATTATATAATAATCAAAGTATTTTACATGGAGCGACTGCCTATCTGAACTTTTTAAAGAGCATAATGTTCATTATTGACAAAATCGTTATAGTTTATTTTGATATAAGTATTAATATATAATTATAATAAGTATTTATAACTAAACTTTGCCGGGGGCTTTGTTGTAATGTAACTCAACTCGATATCATTACGTAGAATGAATATAATACTGCAGCGCCTCCTAGTGATTTTCCACCGTAACACCTATTTAAGAATCCTCACTAATCAACCACAAACCCATTATTGATGATGATAACCGCATCCAAATCGGACTAGTAGTTTTGGTTTTGCACAAACAAATGTTTACTGCAGCGCCCCCTGGTGAGTTGTCACCGTAACACCTATCTAAGAAGTAAGAACATGCACCAATCAAACCAGAACCCATCATTGAAAACCGCATCAAAATCGGACTAGGAGTTTTGGAGATAAATGGCAACATTGGTTTGCACAAACAAACACACATCCTCTCCTCTCACCCCAAACGCATAAACCATCTCCGTACCGTCGAGGGTAAAAATGGTATCAATACCAGTCATGTGGTGCTAAGCAGTAGCTTTCGAAAACAGAAAATCAATCGCATCGATCAAGCGAATGTGTATCGACCCCGCCCGCAGCCGACGCGCGACGACGAGCCGCGAGCAATCTACCACATTGCAATGTGTAGTTGTGTAGCCACGCGCCAGTCCCAGAGCAGTAACATAATAAATTTATAAATTATAATAAATTTATTGAACCAATGTTACAAATCAATGTTACAAATATTACCTTATATTAACTTAACTTAACGTCGATTTGTAGCTGTTAGCGATCATCATTTGGATCTTTACGGTGGTCCCCAAACTAGGCGGCGCCTGTATCTTGGGGACCTGAGTTGTGATTTTGTGATACATAACATAATGCTATTTACCACTGCGGCGTATGTAAGAGTGGGTAGGTAATTGCAAAAGATTATATAAAACTAAAATAGATATTGAGATCAAATTGAGAGTAAAACTTAAATAGTAAATTATTAAAAACAGAAATAGAGCTTAAATTGCACTGAACAAAGCCTAAAACTAAAAATATTAAACAATTAAAATGAAAAATTAAACATGATAATGACCGACTAGTGCGTAGCTTCGGTAGGGTGTAGTTCGGCCTTGAAGCTCACGACTCACGAGGCATCCGAACGTAGCGCTACACGAATAGGTTCATGAGCGCGTATATGTGCAGTAGCATGGTTGAGTGCATAGAGTATATTATATAGTCTGTGGTTGAGTGTGACGAAATAACAACAAAGCTGATGCCATGAGTTTCGCGCGAATTCGACCAACACGTGCCGAATTCGAGGTCGAGAGCGTTCGATATAGAGTCAGCCGAGCGCCGAGCGCTGCCGCCGAGGCCGAGCGCCGCCGCCGAGGCCGAGCGCCGCCGCCGAGGCCGAGCGCCGCCGCCGAGGCCGAGCGCCGCGCCGGCTCCTGAGGCCTGCCTGACGTCACCCTACTTAGCACGCCTGCTTATGCTTACCCTGCCAAATAATAATGCTTCTAACTTGCACACTCGCCTGAAGTCCGCATACAATAATATCGTACATACAAAACAAACTGTCCAAGCAGTTCAATGTTTTAATGGTACCAACCACAGAACAGATATCTGTTCTGTGGTACCAACCGCCCGGATTGGTCCGGATCCGGACTTCCCGACTCCTTTTTTTTTTGCAGAATTCCGGCTTATAATCAGGACTTTACAGGAAATTTCGAAAAAGGGTTTCTGGTGGCCGTCTGGATGTAAATCGTACAGGTTTGGGTGCTCGGGTCGACGACCTCGCCGCAATGTGTCATACCGCCACGTTAATGGGGAAGGAGCGAGAGTAGTACAATAAGATGTAGTGCGTCCCCCGCCGCCGCCGCCGCCGCCGCCCGGGCGCCCACGCAGCGCGCAGCGGTCCAGGCGAGTGTCGACTGTGCAGAGGTGCAGAGGGACCACAATGACAATTTTCCTACGTTCCTTGCCCTCATAATTATCTATGAAAGAGCAAGCCTGCACATTCACAGATTGCATTTTATTAAAGACAGTGTAACGTTGTATCGTTACTTTCAATAAAATAACAAAATGACAACAATACAGTGTCAAGTCAAACCACAGAACGCGTTATAGGGTCAATCCCCACTGAAAGAGCAGCGGCACAAAATACAGGCGGCCATTATCCATAGTCATTTGAAGGCAAAGAAGGGCCAGCGCGGCGCCGCGCGCCGGCCGCGAGACTGCACGAGCCTTCTAGCGACTAGTTAGGCGCGGCGCCCACTATCGGTGGGCATCGGTGCGGCTCGGTACAGCTCGGGCGCCTTACGGCGGCTTCGGGCGCCTGAGGGCTGCTTCGGGCGGCTTCGGACGCCTGACAGCTGCCTCGGCAGTCGTAAGCATACCAACAAAGGTCGCCGTGGCTGGTTTCGGGTAGCTTCGGCAAAACTAAGAATAGTTCGGGTGGCAAACACGTCGCAGAGCAGTCGTAACGTTATGTGAAAACAGTTGTGCGTGTGTATATTTATAATGGTGGATTGGGACTTAGTTCTCATTGTTCATCTTGCTGAAGAAGAGAAACTTGGAGCCTTAAGGCAAAAAAGATGATTTTGGGTGAATAAGCTTTGGAAGCAAAGATGTACTTTCGGTGAATTTCATAACTTGTAATGTAATTGCTGCTTGTGTAATTAATGAGGCTGTTGCCTTTTATTTTCCTCTGGGTGTTGCCAAGCTAATGGAGGCGCGCGCGGTGAACGTTATGACTGTTCTGCGACGTGTCTGCCACGAAAATGCCACCCGAGCTACCCGAAGACAGCCTCGGCGTCCTTAGGTATGCTTACGACTGCAGAGGCAGCTCGAAGCCGCCGTAAGGCGCCCAAGCTGTACCGAGCCGCACCGATGCCCACCGATAGTGGGCGCCGCGCCTTAAAAGAAGGAAAGTCACTTGCTCTTACGGCCGCTGCGCGCCGCTGCTCTTTCAGTGGGGATCGACCCTAATAGTATTAGGGACGTCCTAGTAGTATCTATCTATAAAATTCAAAGTTCTTAACTTCTGACTGACATGAAATTTGGAGGGTGTGTTCTTTGTGAAGAGTAGGTATCCACTAAGAAAGGGTTTTTCGAAATTCCACCCCTAAGAGGGTGAATGGGGGGAGGGTGAAATTTCACACGGACGAAGTCGCGAGCCGAAGCTAGTACAACCTAAATTAGCTGTCTACACTAGTGATGAGTGACGCGCGCAGTAATTTGATGCTGTATATCCGTACGGATGAAGAGGTCGACTTCACCGTGCGCGCCCGTGTGCCACTCACTCACAGTAACATGTGGAATCCGGTAAAGAATGATGAGTCCATATGAGGCAGTTCTTCCAGTGCCTGCTGCCTGACTCTAATGTACAGAATGATGAGTCCATATGAGGCAGTTCTTCCAGTGTCTGCTGCCTGACTCTAATGTACAGAATGATGAGTCCATATGAGGCAGTTCTTCTAGTGTCTGCTGCCTGACTCTAATGTACAGAATGATGAGTCCATATGAGGCAGTTCTTCCAGTGTCTGCTGCCTGACTCTAATGTACAGAATGATGAGTCCATATGAGGCAGTTCTTCCAGTGTCTGCTGCCTGACTCTAATGTACAGAATGATGAGTCCATATGAGGCAGTTCTTCCAGTGTCTGCTGCCTGACTCTAATGTACAGAATGATGAGTCCATATGAGGCAGTTCTTCCAGTGCCTGCTGCCTGACTCTAATGTACAGAATGATGAGTCCATATGAGGCAGTTCTTCCAGTGCCTGCTGCCTGACTCTAATGTACAGAATGATGAGTCCATATGAGGCAGTTCTTCCAGTGTCTGCTGCCTGACTCTAATGTACAGAATGATGAGTCCATATGAGGCAGTTCTTCCAGTGTCTGCTGCCTGACTCTAATGTACAGAATGATGAGTCCATATGAGGCAGTTCTTCCAGTGCCTGCTGCCTGACTCTAATGTACAGAATCGCCTACCCATGACACTAACGGATAACTTATACTGCATAGTGATACTGACATTGGAACAATACTGGCGCAGTCCTGCCGCATAACTTATGTCTGGCACTCTTGCTTCATTGGTTTGGCAGGGCGTTCATTCCGGACCAGTCTGCATTCTAAAGACGCATTTCAGAGCACTAAAACAGGCGAGCCTTCTGTGAGTGTATGTTGAGTGTTTTGTTGTCAGGTGCAGCGTCCTGTAAGGAACCGCGGACGTTCAACCGACGTTTTTTACATTTCTATGGTCGACACTGACGCGAATATCAAGCGAAGCAGGTTTGCAGGGCAACCGCCTCGGCTATGCCACCTACACGGAAATAGTGCAAGCTATAATCCGTTCTAGTCATCGACGCATATGAATCATTCCCGTCTGGCGCGAAACTACATGCCTCGGCCGCTGGGCTGGGCCGCGTTGGCTCGCAACAGTCAACACCCTTGGCCACACAGAGTGAGAGTGTTACAAAGCGTTGAGTTCCATGCCCCTTTCCCTTGGGGGCGCGAGCGGCGGGGGAAGGAGCGCTTCAGCATTCACTTGGAACTCATCTTCTGAAGTAGGTGTTGTATATCACTGAAGGAGCACCAGTGAGCACAGTGCATGCGCGGCGTGCCTGCTGCGAGCTGCACCGCTCGGTCGACGGCACATCGAAGGCTCACGTCACATGACTGACGTCAAGCTGCCAGCTGCCACCTGCCGTGCTCGTTCCCCACTTTGCATTATTTGACTTATTCTAAAATTCATTTCTACGAGTTCCTAAAACCATATTAGGTATTTTCTTCCCGGCCAGGCGGCCAGTGAGTGGCTAGTGTTGGGAGCATTCTTCAACCTCAATCGAAATCCGACGATTGTCCGTTGATTGGCTTTCAATAGCCATTATTGAACCAATTCCGTACTAGTACGTGTGCGTCCTACCGAAGACGATTACATCGGGCCGGCAACAAAGCACGATATGGTTGGAACTATTTAATTGCAATTGTCAGTGCTTTAAAAGCGGAGCTAAGAAACAGAGGTGCAAAATTAAGCGGGTTGAAAGAATAGATAAATCAGAGGTTAGTTTGTTTACTATTTACAAACACATTTTTTGTTCGTTTAAGTAAATATGATTTAAATCGACGCTACCCAGCAATAAGTCGGTAATGCGCTATTACGGTCTTTTTATTGTCAAATTCGGCAGGGATGTCCACCTTAGTAATTTATTTCTCATTTTACGTAGTGATATTTACGAAGATATCATGTAAAACGTAAAGAAAAGTATCGTAACGTATCAATACCAACATGTTGAGTACCTATTTAATTTTCGTAAGTTGCTAATACCGAACTATATAGTATAGTATGTATGTATGTTTGTATGTCCGCGATTTTCTCAAAAACTAATGAACCAATTTTGATAATTCTTTCACTAATGTGATCTACATACTTTCAGGAGGGTTTTACTATATAATACATTATGTAATTATTCTTATGTACGATGTTATATGCATAAATGTACTGTAGTCGGTGTCAAAAAACGAAAATGCGGAACCAACGACATCCGACTTCCGAAATGGTGATTTTTATACATATACCTAGTACGTATAATAATGACTCGAAAGCGTAAGTCTAATATTTCATAAAGCTCTAATAAAGCTCGAGCTATAAAAATAGCTCGACTTAGAATAACGAGACGTCTCAACAAACTGATCTGCGAAGGTTTGAGCAGGGGCGGTGCGTGAGGCGGCACACAGAGCTACTGTGACATCAGAACAGTCCCAAGATCGACGTCAATAACACGCTGAGTATCTGGCATCTCAAAAACTGCTGAAACTCCAGAACAGTCTCAACCTCGACGTCAACGGCATGCTGAGTACCTATCTGATGTCTCAACGGGCCCAAGATCGGCGTCAACAGCATGCTGAGTACCTATCTATGGTGTCTGAACGGGCTGCTGAAACACCGGAACAGTCCCAAGATCGGCGTCAACAGCATGCCGAGTATAGTGGTGTCTCAACGGGCTGCGGAGACACCAGAAGAGTCACAAGCTCATCAACAAAATTATTGTAAAATTCTATACTTACTCCAATAAAAAGTAAATGTAAGTACTTACGTACGTTGTAAGTAGGTACATATACATACGAGTACTCTGACGTTGTCTGCCTCTGGAAGAATATAATCGCAATATCGGCTGTTCTGTGGGCGCCCACTGCACCTGCACCTGCACCTGCACGTGCCATAGATATCCGGTTAGTCCAGCTGCGAGTTTTACTACGAATAGGTACCTACCTACCTAGGCACAACGTCATTTCTCTGAGACACGCTGAGGTTTTCCTTCAATCAGTATTCAACATTTCCTGCAATGTTAATTACCTATCATTTAATTGTTTCTGCGTTCTCGTACCTACTATACGGATGCTGTTCATTAGCTAATCCTGTCTCTGTCCAGTTTGAGCGCGATGCTGCTTATAGGTAATTCCTGAGAGAACACACCGCCTTCTCGAGAGTCGAGACGCCGCCGCCGCCCGTCGCCACATAAATAGTCATCTTGTACAAACAATTTGAATATGACTCAAGGTTACGCTCTCTGTATTTTGTGTTTACGACTAAGTAAGTTTTGGATGTCAACTGACTCTCGCTAGAGATGAGATGTTTACATAACTTCAAATAGTACTTTCGTAACACCACAGAATAACTAATAGTACTTAGTGTAACACGCGTAGCCGGTGCAGTAACGTCCGTGAACCACCGTGCTGGTGCAGGCAGCTGGGCGCATTCTTTGTGAAATTTCTATGAATATGAAAGTTAAAATAATTCTATGATGTCTACCCAAATAGTGACGAGGCCGGGGAGCCGCCGCGGCCACTGCTGAGCCACTTCTTCTATCACTAGCAGCGCCGGGAAGCCGGCGGCCTCAGGCGGCACTCGGCACGAGCCGGCACTTGTAATAGAAATCCAATCAAGCGCTTGATTCCTTGATGCCAACTACGTGAGCTCAAATCTCCAAGTTGCTCCTCAAGTTACGATGCACATAGTTGTAAAGTCATCACAGTTGAAACCACGCACTGGTGCATTATAAATAGGTACCTAATAAAAGTAACGATGTAGTCGAACTTGACGAACAAAGGTAACACAAGATGACCTTGAGACGTAAGTGCTAAGCTGCGTAACTCATGACTCTCAAGTAATGTGATTCTAGAGAGCGTCATGTCATGTCGTATTGACAAAAAGTTCGATGCCGACAGGACGCGCGCCGAGATGCCGCCGAGCCGAGTCTGCATTTGCACACAATTGTGAAAAACGTTGACTGAAATATTATGTAAGTGGGTCAAGTTCCCGCCTCTAAATAATAAGCAAACGAATCAAGTGCGACACGGGCAGTGAGGCACACACACAGCACATACACATCCACTACGAATAAAGGTTTCATTGCCTTTATATGCCAATTTAAAAAATATATGTACTATCCTTTTTTTTTACTATGTAAATAAATAAAGTGTAAATAATATATAAATGATTTGTGTAAATAAATACTTAAATTATATTTCATCAAATTATTTACTCTCCCATGTTTATTACATTAAAATTATTAGCATTTGTCATTAATTAGTATCGATATAAATTCAAAATGTACTATTCTGACGTTGCGTTCGTTCGAGTGTTTGGTCGGAGGTCGGACTGCTGCAGATCGTTGCAGGTGCACAAAGAGTAATCTGAGTCATTAGACGACTCACCATAGTCAAGTAATCAATAAGGACGCGACACGTTTATTACAGCGCATTGTCCTTATACGAAAACATACATAATACTTAGGAGCTGTGTTAAACAATGCCAACTGGTAATAAATTAAACAAAGTATTGTGCAATTATGAAGCAAGTACGAGGTACCTACCCAAGACGTCACGCGTCCGGCGTCCGTCAGAGTCGGACTGTCGCCTGTCGGTCATCAGGCGGCGGTGGTAGGCGGCCGTCTGCGTCAATCGGTCATTTACTTGATCTGTAATCTGTAAGGCTTCGTTCAGGGCGCTACGTTTGGGGAGCCCTTACATCAAAAACGATCTAATTACACGTTAAAAAGTAGCGTTGTTGTCACTTATTTTATTAACTTCCAGAAAGACTGTTTTCCATGAAAGTGGAATCGTAGTAGTGGTAGGGGTAAACTGATTTCATTATCACAGATACCGACTATGGACTTTATATATATGTGGTGTGTTTTAAATGTGTAATATAATATGTATACATATATAGTACGTAAGTAGATAGGATTTCATGCCACGGACTCGGGGCCATGTTGCTTAGTTACTACTAACGGCGCGCACAAACGTACGAGGTACCTAAGTATGTTTTTTTTTACGTAATCTGTGTTGTCCCACTGCTGGGAAAAGGTCTCCCGCACAGCTTTCCACTCTTCTCTGTATGTAGCATTCCCCGGCCAGTCGCCTCTAAGTGTCCAAACACACTATGCGGAAGATACGCGACCGAAGTTCCGCGGCTGGTTTTTTTTGTACGCTATAATAATGTGTCGTCAGTAATTCAAATAGCATTGTAGGCGTAATCATGCCGAACTTCGGTCGCGTAACTTCGGCATAGTGTGTTTAGACACTAAGTCATCACGCTGCGTTTGGCCTCCCTCGGCGATGACGCCCTTCTTCTGGCTGCCACTGCGTGCGACTGTGGCCCGTCTGCCCCGGTCCCCGGTGCATCCTACATACATGGGCCGTCTATGTTTTTATAAAGTACCTTTATTCACCAAATAAATATAACTACCTTGCACAATTATAATCATTTATTTGTTTTCAATCAGCAATGAGAATTAAGTACCTACGTATGTCACTAATTTAATTCGGTATGATCGTGACGTCATCGTGGTTGTTAGTAAGGAACTGATTCACCCTGTTCCACGTGTGACGTACAGGTAAGTATAGACCAACTGTATTACGATGGAACAGTTTTCCTCGTTCGTTCAGCAGCTAGGTAGCTTGTCAGTTGTCTGTCACTATTGCGGACTATTGCCAGCTGAGCTGTGGATAACTTGAGGCGGGTGCCGTAGTGCCGAAGTCGTATTATTATTTTATTGATCTCTAGCCTTTAATGTCCCACTGCTGGGCAAAGGCCTGCCTACTCTCTTTCCACCTCTCTGCTGTTCGTAGTCTTACACCCTCAGAATTAGATAAGGCAGAGAGGGACGTCTTATCCTAATTAATTCGGGGAATCTCGTCTCTTTTAGTCATATGCCCATTGTGATCGTAGCCAGAGGTTTCATCTTTTTAGTTTTTGCCATCCATTCATCATTATTTTGACCTGCTTCGATTTCTGGCATAGTGCTACTTCTGATAATGTAAGGAATGGCATAACAGAAGGAAAAGCCTAGTTATTGTAAACCAGGCGAGCGAAAGCTCTCTGTAACGAATGTAAGCACACATATAACCCGTGCCCCAGGAGGAACGTAGTGTTCAAAGCCACTGGCCTACATATTGCTATTCAGAGAATTTATGCCCGCCGCCGCCGCTCCGGCGGGCGATCGGAATCGGAACGTGAACGCAGATAAAGCATTACCTATTCAAACTGTCACTTGGCACCTGGCACGGCTGGCACGGTGGCATCTGCTCCACTGACTACATGTAGGTGCATGTGGCAAAGAATGCCGATGAACTTATTCACGTGACAGTATTATTATTTGCTCAGTTAGACAAATCTCACAAAAAACAGACAAAGCCCCTAAGTACACCGAGCGGAACCTTAATTTAGAATTATTAAATTGTTCTTTGTGTCTTTGTAGCAGTACGCGTAGTAGGTACCTATAGTTGATTGTTTGCCAAGGGAGCAAACAACTATTTTGAAGGCGAGCGTTTCTTTGAATCCAAAGCGCAGCGAGGGATTCAAAGTACGTCATTTACTCCCGAGAGTCCCGACTCCCGAGGTGGACACTACTTTTTATCACCCTCTATGAAAAATTAAGTAAGTGCAACTTATGAAAATAATAGTACGTTTATTTATTTACATACAAATTTGAGTAAACAATTACGAACGGGAAATAATAAGTGCAGCAACAAAAGTTTTCTTTAGCACCTGCAACCCAACGTCTTTTTGTATGTAGGCAACGAGTTAATAGAACAGCTTCTATCATATTAATTCACCATCTTTACTATTCCAACAGAATATCAAAGACCCAGCGTCAATTTACGAACGTAGGTAAATGAATATGACTGAGCTACCGATAATTTACTTCTGAATTGATAACTCAGCGACTAATGTTGTAAGTGGGCTACTTTATTTATTTTAGAGGTTCAACATCTGTCTGTTAATAAAATCAAATTCCAGCCTCAAAATTAGCAATTAAACTTTTTTATTTAACAACTAGATAATATATTAAAAAATCAAATTCTTTTTTCATGAAAATTAGCAACTCAAAGCGCGCGAGTGTTTGTTTTTGATGACAATAATGTTTGTATGTTCAATTAGGTAGGTATAGTCAAGTCATCAATTACCGATTATTCCCGATGTCCACCACTTGTTTGGCCACCGCTGGGGGACAGCGAAACAACTTTAAAAAATATTCTCGTTGTCTTCATGGTTTGAATAGGTCGAATCTGAACCGAATCGGGGCACCCCCGACTTCACGTAGTCTTTTTGCTGCTAGTGCTGCTACCCCTAGAGTGTATATAAAAACCGCAGGCGCGAAGGGACGGGTGCCTATCCTTTGTTACGTGCGGGCGGAGGGGTTGCACTTCCCGCAGCGCTGGAGACACGGATATCGATGGAGATGATGCAGAAGCAACTTTAAAGTGTTTTGAGGTTAGGTTACAATAAATAGATAGTGACTACATGAAATTAGAGCTTTCATTGGCCATTATTTGATGACAATAATAAGGTAATTTTATGTTCAATTATAGTAGATTCACTCGTCAATTACTTATGCTAACGTATAAAAATATATGTGACTATCTTTGATTATAATATAATCAAAGGTGACTATGAAATTAGAGTACGTTGAAATTATGTTATAAGTAGATGCAGTTGATACACTCATTAGAAGCTGGGCAAAGCGTAGACATGTCACAAATTTTGTTGCTTAAAAATTATCACCATGCTGCGTCATAAGTATTAACAGTAGCTTATTTTACAATACCATATTATGGTAGCTTGAAAAGCATTTTTTAGATGCTAAAAGTTCGCCGCTGACCTATTAATTCATTAGACAACTAAGACAACTAAATATATTTGAAGACGAGATAACACCCATTACGAACGAAGCAGAATGCTTTACGCGCGTTTTTTTTTTTATTTTATCACAAACTTTGTTTTTTATTTGGCTTGCGCGCCTTTTACTTTATCATACAGCCTGTTACTTGTTCATACAATGTTCGTGATTGCTCTCTTTGGCGATTGGAACTTTTACTAACAATATCCACAATACAAATTCAAATCACTTTTAGGCCCTACGGATTAAAGAGCTAGTTTAGTCCCTGTTTACGAGGAATACACTAGCTCTTTTTGAATAGATGTGATAAAAAGTTAATTTTAACCTATTATACCTATTTATTTATGATTTATTCATTACCCATTATATTTTGCCTATTTAGGCGAAAAATAACACGGAATTAAAGATACAACCGATCAGCGCCACTGACATAAAATCGTAAACTAAGTATAATTTATAAATAACTAAGTGACGTACATTCCTCTCGCTGTTCAATCCTTGATCGAAGTTTTTTATGCAAACCGATAGCAGGTTTGTTGTTACATCGGGTCACGCGGGGCGAGCGGAGAGGCAAAGCTTCTTAAGAAAGTGCAAAAATGTTACCTATTTTGGTAGGGTTGTCACTGTCACAATAGGTAAAAATAAATTAAACAAAACATTATTTTGTGAAATAGTTTTATTACCTATTCAGTATGATAGAAAACTTTACAAATTACTTAAGTACTCTAATAATTTTATTTTTATAATTTTTGTTTTTAATAATTTATTGTTTCTTTTAATTGTATGGTAAATTCTAAATCTAACATATAGTTTTTTCAAGTAATCTAAGGGGAAACATTCACATGGCATCATCATACAATAAAATAAGGGTACTCACTTGAAAAAGTAATATTCAAATATTTACTTACCTATTATTGTACTATTATTGTACTTATTCTAGTATTATTCATACACACAGTACAATAAACACCCATTATTAATAATAAAATACCACGTTTTTAACCGACTTCAAAAAAGAGGTTCTGTATTCGACCCGTATGTATGTATGTATGTATGTTTGTTTGTCCGCGATTTTCTCAAAAACTAATGAACCGATTTTGATAATTCTTTCACTAATGTGATCTACATACTTTCAGGAAGGTTTAGTATATAATACATTATATAATTATTCTTATGTACGATGTTATATGCATAAATGTACTGCATCTCCGGCATTTCTATGCGAATTTTGATGATTCTTCTAGTCGGTGTCTTCAATTCCTCAATGCACTAGTGTTATTTGAATTTGTGTGGAGTAGGTACAACTAAAAAGTGAAAAAAATAAAAACTTTTTTACAAAAAAAACAACCGACTTCAAAAAAACTACAAAGTGATACTTAAATAACTTTAATTTCGGAAGTCGGTGTCAAAAAACGAAAATGCGGAACCAACGACACCGACTTCCGAAATTAAAGTTATTTATCACTTTGTAGTTTTTTTGAAGTCGGTTGTTTTTTTTGTAAAAAAGTTTTTTTACACAAAAATATTCAAACTTGCAACTAACAAAACAAAAACGTGTGTCGCACTGACCCTGAGATTGGCAACTGGCTGTGCCAGCGTAAACCGGTTTTTTTCAGTCTCGCCGCGTAGGTACGCGACAAGCGGCCAGTTGCCACGCACACATGCCCCGCGTGCTTGTAGTAGTGCAACCGATTCGCGCGGTTGTATGAAGCTTTACCTCTGTTCCGTTTAACTACTCATGTGGCTAAGTGTTCGGTTCGGAATCAAGGCCGACTAATTGATGTATATAACTACAGAGTAGTGTTCAAATAAGTGAGATGCCCAAAGTCGACAGCTAGCTGACGACGCCGAGCGACGCAGCGCGGGGTCACCACGTGGCTCGTCCGTGAACCCGCTAATGTTAACCATAATATCGACAAGCATAGAAATGCATATATCTATGTCGACAAGCCTTTGGTATGGATGTATGGATTTACGAGTATATCATTTATCACAACATTATAAAAAAAAAAAAAAAAAACAACCAACTTCAAAAAAAACTACAAAGTGAAAAATAACTTTAATTTCGGAAGTCGGTGTCGTGGCGTCGCGTCGTGGGTTCCGCATTTTCGATTTTACAAGCTTTTATTTAACTTGTAGGTCCTGTACTGTTCGTATGTATGTAAGTTAAGGTATGTATGTAAGTTGTTGTTCGCATGTTCGCGAGAAGTGGAAATAATAGAGGGCAGGCCCACGAGCGGGCGGCACAGAACAGAGTGCAGGTCGGTCCTCAGACTGTCTAATGAACGCCTCACACTAAGGCATTAGGTAGGGTAGGCTTTCACGTATGACGTAGGTAGCTGAAGTTTACTAGGAGCCGCACATTGCATAGCATTCCGTAATGGTACCAACTGGTAGGTTGGCATTCTACGTAGGTTGATCTTGTTGGTGGCGCCAGCGCGACTAGGCAGAGTTGACCATTGTGCAGCTCATCACAGAGTCCCAACTGAAGGGGATGTGTCTAAAACAAACAGTGCTTTGTTTTATTATAGCATGACTAATGCTACAGCTGGGCACTGCCTCTTGCGCTCGATGCGTTTGCTTCAGAATGTTTTGTTAGGCATATATTATGTATGTACGTAGTTGATTAATAGTGGTTTTCCTTGACCACTCGTAATAAGTATCTATCAGTTGTCCTAACGGACGAAAAACGGGATTTATTGAATTCGTCAAAACACCTACAGGTAGGCAATTATAAAATATTACACAGAAAATAATATGACGAACGTGATGACAACGCTATTGGATTACGTGGGAATGGAATTACCATTATGTTGATGAACAAAAATCCAATTGAACTCGTCACTATAATGGCCAGCCAAAGACTATTTATTCTCTTTGTGGCTAGCCATTGCATTTAGAGTGGAGAACTTTTAGAGGTACCTACTGCAGGTAGCAGGCGGATGAACAAATCACGCCGGAAATTGGGCTCTCGGGGCAGCAGACGGGACGCTTAATAATAACAAACATAAAATGCGTTACAAATAGTAGATTATTCATTAAGCCGGGTCCAGTCCAGACGAGTGTAACGTGTAATGTAACACGAATTCTACGTGTGGACGGCACTACGAGCATTACATGTAACGCTCGCGCGGCGCTCGGGGTTGATCCATCGGCTGTCGGTTTTTCGCGCGAACACAAAGGCGCTCGCAGTGCTCGTTTGGACACAATTCGCTTTGCGTTCGTGTGCCGTCCACACTGTTGACGCTAAATTACACGTAATCTTACATTACACGTTACACTCGTCTGGACCCGGCTTTATAGGGATAAAGCTGTCGCGGGCGTTATTTGGAATCCTGAACGCAACGAAGGATTTTAGGGCTCCCGAAGTCCCGAGTTTAGCGAGGGAGCTCTGGTTTACTCTTGAGCGTACCAAGGGAGATAAGACTAGAATCCTGAGTGCAGTGAGGTATTCAAGCTCGCCCAAGACGAAGACACCTTTATCCCCGAGGAGAATACTCTACTTTTCGCACCTACTGCGAAGTGCGAGGCAATAAAAAACAATTCGATTATCGAATTAGTAGTTTATGAAACTGTTAAATAACCTGGGAATACCTAGTTATGTGCTGATTATTGGCTAGGTTTTGTTTTTATAAAATCAAAATGGCGGAATTTACACGACAACAAGGTCTTGAAAAAAATATAGTAAGTACCATTACTATGTGGGATGGCTTGAGGAGACGATTCCAACAAAATAACACACTAGAAGGATTAAAATAAAAATAAAATCACAAAATCATAACCCGACTGCAACTAAGATTCAAAACAAGCTTAGATAAGTACTTTTCAAGCAGTCTGAGGCAGTAGGTGGCATCAAATCTGAGATTAAACTAAAATAACATACGAGTACCTACTGCCTGTCAGGTTTTTTTTAATATTAAATCTAATCTCACGCATTTTCATCAAAATCACAATAAATAATACCGTCAATGCTGCAATGGAGCGTCAGCTCAAATCCAAAATCCAACAATCGATCATTTTGATCGTCGACGACGGCGACTAAGACCATATGAAGTGAGAACCCTTTTATACAGTCAACAAAAGAGATAAGTATGCAGGATCGTCGTACTTATATATAGTTCAAGTTTAGTATGAAACCGATGAATTTTCTCGAATAAAATTTTATTTTTAACCGACTTCAAAAAACGAGGTTCTGTATTCGACTATGTATGTTTGTATGTCCGCGATTTTCTCAACAACTAATGAACCAATTTTGATAATTCTTTCACTAATGTAATCTACATACTTTCAGGAAGGTTTTAGTATATAATACATTATGTAATTATTCTTATGTACGATGTTATATGCATAAATGTACTGCATCTCCGGCATTTCTATGCGAATGTTGATGATTCTTCTAGTCGGTGTCTTCAATTCTTCAATGCACTAGTGTTATTTGAATTTGTGTGGAGTAGGTACAACTAAAAAGTGAAAAATAAAAACATTTTTACAAAAAAAACAACAGACTTCAAAAAAAAAACTACAAAGTGATAAATAACTAAGTAATTTCGGAAGTCGGTGTCAAAAAAAAAAACGAAAATGCAGAACCAACGACACCGACTTCCGAAATTAAAGTTATTTATCACTTTGTAGTTTTTTTTTTTGAAGTCGGTTGTTTTTTTTTTGTAAAAAAGTTTATTAATAGAAATCAAACAGCTCATATTAAATTAAATTTCAGTCGACAACATCCATCGGTTTCTTACTAAACTTCAACTATATCCGACGATCCTACATACTTATTTTTGTTGACTGTAATTTTTTTTTTTGTTAATGTTTCCATTTCCATACGATTTTCTCAGTTGACGTTTCAAATTCAAATCACATTAATGACCAGCGGGTCATAATGAAATTCAGTTCAATATTAATGCCCGGCTAGAGCCAATGGTTTGCATGACATGTAATTTGACTTTAGCGAGCAGGTGGTGAGAAAAGACATTTATTGGGATAAAGTGAGGTAGTATGGTATGAGGAAGAGGCGGATGCAGATAACACGCAGGTGCTCCACAGTCGCACGAGGAGTGCTCGGTGCTCCAGTGTAGAGCCCGGAGTGCGCGCGTTCACTTCAGCACCACTCCAGTCCAGTCCCCCAGATCACTATCACGCAGACGACGCGCGATGCGCAGCCAGCTGGATTCATGCCGTGTTCGTACATTATAGTGTACGACATGCATTATCATCTCGAGGATCTACAGTACATTGCTCGAGTATGTTACTCCCAAACGCGAAAGTCAAGTAGGTACTTACTTAATTAAGATACAACATTTAACTTGAATACTTGATGTTGCCATCGAAGTCTGAATATTAAATGTAGTTGGATGACGTCTTTCTTGCTTTCATTTTTTTTCACTGAAATTTGCTCTTGAATGACCTCAGCCGCCCCGGTGGACAATCAGAGTGACGAATCATGCGTCCTCAATATTCTTCTTTTAGTGCAACTCCCATAGCAATACTACTAGTAGCTTTCTGTACCGCGCGTATCGTTGGCCTTCCATCTTCGCGAATTGACACAACTGGCGTAACATAACATAATTATTATGTTGTACCTTAGCTCGTGCACTGGGCGAAACCTTTCTCTTCGCTAGATTCCAAATCGTAAGGAGTAAGGACACGATGGAGAACTCTATGGTTGCTGATTACAGTCCCGCCCGTGACCCTCCCCATCAGCCGCCACACAATCCAGTCTTTTCTTTGGTCTACTCCCCAACTCTGCCACCTGATGCACGCGCACGGCATGTGGCAATAGCCACTTTTTAACCGACTTCAAAAAAGAAGGAGGTTCTCAATTCGACTGCAAGTTTTTTTTTGTATATTTGTTACGCGATATCTCCGGCAATTGTAAACCGACTTCAAAAAAAGGAGGAGGTTATCAATTCGGTTGAATTTTTTTTTATGGATAAGTTATGCCTCCGGGGTGGTCCCATATCAATTTTATTAACTTTGCTAGGGTAGTTTTTAAGTTAGCTTCAATAATACGTATTTTTGCCAATAATAACTTACTGTCGCTGATATTTACATAGCAAGTAGTGTTATACGAATTTGTGTGGGGTAAATAGGTACAACTTAAAAGTGAAAAAAGAAAACGTTAAAAAAAAAAAAAAACAACCGACTTCCAAATAAGACACTACTTACAAAGTGAAAAATAACTTTCACTTGGTTAGTGTCTTACGTCGGTGGCAATCATCGAAAATGCGAACCCGACGACACAGACTTCCGAAATTAAAGTTATTCAAACTCAAACTCAAAGCATTTATTTCCTTTTGAATTGTCAAGAAGACGGTCAGTCAGAAAATATGAAGCTAAGCTAAGTGATGACCAGCCCCAACTGACGGCGCCCGTTCACGAACATGACGCATTGATCAGCACCATTCAGCTCAATCATTTTGAAGGGAGCTAAATGATCCAACACACACGCCACCGTCAGCGAAACATTTGTGTGAGCATGACATACCATCAGCCGCCAGGGCTCTATTCAAGTCAATGAAAGACATATTACCCGGTAAATGGTAGCACACATGGTACATAGACCTTACATCTGTGCTATGCAATTATACTTTTCAATATGCAATTATATTTTTCACTTTGTAGTGTTTTATTTGGAAGTCGGTTGTTTTTTTTTTTTTGTAAAATAGTTTTTAGTAAGTAAGTACTCATAGATATCAAATAAAATTGTGGGTCAGTGGGTTCAAGGATCGTTCGGAGATCACTGTCACTTGGGGTCAAGACCATAAATATCACGGATATTATCGGATATCTACACTAATCTACATCTACACTAATATTATAAAGAGGAAAGATTTGTATTTTTTTACCGACTTCACAAAAAGGAGGAGGTACTATGTTCGGCTGTTTATATTATGTTTTTTTTTTTTTTGTATGTTTGTTCATCGAATACTCCGCCAATTGTCGACGGATTTTCAAAATTCTTTTTTTGTTCGAAAGTAGATAGTTCTGAGGTGGTCCCACTGTCATCAAGTTAGGATCTGATGATGGGATCTTAGAGAAATCGAGGGCAACCCTCAAATTTTATAGGCTCACTTATTGTTTTTCGCATATTTTATGAAGTATCTTGTGTATTTGCGTATGGTTGTCACCATCTCAGGTAGCTGGGCTGATGATGGAAGGTACAACTCCTTAACAGTAAGAAGTTACTCGAACAGACAAGGACTGTTTTAGTAAATTGTTTTGATGTTTGATAGGGCATTTGCCACATTTGGTCTCATGATCATCAAGTCATGACCTGATGCTGCAGTCAGGATAGTCTGCAGAGTACCTAACTCCTCGACAACTAACAGCAGATATATCGTGTTTAGGCTCATTGAAAAGGGCTCGATGTGTGGGTAAACGTACTGTTAATGAGGAACACCGAAGTACATAGAGACCTGATGCTGAAGCCAGGAGCATCAGAAAAAGTACAAACCTTGAAATTACAGCACCGTAGTCGTGTTTGGGCTCATTTTAAACAGGACTAAATTTTAAGTTCAAGGCAATGTTGACATAAGTTTGGCCTGATGCTGCATCCAGGATTGTCAGCATCTAGTCTAATTAATGAATAAGGTATACTTCAGAGGTGGTCCCATATAAATTTTATTATGAACTTTGCTTGGGTAGTTTTGGAATTAGCTTCAACAATACGTTTGTTTTCCACTTAGTTTATATTGATGATGTTTATCTTCCTGTCACTAATATTCACATAGCAAGTAGTGTTATAATTATGAATTTGTATTATGGGGTAGGTACAACTAAAACGCGAAAAATAAAAACTTTTTTACAAAAAAAAACAACCGACTTCCAAAAAAAAAGACACTACAAAGTGAAAAATAACTTTAATTTCGGAAGTCGGTGTCAAAAAAACGAAAATGTGGAACCAACGACACCGACTTCCGAAATTAAAGTTATTTTTCACTTTGTAGTGTTTTTTTTTTTGGAAGTCGGTTGTTTTTGTATGTAACGAATAAACTTAAAAACTGCTGGACCGATTTCAAAAATTCTTTTGCCGTTAGAAAGCTACATTATCACTGAGTAACATAGGCTATATGTATTACTAAAAAAAATTAGAGATCCTTAGAAATCGCTACTAAAACCAACCCAAGGTGTAAAAAAATTAGGCATAAAATGCCTTTCATCGCATGCGCTGCGGAAAGTATTGATGATAGAACAAAAAAATGTTCTGCACTATTATAGAACATATCAATATCTACAAAAAACTCCGCGAGACCATATTATGTCCAACTATTGTAGTTATGTCACTATAACTACTTTTTTATATTTTAAAAGTTGATAGAAATGCCGATCAAAATCAGATCATGTTATCCATACCTTTGTATTAATTCTTATCCAAATAAATTATTTCGTATTCAAGACTGTATATATACCTGTTGATTACTTTTTGAATTATTGAAATCGGACATTCCATTCAAAAGATATTACGAAATTAAAAATGTCAATATAAACAAATAATATAAAAAAAATACTTTTAAAAAAAGCTTTTATTTACGCCCTAAAAAGATAAAAATAAGATTTAAATTACATTAAACCTATTCATTTTCCAATTACTTTACAACATTTAATTGTAAATAATAAGATTAAACACAATTTATATTATATAAAAGCTTGTCGCGAGATTTAAGATTACTTAGTTTGAACTTAGCTGTTTTTAATTAAAATCATACAGATCAAGTTATTTAATTTACTAGTCTACACAGGTAAATCTCGCGACAAGCTTTTATATAATATAAATTGTGTTTAATCTTATTATTTACAATTAAATGTTGTAAAGTAATTGGAAAATGAATAGGTTTAATGTAATTTAAATCTTATTTTTATATTTTTAGGGCGTAAATAAAAGCTTTTTTTAAAAGTATTTTTTTTATATTAATTTATTTTATATTTTTTAGTTTTCGCTAGATATATTTCTTAGTCAAGTGCGTCATTGTTACATTGGCGGGTGCCAGTTAATTTCTAGCAGTCTAATTCTTCTATGAGGAGGCCTTCTATCGATGTGACCCTACTTAAAGCCACGTACGCTTGGCCAGCAGCGAACAACTTTGGGCCCAAACACACAACGGCGTGGTCAACCGTACTACCCTGCATTTTATGCACTGTGCAAGCCCAGCATAATACTATTGGCAACATTCTGCGTTCAGCGGTGCCATGGCTGTATTTCGCTGGAAATTGCACAGACTTCGGTTGAATCAGGTGAATCCCGTCTTTGCCGAAGTCGATACGGACGGATGGAATGTCCGTATCGTACATTTGTGCTCTCCGGAAACAGGGCCATATAATTTCTGTAATATGACCGATGGCACCCAGGTTCGCCCAGGTGCCCTGAGGCGGTACGTTCACGACATCATTTTATACCCTGATGCCACTCAGTCCTCGGCACGGCCTCACCTTGACTTGGGTAGTAATTTGGTAATACACACATCAAAAGTGTCTAGGGATCAACATATATTTTTGCAATAACTTTTCTCCTGATTGATATTAATTAAAATTTTCTTTAAGGATTCATCAAATAAAGTGTTTTCGTTTGTCACAGTAACGATAAACCAAGTCACCTTTGCATTAATAAAGAAATTTGCCATTTTCCTAATAAAGGGATTTTTGACATTTGAACCACTAACACAAAAGTTCGAAAAAAAGACTGAAATAACAGTTTTCTTTAAAATTTTATTGGGTAACTTAAACAATTAATAATCCGTGTTTCTACCGCGAACACTAACAACACCAGAACATCGGTTTGGCATACTCAAAATGAGTTCATCCAAATCACGCTGTGGAATGGCAGCCCATGTTCGTTGCAACAACAAAAAAAGGTCTTCTTGCGACTGGATACCCTCCATATTCGGCAGAGCTCTTCTCTGTAGCATATCCCATGCATGCTCAATCGGGTTCAAGTCTGGCGACTGAGCAGGCCAGGGCAGGACATTGATGTTAGCTGCGGCGAGAGTCTGTCTTACAACTCTTGCGGTGTGCGGTCGTGCATTATCATGCATTAACTGAAATAAGGGACCGATTTGCACTTGTAGAGGAACGATGACGTCTGATACAATCGTCTCAGCATAAATTTGAGCGTTGAGGTTGCCTCTGATCCAAATCAACTCAGTTCTTCCGCCGATCCAAATACCCGCCCATACCATGATGGTTCCACCACTATAAGGATGGACTTCCTGGCAGGATTTTAATCGCTGTTGGCGTCCAGGGGTTCTCCAGTGTCGTATACGTCTTGTATCCGGTCTCATACCAAAACGAGACTCATCAGAAAAGCACACGAAACGCCATTGTTCTTCTGCCCAATTTCTGTGTTCAAGAGCCCATTGATATCGAATCCTACGATTGTGCATTGCTATAGGTGGTACCCGTAGCGATCTTCGGGAATGAAGGTTCACTTCATGCAAGCGGTTTCTGACTGTTTGGTCGCTAATTAAGTTCCCTGAAGAGTGATGAAGCCTCACGGCTAACATCATGGCGGTTATTGTTGGAGCTCTTCGAGTTAAGATTTGAATGTATCGGTCTTGTCTCCGTGTGGTGCAGCGATACCGTCCTCCATGGCGCTCAGCCACGGTACCAGTGCTTCGGTAACATGTCCAAAGTCGACTGATAACACTCTGACTTGTATTCAGAGCTAAAGCCACAGTACGTTGCCGGGAACCAGCTTCTATCATTCCCACGGCTCTGAGCATTTCTTCCCTGCTTAAATGACGTCGCCGCTCCATAATAACGTTGGTTTTAATCAGTAGTAGGGAAACAGTAGCACTAATAATGTCTTCAATGCGTTGTATGTTTTTATAGGGAAAATATTGACAGCTGATTTTCATCTTTTACTCGAATTTGATTCACAGTTCCTGATTCAAATTATGAAATGCACCAAAAAGGATCCATATAAATTTATAAAATCATAAATTTATTACAAAGCCACATCTCAATCTCAAGAAATCCGCATAAAAATGCTTGATCCCTAGACACTTTTGATGTGTGTATATGCGCCATTTGTTTCAGCTTAAAGTTTACTCATGCCTGACAAAACACCGTTCCGGGTTTGATTTTGGAGTTTTCCGTCTCCTAGACAGGTTGCAAACCAATGCTATTGACGCCCATCTCACCAAATTACAAGTCATGGTATACCTCTTATGCCCGTTACTACTGTTGACCGTTGAGGAGTTCCGTGGTTTGGAGCCAACCCTGGATGTGGCAGCAATTTCATGGTGGACCCACCAACCGTCTATCATATCCGAACGGGTATGCAAAATTTCAAGTCCCTACTGGCGACCGTTGAGGAATTCTCTGGTTTGGAGCCAACCCTGAACGTGGCAGCAATTTCGTGGTGGACCCACGAACCGTCTATCATATCCGAACGGGTATGCAAAATTTCAAGTCCCTACTGCCGACCGTTGAGGAATTCTCTGGTTTGGAGCTAACCCTGAAGGTGCAGCAATTTCATGGTAGACCCGCTAACTGTCATCCCAATGGGTGTGCAAAATTTCATGTCCCTGCTGTTAACCGTTGAGGAGTTCCCTCGTCTGGAGCCAATCCTGGCAGCAGCATCACGTCATGCTTGTCATAAACATGCATTGTCATCGGGACTTGACCAGTATGTAAAATTTCAGCTCAATCGGATACCGGGAAGTGGGTCAAATTTAACTTGCAAGAGTCCACCTTCACATACATACAAGTTAAATAAAAGCTTTTAATAATGAAGTCGGTTAAAAATACACGCCGACGCGCCAGTGCGGCTCCACGCAGCGCAGCGAGCAACGCGGCGAAAGAGAAGATAGGATGATCGTGTAGGGTAGGGGTAGGGTAGGAGTAGGCTAGGAGTAGGCTCGGGGTAGGGCAGGAGTAGGGTAGGACCGTAGGAATGGGGTAGAGTAGGGGTACGGTAGGAGTAGGGAAGGGTGAGGGTAGGAGGAGTAAGGGGTAGGGAAGGGGTAGGAATAGGACACCACGCGAACGAAGTCGCGCCGGGCAGCTAGTCTATGATAAATATAGTATTGTCAAGGACTTTCTTGAGTATTGTACTCTGTGGGTCTATTATTGTCAAAATGTCAATGTAATACTATTCTAGTTAATAAATTAATGTAAGGAGCAATTACTATTAAAAAAAAATGTAATGGGCATTGTTCATATTTTTTTAAATGTTGTAAGTAATTGAAAAACCATTTCGAGGAATAGCGTTACTGATCATTACGGACTAATTATTTATGAAAAATATTCATATTTTATTGATATTTTTGATAAAGTACGATTGACCTTCTTTGCCCTTCAAATTACGTCAGCTTTGGCTGTACAGTTTTGTATCGTTACCTCAGAAAATAAAAAGTAAGACGCAATTGTCTACAATCTGTCAAGTGTCAAATTGTCAAAAATATAAACAATCTCGTTTTGTTGTATGCGTTACTTACCATTAGAATTTTTGCTCCCCTTATTTCAGCTACGCTATGATGGGTGCTAGTAGGAATATATACTCTAATATCATAACGGTCTCAACTTCAGGCAGGTTTCGCGAGTCTCATTGTGGTAATTTGTGGTTCAGGAAAACGAACAATAAAATTATGTCGCCGCGTCGCGTCGATTCGATTGTTCTAGTGACGACAGAGAGTAGTATATTCCTTGGACGACAGTTACTCATAAAAAAACCATTTGTAAACAAATACAATAGGATAGGATTCGAGTATTACAAGCTTTTATTTATCTTGTTTATCACAGTATTGACACTGACAGATGTGATATGGATGACGTTGTGTTGACAGATTTAATTTTTTAATGATGTACTAGTGAGGCAAAGGCACTTAATCTTTTAAGCCAATGATGACGTCACCTACCTTAAAAACTTAAAATAATTTTTTTTTTTTTTAAATAACTATTGAGCCAATCATCAAAATATTCAAATTAGTTTCTCAAAATGCTCTAAATTTTCAAAAAATAAAATAAAATCTAATGGTTAGAAATTTTGAACAATCCCCATTGGTATGGTAATGTTATTGGTATTATAACGTTTTAATTAACTATAAATAAATAAATCAGATCAGCGGCAGTTCATTGTTTAGGACCGTTCCCCTTCACCGATTTCAAGTGTCTCCAAAACTTCCGTTAATAAAGACGTGACAGACTGAAAAATACGATGGAAGAAAAAACAGATTTCAAGAGTAAAGTCAAGTTGTAAAATTATTAAAGATCCACCCCAGACGTCCCACTGACCCCAAGTAGTTGTGTATTCAGTAAGTAAAAGAGTTGTAGCGCAATGAATTCGTAGCGCAGGGCTGTGAGACAGGGTTGCAGGTAGCCGATATTCACTTCGGCTCCTCTCAGTAGAGCGTATTTTTTGGAAGCTCGCCTCACCAACTCACCACCCCGCTGTCAGAGCGATGCCTGCGTGCACCGCGCGGTGCGCGGCGGGGCGTCGTCGGGCGACTTGCATTGTTTACAAGCTGCATTCTTCACGATCACGTTACGGGACACCAACACTACTGAGACTGACATAACCGGTCTAACCATCGTAATATAACTCATTTGAAGACCTTGGAAATCTTGGAATATTATGCTTAGGACGTATTCGTGGCTAAAGTTCAGGTAACGGTCAGTAGGTAGGTACATAATACTTAGCTGAACTTTATTTTTATCGCTTGTTACTAGGATTTTATTTTCACGTTACTTTTCGATGTTATTGTTAAATAACCAAGTTTTCGAAATTGAGGGTATTTTAAGTTACTAATTACCTATTCCAAATAAAATGATAACTGAGGTTTTGTTTTCAATAATTATGATCCCCAAAACATCGTTTTTTGAAACACTTCCCAATACTGACCGCGAAGGCGATGTTGATGAAGATGAATATTTTCTCAGCGGTGCAGAGTCCCCTGGCACAGCCCATGGTGGCAGGCGGCAGTGAGCGGCGGTAATGCAACGCGCATAGAGTGTGTCCTGTTTGGTGTGTCAGCAGCACTGTGTCATGAAGCTCGCGTGCACTTCACTACATTCCTTTGGGCGTCGTCGGCGCGGCAGGCGCGTGTTCGCGGTCGCGCGCCTCGTAAGGCACTGACAGTGAGCCAGGCGCGCGGCCGCGGCGGGCGCCGGGTGCGGCCCGGCCGCCCGGCCCACCCGAGGATCGTAGAAACGCTCCGCATTGTGAATCGAGCTTGTATCCATCGCAATTTGACGACATCGCATTCCTGATAAATCGGTCAACTCAAGGTCGGAAGGAGATAGGTAGGTGATAATTTGTTACGTGCAACAAACATCAAGCTGAATCTGAAATTGCAAATAGCCGTTAGAAGGAATGCTCAGCTCATGGTGTCATGTCATCCTGCTGTTTCGGGCTGCACTGCTGTCACGTGATCACGTCGGTGTGTGCCTTGGCCCGTGGTGTGCGTGTCTCCTCCCCCGACTTGTCCCGAGCGAGCGTGTCCCGTCCCGCCATTGACTTATATATTACTTGAAATCATTGCGTCCCGCCTATTAGTCCTAGATACGCCTATACTGCGAGTTGCGAGCCGCCGCGCGCCGACCGCCGAACTTCGTGCGAGCGCGAACGGAGCGCCGAAAGCTGCGCCCGCCAAGGGGCGCAGGTGCACAGACCCGCTCGCGACCCCTAGTAATACAGTAATTAGGGCAAATGTACAGCCTTGACCTAATTACCTTTGTTAAGGCATACGTAATATGTAGGTAGGTACCTATCTATATCTACCTATTAAGTAGATCTTTTTTATTTTAGAACAGTACTTAGGTATAATTAACTGAAGGGAAAACTAGTATAGGGGTACCTACATTGACTTATATTCATTACTATCGTACTACCAGAATCTCATGGCAAAAAAAAAATTGAGATTTTCTTGGCATGGCGGTACTTGGGGGAGATGTACAGCAGTGGACGTCTTTCGCCTTATATGATGATGATGATGAAACAACTGATATCCCTGTTTTTATATTAGCCACTGAACATTTATATGCGAACTTGGCCGTATCGTATCGTACGGCACTGCCGATGTCGTGGTCGCGTCTTTACTAAATGTACATACCTACTCTTGTGGAAACTCCCCATAGGGGTTTTGGTCGGATGTTGAATCAGCTGTTCCCTACATGTAGAAAACAGCTGATTTTTTTTTCGCGATTTCTAGTTTGGTCCCATAGTAAAAGTTGTTTGTTATCATGAGTACAATCACGTGTTTAGGTATCGGTCACTAATTACCCGTCACCCTGTATAATTACTATTATGATAATGATCAGTTGAAATTAATTTTAGCAGCATTTTATTCATACTTACCTACCTAAGTTCTATTTCTTAAAACAGTTAAATACTAACCCATAGTAAATATAAAATCATAACATAAAAATGTTTTTGTGTCATTCACTATTTTTTAGGGTTCCGTACCTTAAAAGTAAAAACGGAACCCTTATATATTACTTCGTTGTTCGTCTGTCTGTCCGTCAGTCAGGATCCTTTTTCTCAACAACGCGTGGAGTTATCAAGGCTGCAATCCCTTGAAGCAGTAAAAAAATCAAACTTTAGAAGTTTGATTTTTGAACGCCCGTATCTTTTGTTTGCGTCGACTCAAACGCAAACAAAAGATACGGGCGTTTATGTTCCGTTTATGCCGCATATTTTGACACTCGCAAGGGAATCAAAACGTATAGGGTACTTCCCGTTGACGTTGACCTAGGATCATTAAATGTGGCAAGAAGCAATGTCATGTAGCACAAGTCCAGGAAAAAATCTGAAAACCGTAAGTTCACTAGCTGCGCCCCGCGGTTTCACCCGCATAAGTGTTGATCCCGTGGGAATATCGGGATAAAAGTAGCCTATATGTTAATGCAGGGTGTCAGCTACCCCCATACAAAATTTTATCAAAATTTGGTCCAGCCGTTTGAGCGTGAAGAAGTAACAAACATATAAACACATACACACGCACTCACAAACTTTCGCCTTTATAATATTAGAGTGATAGTGTACGGAGTGTTGTGATAGTGTTCTACAAGTGCATCTTCGCGTGAGGAGGATAGTTTCACGCTGGGTGCTGCACAACCTCACCGATGCTCAGAAGCAGGCCCGGGTGGAATGGTGCCGTGATATGATGAACCGACTCGTCTCGGCGTGTTTACGACATCATTACAATTTACAGATGAGTCTTGGATTTATCAATACGATCCAGAAACGAAGCGCCAGTCGACGGTTTGGGTGTTTCAAAACGAATCAACGCCTACCAAAGTGAAGCGATCTAGAAGCGGGAGAAGATTTTGATCGCGAGCTTTTTCAATTTGACTGGCTACTTGGTGTCAATTCCTTTACGGAACCAAAGAAGCATCAACGCAGAATGGTATACTACCAAATGCTTGGCAGAAGTTTTCTCTCTTGTGAGTAACAAGCGACTAAACACAGGGCTCCGCGGGCTACTGCTAACTGCTCCACCACGACAGCGCGCCTTCGCACACCGCGCTCAAAACGAGGGACTTCCTGGACAGCACGCCGGTCAAACTCCTGGGTCACCCTCCTTACAGCCTTGACCTAGCACCGTGTGACTTCTTTTTATTCCTGAAAATAAAATATGTTGTGTGTTCGCAATTATGTTTTCACTTTGTATTTATTTCGCCTTTTCTTTGAAGTCGGTTATTATGTTATGAACAGTCGACTACACTTTATTGGGAACTAAACCAGCTGACCTCGTATTTGTATTGAAACGCGTGTTACCAGTGACGTGCGATCCACTGTACTCACAACTTCGGCACGATGCGTTTTTTGTACTTCTTAATCACCTTGTACCTGCACCTGATAATAGGTACTTAACTAATCAGTCAAGTTCTGCTAATTCGAAACACTTGGTCGTTATCGTACTTTCTTATTGCAAAATGGACCAATCAATCCAACTTTGGCAACCGAAAAACCTACCTACTTATGAATGAATATATATGAATACCTACATAATTATGAATCTCGAAATATTATATTTTCGGTTAGGTACAACTTTACAACCGCAAAATAGTAGATGATTCACTAAGGGGATAAAGTGGTGTCTTCTTGTCGCGGGCGCTTTTTTCAATCCAGGTGGCCTACCATGATCTAATTAAAAACGATTCAAAAACAAGACATTTCAGTTTAGGTTCCTAAACTGCATCGCTTGAGCTGCTCTATGGACGTCATGGTACCAAACAAGTAGGTATGAATGAAACCAAAACTTGCGACTAAGTTTGGGACAATCGCTGTCAGCAGATGGCACGGCCTAAACTGAATCGTTAAACTGACGTCATGTTACGAATTAGAAGAACAGGAGGCCTAACGCAAGCTCTTAACGCGATCCATTTTAGAACCTAAACTGAACGGTGAGGATTGTGGCGAGAAAGGCTCCTCAAGTAATCCTCACCAAGGCCCCTTTATATCTCTGGAATCGAGATTTGGCATATCGTTACGACTATTTCTTGACTATTTTTTGGAATTGAAACCAAGTCGATACTCCCAGCCGTTTGGTTGCACTAGAGGTGAGGATTGTGTGGAGACCTTCACCACACAATGCTCACCAACCTATAGCTATAACTTCAGATTCATAATGCGACTATTTTGTTGATCTTGGTGACGATTTATGACTATTTCTTGACTATTTTTTGGCGTTCTCAAAATAGATTTTCATGAAGTTTTCAAAAGTGAGGATTGTGTGGTGAAGGACACCGTATTAACGAGGATCGAATAGATTTTCGATAATGCTTGCACCATGAGTTTTACGGAGTCTTACGCAGTCGCTAAGGTAAACTCGATAGATAGTGTCGTCTACCTAATAGTTTTACTCTGTCTACGGCGGTTAGTAAACTACTAGTGGTTGTTACATTTTTATTCCTTACTAGCTTTTGCCTGCGACTTCGTCCGCGTGGAATAATGACTTCCGGAAAAAAACAATTTATCCCCCTTTTCTCCCCTTTGGGAGGGAATTTCCAAAAATCCTCTCTTAGTGGTAGCCTAATCCTCCCAACAAACACACATGCCAAATTTCAGCTCTCTACTGCCAGTAGTTTCGGCTGTGCGTTGTCTGTCAGTCACTCAGTAACGGAAGAGTTTTATATTTATATAGATATAGATCAGTGGCGAAGGTACCATACACCTCGATTCCCGCCGGCTTCCCTTCGAAAATTCAGAGCATAACCACTCTATAGTCAATTCATCATTGTAATTTTCTTTTGGTATTTTTTTTTTTGCTCCGGCCTACCTCTGTCATAAATTCACCCTTCGCCATTGATATAGATAGCTGTGCCCGCAACTCCGTCAGTGTGTAATTCCTTGTGTGTTATTAAGTTAATGTACCTACTGGTAATATATGTCACTGTTGCCATAGAAACTTGCTGTGTCTATCAAAAAGTACTCTGTGCTTGCTGTTGTGTCATCGAATGTCGTTTTCAATTTGTAATTTATTTACGTTGTGCCGTTCTCTGCGTTTTTAAAATTCAGTGAAATAAGTTTAGCACAAGATAATAATACAATGAGGACCAGTGTGGCACAATTTCCCGAAACTGCACCAATCTTGTCGCTTCTGCGGGTTCTTTTCCCGCATGAAGAAAAAATTTGTGTGATCCGTTCTTCCACATAATACCTAGTTCTTCCGGGTCTGGGTGTTTAAGTAAGTATGTGCGATTTGTGTTTGTAAATGCACCCACGGTACAGGGGAAATCCTAATGTGGAGCAATCACAGAACAGTCTTTATCTGTTCTGTGGGAGCAATGTTATAAAATAATTGTGTAGAAGTACGTGTTTTTATGTCAATGTTTGTGTTCCTTATTTTGTTATAAATGCTGTATGTTTCCCATATATTAATACAATAAATAAAAAGGTTGTTTAAGTAAAATGTCTTTTATTTAAATTTAAGTTAATATTCATCACAGAAAGCCTCCTAGCTAGCTGCGTAATGTCTTGCCCATTGGTAAGCTAGAAGTTTCTTTTTCTGTAATTTTGGCTTGAAATTCACGTTGTTTATGTCGTTGGTCTTCAAATTCAGTGGCCGTTAACATATTCCATGCTAAATAAGCTGTTCCAGGCATAATTTTGACTCAAAATACTCAAAAACGTATATAATTGTAATGTAAACTGTTTCACACGTCAAAATGCTAGTGAGCTACGTAACTCGTAAGCGTATTTTTCGATAGCGTCTGTCAAATTTGTGACTCATGGTGCCGTTTTGTATGGCGACAGCTGAAAAACGTTAGTGACTATCGAATAGATTATGTTAGTTTCTAACTATCGAAATCGATAGTGCTCATGGTACGAATTTTAATTCTTTCTGTGACCGCTAGGGGCGCTGTACAATATTTCATACATATTATTTACGGAGACGCGACGCTAGCGAGTTTTGGCGATGCAAACTCATGGTAGAACTACTGATGACAATAAAAAATAAACAACTACTAAGTATAGCTCTAAAAAAAATATTGTCATAAGGCAATGTCAATCACATTGCTTTATGAAAATCACATTTTTTTTTATTTTTATGCCATGAGATTCCGGCAGATTTATAGTAATGTTTATTCGATATAAAATTGACCGTAAATAAAAGTCCATGACAGATATTCAATAACTTATTGGCCACAGATTTCTGTGAGTGTTGCTAACGTTGTTAAAAGATTTTTTTAAACCACTCCGTCTATCATGGATCCGACGCTAGTGCTGAAATATCCTCGCTGATTGGTGAAGAGTGCGTGAGTGAGACGCACAACACACATTTTGTTTGAGAACTTCGGACCATGTACCGACTTGCAAAGTTGAAACGTATAATTCAAGTACTAGGTACCTACCTCCATACAAACAAGATTTTGTCTGGAAGTTATAGGTATTGTAGTATTGTCGGTCGACGTTCAATAGGTAGATACCGACATGTGTGTTCAGTTTGGTTCGTCGTTTGAATTTGATTGCTTTCAATAGGTGATCGTTGCCGGCACTCGTTGATCGGTCAGAGGGCACGCGGGAAGCGGGGGGCGCGGGGCGGCGGCGGCGGCGTGTGCGGCGCGGCGTGGCACAGACGGGACGGAGCGTTGTCGTCAATTAGGTACGAGCTCTTAAGATGCCAATGAACGACAATTACGAACAGAACGGGTCGGCAGACAACAGCCACACACGCGCACAGCTTCCTTCAATGCGTTGCCGTCAACCTACATCCGAGTGGAATTAACCTTTTAACCGCTTACGTCGGATTAATCCGACAAATATTGTCGTGTCCATTCCGCCAGGGTCGTATATATACGACAAAATAACACAGCTCGTTTAATCTGAATTATTATTACATCATCACAGCTCGCTTCATCGGCGTTTATTTTTCGTTTTTTTTTTTTTTTTGTTCGGGCGCTGGGGGCACGACAACTCATATAAAGTCGGGCGGTTAAAAGGTTAAAGACGAATGATCAATTAAAAACAAATGGCCTGGTACTTATGTTGTTTCACGTTATACTGATCTAGAGCGCCACCGCCCGGTCCGCGTAGCTTCAATTGAACTATAGGTAAATCATTACAGTCATGCAGGGTGCGTCGTTGAACGTTCCTCGAGTGTCATCGATTGCATCTTGCATGAGACGCGGGAAAGAGGATTCATAGTAGCGTTGTATCATTCCTACTTCCATCACGTCTTGCAAACACGAAATTGATGATCTTGCAGTGATGCAGTGCGAACGTACTATATTATGTACAGACGCCAGCACATCAACCTACTACAATCTGTCAGATTTCTGTAATAGATTTTCAACTTTATCGCTAAAGCATAAGGTTCAATGTTGATTGAAAATTTGAAAGTTAGGGGTAGGTTGATGTGCTGGCGTCTGTACCTATAGCGCTGTGTGTCCAGTGTCCACTAAGTTACATTAAATGAGTAACTTATTGGCAAAACGTACGGCGCAGTTCGTCGACTGTACCGTTGATACAGCTGAGCGTTCGATGCCCGGGTCGGGAAAGGTATTATTAGGTAATTCCGAGTACCGCTAGGAGTAAGTACCAGCAGTTTTATCTGCAGTTCGTGAACTGGGTACGTCACAGCCTCCGATCCACACCGCCCAGTACCTACCTAGGTATTCAGTCAGTAGCACTCAACAAAGATGAAGCATGTGTAAGTACTTAAATTTATTATTATTAACGAAGCTATATTGATTCTGACCCAATTCTTTTATTTGTTCTCTGCGTGGCGTGAGTCACGACTCCACGAGTGAAGCTCTCGTCGTACAACAATGTTTAGGTACCTACCTACTACAGACGACATTCTAGAGGCCATATTTATATAGGGTGACTGGTAATTAGTGACCGATACCTAAACACGTGATTGTACTCATGATAACAAACAACTTTTACTATGGGACCAAACCTGAAATCGCGAAAAAAAATTAGCTGTTCCCTACATTTATGTTCGTATAACTCGTCAAAATGTAGGGAACAGCTGATTTTTTTTTTGCGATTTCAGGTTTGGTCCCATAGTAAAAGTTGTTTGTTATCATGAGTACCATCACGTGTTTAAGTATCGGTCACTAATTACCAGTCACCCTATATATGGTGTTAAAAAATTAACCTTATAAACTTTAAGAGGTGCTTTAAACCATCTCATCTCCAACCGCTCAAAAGACCATCTCAGACATCGATCTACATGGTCTTCATATACCCTGACCAAGATTATGTCTAGACTTTAAAAGAGACTGTGACCTCTGAGTTTGTTTCGGCCTTTCTTCTCAGAGTAGTCAGATAGGAAACGCCGACCTCATCTAGTTTTTAAAAATATGATTGACGTGTAAAAGTGTTTGTGCAAACCTACTTACAGAAATAAAATCATTTATCATTTATCGAACTGAACAACTTTCACTATGGGACCAACACTGAAATCACGAAAAAAAAATCAGCTGTTTCATACAAAAGTCCAATACCTACCTACTTGACCAAAATGTATGAAACAGCTGATTTTTTTTTCGTGATTTCAGAGTTGGTCCCATAGTGAAAGTTGTTCAGTTCGATAGTCTAAAGTACCTCTTAAAGTTTGTAAGGTTTGTCACACACTCACACCAGACACCACTGATTTTTCCACACCATGTATATGATAATTGCTAGTACAGTACCTACCTACATATTCTAATAAAGTCGATCTGCTGATCGGCGCGGGCGTTTGCCGATTTTCGTTCTTTGCCGACTATTTAGATTTTTCTACTTTTAGTTATATTTCTGCCGACTTTTTCATAACAAGGAGTTTTCATTTCTTAGTAAAAACAAAATAAAACTAATACAAATGTAATTATACAGTGTGTCAGGTTAAACGAGTCATGTGTTGAACTAACCCATTATACCAACCAACTTTGTACCTACCATATCCGACGAATAAATGTCTTTGTCTTTGTATACTCCACAGAAAGATGTTCAGTTCAGATGGAAATAAGCATTTTTCATTATGGACAAATAAATATGAATTCTTATATTTTGTTAATTTTCATACAAACTAAATACCTACCTTGACGTAGGTAAATCACCCGATATGCATGCCTCTTTATCCGAATTGGCAACTACATATTTTCATTCATAAATAAGATTTGGCAGGCTGAAACTTGTCAAAACCCTTTCTTACTGCTTAGCTCAATTAAATTAAGTACTTCCTTGGTTAGATTTAATTTTTAAAAGATATAGAAGCGTTTGACAAAGTTTATGGGTAACGTGAAGAACACTGTGTAAGTATACATTTATGTTCGCATAACTGGACTAAATGTAGGGAACAGCTGTTTTTTTTCTTCATATTTTTGAATCCGCCCCCATAAGTACTACACTCCCTGTCCCTCGTTTAACCTGACACACTGTATATTATATTAGGTCAATGGCACAGAACCAACGTTTGTGAAAGTTGGCACTCCCAATCCTACTAATATTATAAACGTTTGTGAGGATGGATGGATGGATGTTTGTTACTCTTTCACGCAAAAACTACTGAACGGATTTGAATGAAATTTGGCATACAGATAGGATACTTTTTTTCCCCGATATTCCCACAGGATTGAAACTTATGCGGGTGAAACCGCGAGGCGCAGCTAGTCATAGACCTGTTTTTTACAAATTATTAACAGTATTATTCAATCAAAAGGAAATTAATATCGAAAAAAAAGAAGGGTCGACCAAACTGATAAAAGATAATTTTATGATTTTCTGCCAATTAAAACTTTTTAATGGTGAAATATCATTGGGACATTTCCTTGAAATTGAAACTTTGTGTTAAAAATATAAGCTAATACGTAATTTGAAGGTTTTTAAGCTATTGCATAGCTTTTATCTTGGGCTTTGAGCGCGGCGACCGAATGAAGAAATTCCGTAACGAAAATAAACCTAACACCCCCCACTCCGACCGGCACAGCGGTGCAGCGTTGGAACCCGTGCATCGTCTAACGTCGCGTCGTATCAGTTCGGCAGACTTCGGCACGGTGTTTGTGTGCGTGCAACTAGACGTACATATGCTATGCAATAGCTTTTAACTAAGTACATAGTATAACTAGGACAGCACTAGTTAGGAATAAATGGTGCGGAAAAATCAGTGGTGTGACAAACGAGAAAAAAAAGACTCCTGTTTGTCACACTGATGTGATAATCTGGTGTGACTACGAGTCGGCAAGGCCCTTCATTCCCAGTAGTTTCATGTAGGTAGTTCCATGTGGAACTAGTGGAAAGTATTCAGTAGTTCCACTTATAGGAAAAATAAGATATATACCTACACTTTTCATCGGTGCCAACTCCTAAAGATGGCGGACTAGTTTTTTTTTCACTCCCATGATAATGGATATCAAATGAAAGGGTTTGCTGAGAATACCAGGTACAGATCCAGACTCCACTTGATGGAAAAACACAATACATATTTAACACTTTGCCTGACCAGGGAATCGGAGCCAGTCTCATGTTCAGCAGTTGCGACTATGAGACTATGACCGCTAGGGCGCTAGACAGGCAATCTTCTTTAGGGGTCTTTGGAGGCGTGAAGTCAGAAAGATAAAAGCAGAATTACAGTTAACAGTAGGACCGCAAGTGCGTGGATCGGATCCACCAGCCTGCGTCTCGCTGGACACCGGCGACCACATCAGGGCCCTAATTCACTATGATTACTCAATGATTCCTTCGAAATAAAAATTAATTTCGCGTTCATTTCACGTGGTTTCGTCCATTGTGTCATAGCGAATACGTTACCTGTTCAGTGATGTCTGAAGAATAAGTTAGATCGACCAGCAGAACGCAATAATTATTGTTCAAAAGGTTTCGTCATTCCAGTTATAGTGCTCGTGCAGACAAGCAGGAGAAATAAAACAAGGTATACACAAGAAGACGTATAATAATGTTAACATTTAGTTTGTGTTAGTACCCAATGGGCTTACGCTACATGGCACCAGGTGGCGCGCAACGCGCTGCCACCAACTTGCCACAGACAAAACAACACAACAGACACACTTCTCACAAAGCTCTATAAAATTTGCGCAATTAATTAGACTGTAGTTCTTGTCGATAGATAGTAACTCCACTCAAATTACTAATATATTATCGCTCATTTGGAGAAACATCGACGTAACTGCTACTTTTTTTGAAGTGAAAACTTCTTTAGGTGCGTTGGGCATTTCTTGAGATGGGAAAAAGCCATTTAATTCGCGCCACTGTTACCGTAACCGACACCGCTTCGGATGTGTTCGGCTGTCCTCGGGATTTACTCGGTTTTAATATATCCGAGAGTGATGGCAAAGTATTCTGTTTGTGTTTTGTTTAAATGACGATTCAAAAAATACACACGTAATTGTTCAAGTTTTCACTTAAGTCTGCTTTCCTAACGTAAATACGCTTTCTAAGTGCTTTGTCATATTTAACTAATTTTTGGGAAAAAATACATCTACGTCGATGTTTCTCCAAATGAGCTATACTTATTTATTTTTATTCAGACAAAAAATGAGGTCCAAAGTGCGAGTGCACAATGATGTTGGGACTGTCACGCAACCTCCGAAGTAATGAGGCAGATTTCTTGCGCCATACTGCGTCAAAGCTGTCAGTGCGCACGTCGGCAAACATCGCCGACGCACTGCAGAAGCGTGGCAGTCGCAACAGCACCCTGAACGCATTGTTATATTGGATACGCAGAGCATTTTAAGCCCTTTGGGTATATCTGAACCACAGGGCCCCCGAGTAGTGTTGTGCAATATGCCTTAAAAAGGGCTATTTTAACTAATGCTTTTAGGACGCGTGATTATGAGTGCAACTTATATAATAGTACCGCGTAGTGCGCGACGTCCCTGTAAAGTTTGTGAAAAGGTTGTACATGTTGTTGAAATCTAAAATATTCTCAATAATAAAGAAATAAGTATCGACCCTGCGAAGAGTCGTAGGTCTGCGAAGAGGGTGGCGCGGGGCGCCGCGCTCGCTGACATCGATCATCTACTTACACGTGACTACACACTTGTTTAACAAACTAGTACAATGATGAGTGCAGCGACCGGCCGGCAGGCACTTCATACCTGTACGATTTCCGTTCTTAGCAATAGTACTAAACTAATACGGCTACTACTTAAATGCTCATAGCTCATATGAAATTAAAAAATATATTTAGGGTGACTGGTAATTAGTGACCGATACCTAAACACGTGATTGTACTCATGATAACAAACAACTTTTACTATGGGACCAAACCAGAAATCGCGAAAAAAAAAATCTGCTGTTCAGTACATTTTGACCAGTTAGGCGAACATAAACGACTAAACAGCAGATTTTTTCTTCGCAATTTCAGGTTTGGTCCCATATTAAAAGTTGTTTGTTAACATGAGTACCATCACGTGTTTAAGTATCGGTCACTATTCACTAATTACCAGTCACCCTATGTACTAAGTGTTAAAAAATTAACCTTACAAACTTTAAGAGGTGCTTTAGACCATCGAACTGAACAACTTTCACTATGGGACCAATTCCAAAATCACGAAAAAAAAAATCTGCTGTTTCATACAAAAGTTCAATACCTACTTGACTAAAATGTATGAAACAGCTGATTTTTTTTTCGTGATTTCAGAGTTGGTCCCATAGTAAAAGTTGTTCAGTTCGATGGTCTAAAGCACCTCTTAAAGTTTGTAAGGTTAATTTTTTAACACCTTATACAAGGTGTAACAAAACAAACGCAAGTCCTGAAAGTAGTTTGTTCATAATTTACTACTGATTGATTTCAGTAACTCGTAATATAGATATCTTTTCAATAATTATATATTTTTCCATACTGACCGCCGATTGAGCCAAAGAAAATTAAATTTTATTTCAACGCAATAAGGTAAAATTTTAAATGCAATAAGTAATGCTAAGGTAAACACGATTTTCTTAATAATAATAGTTAGCTTCAAAATAAAGTTTTGGTCATTGTATTATGCTTTTAACTCAGTAGGTACTCTAATTGAGGTGTATGGGGTCTTGCGTTAATTATGTTACATATTGTATATACAAAGTGTTAAAAAATGAACCCGACAAACTTTAAGAGGTGCTTTAGACCATCGAACTAAACAACTTTCACTGTGGGACTAGCTCTGAAATCACGAAAAAAATCAGCTGTTTCATACATTTTGGTCAAGTAGGTACCTATTGAACTTTTGTATTAAACAGCTGATTTTTTTTTCGTGATTTCAGAATTGGTCCCATAGTAAAAGTTGTTCAGTTCGATGGTCTAAAGCATCTCTTAAAGTTTGTCAGGTTAATTTTTTAACACCTTATAGGGTGACTCGTAATTAGTGACCGATACTTAAACACGTGATTGTACTCATGATAACAAACAACTTTTACTATGGGACCAAACCTGAAATCGCGAAAAAAAAATCAGCTGTTCCCTACATTTATGTTCGTATAACTCGTCAAAATTTAGGGAACAGCTGATTTTTTTTCGCGATTTCAGGTTTGGTCTCATAGTAAAAGTTGTTTGTTATCATGAGTACAATCACATGTTTAGGTATCGGTCACTAATTACCAATCACCCTATATACAGGCTGAATTTTTCCAGTGGGCGTGGATGGCCAAATCAGAAACTATGAGGAATAGCGAAAAGTACTCAAAGGAGTAACGGGCTCGATTTTGATGAAAACTAAAACTGCATCATTGGATTTTTGAAAAATCAATATTTCTAGCCAGGAATCGAACCCGTTGATTTTGAAAAAAAAAAAAACACTATTATTACACCATTCGATAGTGTCGCTAATAAGGATCGAATTCTGGGAAGTAATGAGATACGGAAAACTTGGCAATGAACGCATTGGCACGACACTATATTATGTACATAGCTATTGTTTTATGTCAGCTTCTTCTTTTTAGCGTGTGTGTATAAAACATAATAAGACAATAATTATAATACACAGGAAATACAGTCCGATGAATGGGTATCATGATATCTGTGGTGTATTGTATATATTATGTATAGTCCGAAATTGATCATTTTCTGTTTTTATTTTTACATCACACATACCTACTCAATATTATTTTTTACTTTCGTTAAATATAAGTAAGTACATACAACAGTTTGATCAACAAACGTAACTATTCCGATTTGCAGCATTATTTAAAGTGTCAAATGCTCATAGTGTAAAATCGGATTGCTGGACTTATCGTGTATACCAGACAGCACAGATATATTAAGCAAGCAGCCCTACAAGATTAGCATCATGCAAGTAGCGCGTTGGCTGACGTGAGCATGACTACTGTGAGACGTGAGATGACGAGATGAGGAGACGGCCGGCGCAATACACTACTTAAACCTATACATATAAAACTCAGTCAAATTAATAAATGCATTATCTTTACAATATAGACTCGTGGAAACTAATATATAACAAATTATTACTAAAATATTTGTACTGGGTTACAACTTAAGTACTAACGAAAAGAAAATAAAATCAGTCTCAAAATAAAAGTCTTATAGGTTTGTGTAAAATGGCAGTGTAGAGATCAAGTATCATAATATTACACTTAAGTGAGTATTTGTACGATTGGTTTGTAAGCGGAGACACAGATCAGGATACACACCGCACAGTGCATCTGTAATTTCGCGCGGCGCGCGGCGCGGCCGCACTCGCGCAGAATGCATCTGTCGCTCTCGCTTGTCTGTCGCAGATGGATGGTTGAATCCGCTGTTTTACAAAACAGCTGCGTTATGTAAAACAACTGAACGGTCTTTAGTGATTTTCCATAATTACCGAGCTTTTAACACGCAGAATTGCAATGCATTGATCAATGCAGCGGCAGCGGGTCCACGATCAGAGGTTATGTAAAACGCGTGAAATGAAACGCCAGATTGTATATTTTGTCGCTAGTGGCTCTTTGTGCGTCATAACAACAATAATGACGTCCGAAACAGAAATATTAAGAGTAATTTGAGTGATAATTAAAAAAAACTAAAAAACCCGACTGCGGTAAAAAACTTAAATTACTTAAATAAAAAAAACTGAAAAGCCCATTTGAGTTTGAAAATATAATAAAAATGGTATGGGTCCCGCCTGCTCCCAACTTTTATTTAATTTAAAATGGGCTTGTTTTTAATAACAGAAACAGTAGAAAACTGATTTCAAGGATAATCACACTATTATTATGGGATCCTGCCGTTTTGCCAAAATGATTATGACAAAATTTCATTACCCAAACAAATTTTAGCAACCTTTTTTTATACCAATGCAATATTTGGAATGATTTTAGTACGCACATTTTCATTTGGTCAAATTTTTACTCGGCAGAATATTACTAAGGATAATGTCATTAAGGCGTTTGGTCTTTAATCAAATAATTTATTACAGAAAACAATCTTTAGACAATAAACATTTAGTCAAATGATTTGTTATGAAAACATATATAAAAAAGTGGCCAAGTACGAGTCGGACTCGCCCATGAAGGGTCCCGTATCAGCAAGTAACATAATATAAAAGTTCTTGTAGTTCGTTGTAACTTTGAGTTGATTGAATGAAAGTTAAATTGCGGTTTACGATTTATGAGGTATTAAAAAAAAACTACTTACTAGATCTCGTTCAAACCAATTTTCGGTGGAAGTTTACATGGTAATGTACATCAAATATTTTTTTTTAGTTTTATCATTCTCTTATTTTAGAAGTTACAGGGACACACACACATTTTACCACTTTGGAAGTGTCTCTCGCGCAAACTATTCAGTTTAGAAAAAAATTATAATAGAAACCTCAATATCATTTTTGAAGACCTATCCATAGACCCCACACGTATAGGTTTGATGAAAAAATATTTTTGAGTTTCAGTTCTAAGTATGGGGAACCCCCAAAATTTATTGTTTTTTTTTTCTATTTTTGTGTGAAAATGTTAACGCGGTTCACAGAATACATCTATTTACCAAGTTTCAACAGTATAGTTCTTATAGTTTTGGATAAAAGTGGCTGTGACATACGGACGGACAGACAGACAGACAGACATGACGAATCCATAAGGGTTCCGTTTTTTGCCATTTGGCTACGGAACCCTAAAAATGAAACTCATTCTTTCATCGACTTGCGCTAATAATAAAAAAGAGATTATTTTTGTAGGCTACCCGGAAACGAACTAGTTAGATTAGGTTAATTATTAAAAAAAGTGGTTAGGTGAAAACTCTGTGACCCCTACGCACGAGCCAAGCGAGCGAAGCGAGCGGTGCCGCAGCAGCGGCCGACGAGTGCCAGAAACGACTAGATTAGAAAAAATTACTATTATTATTAAAAAACTTTAGTACTTGCCTGTAAATTATTTGACCCAAATGGAATATACCGTCATGATCACTTTGTGACTGGTTTAGAAAATGTATTTTAAAATGATATTTTGTATAAACGTGATTTTTCCAAAAGAATCTAAATATTGAATGTATAAATGATTAAATATCATCCGAAACATTTGTAGAGACATTTGTTAACCGACGATACTAAATATTTGGCTTATTTTATTTTGCGTAAAATATGTTATACCAACTGAAATGTTTGACTACATTAATATTGGTAAAAGTACTAGTTGGTAAGCAAGTTATTGTTTAATCGTTCACTTGCTAAGCATTAGGTTTACGTTACAATTATTTGTGAAGAGTTTATTTGCTAAGTTCTTCTTAGCGTGTTGATAGCAATCTAAATGTACTCGGCCAAGAATTCGGCTACTTGTTTGGCGCCATTACCAGCGTCCATCAATTCCTAACGAGCAGCTGACAGGACACGCAGGGCACGATATTAAGTGTCCCATCATTTGTGGAACAGCACCACATTTACACTCCAAGGCGGAGTCGTCTATAAATCTCCACCTGAACAGGTTTTTCTTGTTTCGACCAACCTCTGGTTGGTTTTGCTAAGTAATGATTTGGCAAATGAAATTATGCGGAAAATTGTTTGGGAAGTGATCATTTGTAATTTTTTTTTTTTTTTTGTATAAACAAAGGAGACCCTAATATTATAAAGGCGAAAGTTTGTGAATGTGTTTGTATGTTTGTTACTTCTTCACGCAGAAACAACTCATCGGATTTGAATGAAATTTGGCACACAGATAGTTTATAACAAGGATTAACACATAGGATACGATTTATCCCGATATTCTCACAGGATCATGACTTATGCGGGTGAAACCGCGGGGAGCAGCTAGTTCTAATATAAAGTTATCAGAGTTTTATGAAAGTCATTTCTAACAATACTAAATAGCCAAGTAACTGCGACCAACTTAGAATTAGTGGCACGGCTCGCTTCGCTCGCTCGGCTCGCGCGCGGTTGGTCAGTTCTAACCAAACCTAAACCAATTGCTCAAGGTGCCCTAGCTTAGTTACAGTGACCGATTCGGCATTAGAAGCCACACCAAACGCTTTTTGTGACTGCAGATCAGCCACTCTGCATTACGTCTAAAGGTGGGTAGCAGTTTTGTTAAACATAACGCAATGACAATCCAGCTGAGCGACTTAATTAGCTGTTTTACATAACGGAGCTGTTTAGTAAAACAGCTAGCGATTATGTAAAACAGCGGATTAGACAATCCATCTGCGACACATCGATAACGTGGAGTGGAGTGATCTGTGGCGCAGCGGCTCAGCGGTGGCGCAACGACGTAGCACATCGTGCGTGACGTCAGCTGCGACTCTTTGGCAGAGAGTTGTTAGTACACACGTAGACACGCATACCAACATAATAAAGTGTTAAATAAAAAAACATAGAAAAACGTAAGTACGTAAAATAGAATATTGTATCAAGTACTTTATTTACTTAACTAACGAACCTTCTAAGAAGTGCCAGATCAATCGAGACTAGTGGAAACATTCGTGAAAACTAGAGGCATTGCTGATTGAGTTTTCAGGTTTCAAATCTGTTCTGACGAATGTGTCGTTACCTTTATCGCGCCTTCGTTATCAGCCAACATTACACTGGCTATCAGTATTCATGATCGAATACTACCACTTGGATACACTAGAAACTGTGCTTCATTTGGGAAATGCAAAACCACGTCCATTTTAGTTTTACATGGAAGTGGAGAAACGACAGCTCGTTAGTCAAAATAAATAGAGCATACATAACAAGTATAACTTACATCTAGCACACATTTGGTTAAGCTCTACAGTTACAAACTATAATTATTACTCATTGATAATGATGTCCTCACTCATTCCATCAGATTCACGACTAAATTCGTAGTCACGGATTAAGAAGCAAATGGAGTGTTTTCATTTTCAGAAGTAACCATCATCGGCGTAGGTACGCTCATCGGAGCGTGTCATTTATTAGATCTACAGACAGGTTCGCGGGTTTACTCGCTCGGAGGCATTCCATTCATTTTTACTTCATGCTCGTTTTAATATTTGCCAAATTATACTTACTCTTATAAAAAACATGTTGTTACTGTTTTCACGCTGACGCTGGGAGCTGCGAAAACATTGCGATAACAGTACCAAATATAGGTATGAAATAGTATCACGTTCCACAGCGAGCATCGCATCCGTAAGCGCCAGCGTGCTAACAGCGCCGATTCAGCGGGTCGAACGAGAAGCTCGCGGCTCTAGGCCTTGTAGGCGGGGTGCGGGTGCGCGCGCAGCCACAGCGCCGCCGCCAGCGGCAGCGCCAGCGCGTGCAGCGCCAGCAGCGCGCCGCCCAGCGCCAGCGGCACGCGCGCCAGCCGCGCCAGCGCCGCCAGCACGCGCGCGCCGCACGCCGCGCCGTGCAGCCCCGCGCCGCCGCCGCTGGCCGCCGCCACGCGCCGCGCCGCCGCGCACGCGCCCTGTGTGGTGGCGACAGACACCTCGTGTTTGTCGGCGAGCACGCAGCAGGAGGGCGGCACCCAGTAGTAGTTGGTGGGCGCGCCGACGGACAGGTCGAGCGCGTAGTCCGCGGGCGTGGGCGCCGCGCCGGGCGCGTCCTGCGCGCGCGCCCACGCCGAGTGCTGCCAGTCGCGCGGGCCCTCCGCGCCGCAGCACTCCAGCTACAATACAAAGAGTCAATTGTAAGTACTCTTATCATAGAATTTTTTTTTGTTTAATTTTAATTTTTCTCTATTAAGTATTCAGTCCGATAATTATTTATAATAAATATCAAAAAAAAAATTAGCTGCCCCCTACATTTTGACGAGTTATGCGAACATAAATGTAGGGAACAGCTGATTTTTTTTCGCATCGTGGGTGTCATGACCCCACCCCAAAATCATTCAAGCTGTCGAGAGTCTAAATGATTTACTTGCCAAGCTAACTTAAAACTGTACTTGAGCCACGAAAACCCCGATGGGAATATTTAAAAAAATTAAGAACATAGGCAGACAGACATGGGGACTGCCGACTGAAGTAAAACATTAAAACTATGAAATGACAATGGGTTTTTTAACGCGCCTAAAAAAGTTTTTCCTTTAAAAAGCCTATTATAAAATATACTAGCTTTTGCCCGCGACTTCGTCCGCGTATACCTTTGTCGGTTATCGCGGACGCAGACGAAGTCGAAGTCGAATAAAAAGTAGCCTATGTCCTTTGTTGGGGTTCACACTTACCCTGTACCAAATTTCACACAAATCGGTTCAGTAGTTTAGGCGTGAAGAAAAGACAGACAGACAGACAGACAGAGTTACTTTCGCATTTATAATATTAGTTAGGATAATCTAGGATTCAAGAGCGAGCGGAGCAAACTCGGGTATAGTAGGCACCCCACTCGTACGTAAGGTTGGAAAGGCTAGGTTAAGGCCACATTCCAAAACCTAAACTGCTGTAAAACGAGTTTAAGCTTTTCGTCATAATTCGATAAAGTATCAAGTTCTCTTTTTGTGTGATGGGTAAAAGAAAACAGAGACTATTCAAAGTAGAGTTTTAAAATTTTCAGGCTCGCTACGCTCGCTCTTGCAATTTACATTGGTTCTTGAGCTTTTCTTCAAAAGTCGACAAAGCAAGTAATTCCTAGTCCTTTTGGAATGATCGAAAGAAAATCGAACCTATTCGAGTGTGCAAAATTTTCGAGCTCGCTTCGCTCGCTCTTGCATTTTTAAATTCTGTTGCTTGCTTGGGCTTGCCTGCATAATTTAACAATGTAACTCCTATTTCTACTTGAAAATATAAAACAAAACCTAATCAAACAGAGGCGGGTGGTTAAAATTTTCGAGCTCGCTTCGCTCGCTCTCCGCACCATGCACAATCTACCGTTCTAATACAGTAACATAGGGGGGCCTATTTAAAAGCTGCGTCCCTGAATAGCATAAGTAAGTAATGTGGGGCTGGAGATGAACATGAACCTTAACATAGCATCACGCCTTTAATCCCCAAAGAGTTGGGCAGGGGTGTACCTTCATATAGTACTTACTACTTACACCCACATTTCGACAGTTATTAAGTGAAATGTCATAGGGGGCGAGTCTACTGCCACTAACCGGGCACAAACCGAGATCCGAGAAATTTGTAATGGAAAACCCTTTAACACTTTACCCGACCTAGGAATCGAACCCAGCTAGGACCTCATGCTCAGCAATAACGCTTGCGACCACTACTAGACCAACGAGGAGATGTACCTCCCTTACAATATTCCCCGGCACCCATTTAGAAACCAAATATCTTGGGCTGCGACCGCGCCTGCCGAAAGTTCCGTAGCATCATAATAATATGTTTTTAAAATCCGCGAGGCCTATATTCGTCAGAAAATTTTAACACTGCGCGTTGCGGTGTAGAATATTGCAGTTTTAGGTCAGCGCCATCTCTTGGCCGATAGTAGACCCAATGTAACTTTTGTTGATGATTTCTGTAAAAGTGTGCTATTTAGAGACACCGTTTTATTTTTCCTGTAATCTTTACATAAACTTCTATCACACAGAATAATTTCAGATTTTTCTCTATGCAAACTTCGAAGATAAGGGGGCAACGGTATTTTTTTTTTACATTTTTCATCAAAAGTTGAAAACGATGCGGCCTAAAAAAAAGAAAAAAATGTTTGAGAATGTGCAAACTGCGATCTTTTATATGATACATGCCCTAGTAACCCCACTTCGAATTTTTCAGACCCCCTTCAGTCCCTGTCGCAAAAAAATAAATCTTTTCTATTTGCAAAATAGTTGGGCCAACGTCATCTAAAACTATTCCAAATTTCAAGTTGATAGCATTAGTAGTTCTTGAGATATCTCAACTACTACTATCGGCTGTGACAGACGGACAGACAGACAGACTAAGTCGTACTATAAGTGTTCCTTTTTACCATTTTGGTACGGAACCCCAAAAATTGACTCAATTAATTGATTTTTTCGCAAGCTAAAATGTTTTCAGGTTTCACACTTGATTGACGGAAATTTTTTTAGAAATATTTTGATGTTTTTTTTTGTTTCTACTGCATTAAATAAATTTTTGAAAAGTACAGAATTAATCTCCATTAAATTATATATACAATGGTATATAAATTAAGTATGTTCTGTGTACTAGCAGGAGTATAACAATAGAAACAGTTTCAGAAAGGAGGCAAACAAAATTTTTCGATCGTAAAGCAATGCCTCGCAATAAGTTGTGGAAGAGGAAAACGGTGATTTAAATTTCACCCTGTATATTTTTAAGCAATTTTGAGCTTGAGTGACATATAAATGATGCTGCAGTACTCTGTCCATTATTTTCTGCTGTTGTATAGTCTGGGACTTTTTTGGCGATTTAGAACCGTTGCGCCAATTTTTAGGATTTGACGACCCATCTAAACAAGAAATCCAACACGTCAGGTAGTTTGTTGGGGCCTGTCAGCCAGTGGGTTGGCTCAGACGTGGCAGTTGTGATTAAATTGTTTGTATCAACAACCAGCCTACATATTTATATTTCCATTATAACTACTAATTAAACTTATAATACCTAACTATCTGACAAATTTTCATGTCTGTATTGCAAATAGATCGCGAAATATTAATATTTTTATGTTTTTTACTTTTTATTTAATTTCTTGGCAATAATGCGGTATTAGATAGAGATATTTGACCAGCCGATTGTCTACATGTATGTCTATCGACAATATTAAAACCACAATCTAATTCAGCGTTATTTAGAAGTTATGAGATTTTTTCTATTTTGGCTAGGGTTGTCCACCCTGAGGCAGATGCGTTACCCACCCTGAGTCTTCAAAGTGTTCTGTCTAACGTGCCTATAATTTTGCTGGCTAACTGGTCCTTTAAACCGGAACACAATAGTGCAACACTACTGTTTGGTGGCAGAAATAGACAAGTCGGTGGTACCCACCCAGGCGGACTTAGTAAAAGAATCAAAGAATAAGAGTGTATAGTTTCAGTTATTGGTAAATGCACATATAAAGATAATTAATCGATAATATATACGACTTCTTTCAGCTATAACTCAAAATTAAAAAAATATTAAATTTAAATTTCTGGATAAAGTGACAACCCTAGTACAAAAAAATCCGGATATAACTCAAAATTCTCATAACTTCTAAATAACGCTGAATTAGATTGTGGTTTTAATATTATCGATAGGCATACATATAGACAATCGGCTGGTCAAATATTTCTATCTAATACCGCATTATTGCCAAGAAATGAAATAAAAAGTAAAAAACATAAAAATATTAATATTTCGCGATCTATTTGCAATACAGACACGAAAACTTGTCAGATAGTTAGGTATTATAAGTTTAATTAGTAGTTATAATGGAAATATAAATATGTAGGCTGGTTTTTTTTATATTTTTTTTTTATTATTTTCATGACCCGGTTATACAGGAACTTTAAGATTTTTTAAAAAATAATCTACAAGTTGTATCGATGCCGGACTTTGACTGTAGTGCTTAAAATGATAAATACTATCGATTTCTGTAATAAAAAGGGCATGCAACAAAATCGGGCTTTCTAACAACTGTGATACGTGATTGATTAAATTAAATATATTATAATTTCATAAAAATAAACACTGTTTTGCTTTTCCATAATTATAAAACACCAATTTTGGGTGTCATAATAATATTAAGCAACCTTTAGTTTCATAATAGCTGTCCCATCTGAGGCACAACAATGCAAAGAAATAGGTAAGGTGGATCCAGCCCGTCCAGCACTGTATCACCATGCATCTAAGAAATATAAGAAGCAAAGGAAGTTAGCCAACCCCTTGTTGTATGACGTCGAGAAGCTGCGTGCGCGTGTGTAGCACGCCGTACTCGTGGCGCACGGTGTGGTCGAGCGCGTCCAGCAGCGCGCGGCGCAGCTGCGGCTGGTGCGCCGCGCCCCACCACGCCGCCGCCGCCTCCGCCACCGCTGTCAGCGCCAGCAGTGAGAAGGCGGCCGCCAGCAGCGGCGCCGAGCTGCGCGCCGCGCCGCACAGTGCAGCCAGCGCGCCCAGCGCCAGCGCGCCGCCCCACGCCGCGAGTGCCAGCAGCCCCGCGCGCGCCGCCGCGCTCTCGTTGCCGCGCCCGTCCCACAGTGCCCAGCCGGCGAACCCGCACGCCATACTGCCCACGCACTGTAACAGTACGAGAGTGTCGTGTCGAGAGTACGATCGTCACCCCACCGTGCCTTAGATGATGCAAACAGTTGCAACATCACATAAACGAGATAATCAAATAATTGATGATGGTGACATAATGAGCTCCCAGTCCCCAACAGTAAAATAGATACCTACATCGACTTACTTCGTCGTATTGTTTACATTTCGTTAGATGCGTGCGTAAATAGGACGCGCGTTTTTATAGTCACCTGCTTCGATATTAAACATTTCTTTTTACGAAACGTCTGATACAAGCAAGAATTTATTATGGTCTGATGGTTGATGTTTATTGATTACCTCACACAATAAACATCAATTGGAATTCGAAGCACCCAGCAACGTAAAAAAGATTTCTTCTCTACTCATAGTACTCATGTTAATAAAAGAAATAATAAAGTTTTCAGCTTCTTACCAAAAATATTATATTGAAGAGTATCAGCAAGCACTTCATTAACGAATAACACCGAGACATACTCATGGCTTTCAATGAGATATTTATGTGAGATTCAATAACAATGTTTCAAAATTTTTAGTTTTTGGATAGTGTAATCATTTGACATGAATTTTCACTGCCTGATTAAATAATAATCGAATTATTTCAATATTTATATTTATTTTCCCAAAGTTCATTGCCTTCGAGTTTGACCCACAGAACATAAATATTCCAAGAGGTTTGACATAATATTCACAGAACACATATACTCCTAGCGGAGATAATATTTACAAAAAGTACTCTGTGCATCTTCATAGGTGATCTGTGTAGAAAAGTAAGTTATTGCTAGAAGAAAAAAATAAGTCTATGCTACTTTTGTACACAATCATAATAATAATAATGTATAAGTTCTAATTTTTTATTATTATTTATTACTTAAAGGGAATCGTATTTTTATAAATTTTATCGCTCAAATAAATTCAATAAAAATATTTTGATTTCGTTAATTTAGTAAGCCATAGACAAATTCTTTCGGTGCAGTTTCACAGCGCCGAACAGCGAATATTCGGGGTTTTGATTTGACAGCGAACCCGAAACGCGGAATGTCTCCCTCAAAAACATAAATAAATGGCCACCGTTGTTATTACGTTCTTCCTACCTATTTGTACGATTTTATGTTTGTAAAATGGACGCCGACTACATTGAAAACCAAAGGTAATTTTATGTGTTTAAGTGGTTATAAAAACAAAGTGATCTAGTTTTGCAACAAAGTTTCCAAAATTGAAAAGGTGTCGTTGACAGAAAGTTTCGCGCCACTGAGAAAGCAAAACTTTATAGTTGTGTTGTATTCCGCTGTCCGCGACGCCTTTCAGTATCAGTCAGTAATGTTTTCAATGCGAGGACGCTATTTCCAGGGATCAACTTTTATCCCGGAGAGAAAAACGGTGGAGTATGAACTCACAAAGATTAGAGGAAATTGTGGCGGAGCTGATGAAGCCCATCAGCAGCGCCCGCCGATACTTCGACACGGACCTGGCCGCGGTAAGTCCCTGACGGCCTGATATCTCCGCCGGTGCATCGCCGCGCGCATCTCTTCCAATATTATCATCACCTGTGATTTTCATTTTCACGGCACCTTGCGCCTTGAGTGCAGTTGTTTGACATTTTACTGAGAAATTATCTAATAACGTCAACGCGCGAAGAACATAGATGCATAGCACATGCAATGTTGTTTATGTTTTGTCCAGTAGCCCTCTTGCATTTCAATATTTCATAAAAATCAATAAGTATTATGTCAATCATATTGAATAGGTAGTTGCTACCTTCATGCTTTTTAATGAAAGGTAAATAGGTAGATGTTACATATCTGAATGTGGTGTTCACTAACAATATCATAATAAACACCTGAAGAGCTAATACATTTTGTTTGAATGCTTTTATTTGTTACATAGGTCACATGACTGTGCCAAACATTGATACTGCCAACAGTGACTGTACTAAAACCAGAAGATTAGTGGTTCATAGGCACTTGTATAGCCAAGGTTAGGTATTCTACTATAAAATTGCATATCCCTCCATTGCTTGTGGCTTACATATACATTTTGATTAATATTAGTTATTTTGGTTCATACATTAACAGAAGATACTATAGGTATGGATACCATTCATACGTAACATTGAGATGTGGTCATCAAGGCCAGAGGTTTCCTCATTGCCAGTTAGATGATTGATGAGCTGTGCGTGTCTTGTGTAAACTTATTTGTATAAAACAGATGTAACTCAATGAAACAACTTTCAAATGGTTTTTGCAGTTTTACAATATTTCGAGGCCTTAAAATAAATGACAAGATTTTCTTGTTCAAAATGATTGTACATTTAATTTACTAGATGCAACTTACAATACCTCTCTACCTTATCAAAGATTACTCTGAAATTGTATTGTAAATTGTTAGAATTTTCTCCTCACAAAAATATACAGTTAATACAATCAAGAGCACCTAATGTGTGTGCTATCTGAGTGTGTAAACAATATGAACCAGCAACATAATGAGGCCAGTAAGCCGGGCCGCCCAGTCTGCTTGCTTGCCCTCTTTCCTCATTATTTGCCTGTTTTGCTATTGTCTACTAAAATGTGTGGAGCAGTCATTGACGAAAGTTTTTAGTCACTTACAAAAAAGATAACTAGTTGAATGTTGTATATATTTCATATTTATGTGAACTTGTTATCTACTGGTATAAGGCTCTTGGAAAGATCCTGACAATATCTGTTATTATTGGTGCGTTAGACCAATAACTACAGATGTTGGCAAGTTCCTTCCAAGAGCTTTGTACCAGTAGGTAACAAGTTGGTATTATAATGTAAATGAAAATGTAAATTAGCATAAACATGTCATTTCTAAGTGCTTCAGCTGTCCAAGTTCATAGCAGTGACTCTATTGTTACAGTTCAGGCTAGAATACATTTCACTTGACTCTCTTGAGTGGGGACTTTGGTCTATCAATGTCCTGAAGCCAATCAAATATATTTTGCAATACTAATTAATTATATAAGGTCCCATTAAAATAGATGGACAAACATTTAGAAATCATTCAGACCACCAAAATAAGGAGGATGGTAAAAAAAATATATAAGAAAAACGCAGTAGATACTTACAAGAAAAATAATCAGCTAACCAAAATACACTTAATGTGCCAGCAATTTATTATTTTAAGTCAAAATAAAATCACTTTAATCAGTGTTTTTTTTTTTTGCTTGGATATCTTTGGTAAGAGGTACTGAGGGTTGTGTTAAAATTTGTCCATCTATTTTAATTGGACCCTGTATATTAATGTTTTGAGAGTAATAGCAGAATCATTTAACACCTGCTGCTCTGCTCTGTGCATTTCGTTTAGTACCTATTATGTATTTGACTACCCGGTTGATCTCGTGGACACAAGCGCAACTCCTAAACATATGGTCCTGGGTGCGATTCCCAGGTTGGGCAAAGTGGTATTGGGTTTTTCCATTTGGAATTACTCAGTAGCAGCATGGAGTCAGGAAGTTGGTGGTGTAATACCCCCGTGCCGCGGAGAGCACGTAGAGCCGGAGGTCCAGCGTGGATGTGCGTGAACACTCCCTCAGGTAAAACTTGCGCACAACCAAACCGCTAAGCGTGTAAATTTAAATTTTCGATATTTGTATTTTGAAACAAGACCACACTATTAAAGGTTATACTTGATTTCAATGTCATCGTCATCTGCCTAGCCTTTTCCCAACTATGTTGGGGTCGGCTTCCAGTCTAACCGGTTGCGGTTGAGTACCAGTATTTTACATGAAGAGACTGCCTATCTGTCCTCCACAACCCAGTTACTGGGTAATACGAAACCCCATTGTAAGACTGGTTGTCAGACTTACGGTCTTCTGACGACCCGTAACGACTGTCAAAGATCTACGAATGACAGCCGGGACCAACGGCTTAACGTGCTTTCCGAGGCACGGAGGGGTCTTGGTATGTAAAGATGGTCGCCCATCCACGGACCAATCGCGACAAGCGTAGCTTAACCTGATTGATCGACCCGTGCGGCTATGTGATCCACCTCCAACACTAATACACATTCGACACTTTTCACTAAATTTGCACGTACTCTTTGCTTTACATGGCTTATTAGCGAAGCGCACCTCATGCGTTTTACGCGCAGCTGCATAATTACAGTCGGTCTTGCCCAAGCACATCAACATATTAAAATATTCCTGATTGGAACACGACATTGTTCGCGAAACGATAGCGGCACGTGATTCGTACGGACGTCCGATCGAAAGCTATCTCCACGAAAGTCTGGCAACAAGTAGCGCGCCGGTAGGCAACCAGTCAGCGACATCAAAGAACGCGGTAGTGTAGGGCGGTGTTCTTTGAAATAAAAATAGGTAAAAATAAAAAGATTTTGTCGGCGGGTGTACCTATATATAAAATATGTTTGTTACGACATCACATTACAAAATTTCTCGGCTTTTCTCTACTATAATATGCATGTATTATACATTATAAACCTTGCTCTTGAATCACTCTATGTATCTATTGCTGAAAACTGCATTAAAACCCGCAAAATTGGCACGAATACGTAAGTATATTGCTTCTGCCCGCGACTTCGTCCGCATAAAATTTAAACTTTTTTCCCGCGATCCACCGCGTCGCATCGCATCGCCTGCCCGAGGAATTACTTCGTTTTCGCTTAGCGTTCTTTCTGACTTTTTCCTTTTGCTCGGCTCCTAAGGGTCGTAGCGTGATGTTATATAGCCTTTAATAATATTTCTCAAGAATTGGGCTATCAAATTTTTCAAATCGGGCTGGTAGTTTCAGAGATTAGCGCGTTCAAACATACAAACACTGCAGCGTTATTATTAGTACTAGTGAACTTATTAGTATAGTAGGTATAGGAAAGGAGGCAAAAAAAAAAATAGAAAATGGAAAAAAGGAGTAAATTGTTAAGTTTGTCAGAATTACCTATTTATTGAAAACGACGTCGACGATTCTCAACTACGATTTATTAAATTTATTATTTTCGAGGGCAAAAACACGAAAGCAAACGAAGTCGCTGGGTTAGGTCATAGGTGGTGATTGCATGGTGCTTTGCAGCTGCTGGAGGAGTACCTGACGGAGGCGGGGCTGCGCGCGCTGGACGCGGGCGAGGACGGCGAGGACGCCGACGCTGCGCCGCCCAACTACGCGGAGCTGGCGCTGCTGCTGCAGCAGTCTGCGACCATCTACGGCCGCAAGGTGGACTTCCTGTACCAGCACGTCATGGACGTCAGCGAAGCGCTGCACGCCAACACGCTGTGAGTCTAACTTATTGAAAACAGACGCATTTTCTTCGACTATTGCCACTATATCGATGAAACTTGCAAGGAAGATGATTTCTATGAAACACAAAAAAATGGCCTAGTAAAATTAAGAATATACATCCTCTGAACCTGTGTTATGCAAACAAATGAGTTTGATTTGAAAAAAAAAAAAAATAATTTGGGATGCACTCCTACTAATTGAGGGATGAATAAATATTCAGTGCATAAAGCGTGCGGGGTATTGTTGGAACACATAATTAAAAAGGTTATGATGTTTGAAAATGACATTCTTATTGAAGTCAATAGTTGGTGAGATCAGCTCTATTAAAGTTGCAAAAAATGTGTCCCTCCAACGAACAGTCCTGTGCCAACACAGATCACCCTCTTAGATACCGCTTGTTGAAAATTTTGTTTGATTCGAGTTCGCCAAATTTTGAGGTGCGGGGAAAAAGGAAGCTGCGCTATGATTGGCTATCCATACTAGTACTAGTAATACTAGAATATACTAGTACTAGTATACTATACTAGTAATATTATAAATTCGAAAGTAACTCTGTCTGTCTGTCTGTATGTTACCTTTTCACGCCTAAACCACTGAACCGATTTAGATGAAATTTGGCAAAGAGATAGTTTGAGTCCCAGGAAAGGACATAGGATAGTTTTTATCCCGATATTCCCACGGGATCGACACTTATGCGGGTGAAACCGCGGGGCGCAGCTAGTTTCAAATCATTTGAAAAAACGTTTCACTGTGTAGTGATTGACAGCGACGGAAATACCGACAATATTTATATTGATACAATTTGTTAAGCCTATTGAAAATAATTACTAAGTCCTTACACATTTTTAAAGTACATAAGAACCAGATAAAAAAATGATTTTTTGTAGCCGAAAACCCATAAAGAGGTTATGAAACAATATAGATCCACTAGATTAATCTTCGTGCCTTCTCTGTAAAGAAGAGGTCTTTCGCCTTGCAATGGAATAGTTACAGGACTTACAGGCTGGTATTATTATACTCCATACCCAAAAGTAACTAAAGCCCACATCACTGAATCATGGGCGGATCTACATAAGGGCTTTTTGGGCTACAGCCCAGCGCAGCGCCCTGTGGATACAAAAAAAAAGCCCCCAGGTAGTTTCTTTCAATCATCAAACATAATTGTATAATCAAAAATTTAAATTTTACTAAATGTAAGTTAAAATAAATAACATTCGTCTGATTTGTATGTTTATCGGTATATAATTGTCCGTTGAATAAAGTTGGCCTAGTGTCTAAAATCGTTTTACGTTGATAAGATATTCAAGGCGAAAGATATTCAGGTTCAACTTTTCTTTGTTTTTTTTTTGTTATAACAGTAAACCACGAATTGAAGTTGTTCGAAAACTTTTGCATCCTGGAACAACAACGTATCGTAGTTCGAAACACGATACGCATAGTTTTTTAGGGTTCCGTACCTAAAGGGTAAAAGCGGGACCCTATTAGTAAGACTTCGTTGTCTGTCCGTCCGTCTGTCTGTCACCAGGCTGTATCTCAAGAACCGCGATAGCTAGACAATTGAAATTTTCACAAATTATGTATTTCTGTTGCCGCTATAACAACAAATACTAAAAACAAAATAAAATAAATATTTAAGGGGGGCTCCCATACAACAAACGCGATTTTTTTCCCCTTTTTTGCTTGATATCAATAATGGCAACAGGTAGGCACTTGAAATATTCACAAAATACTCAGTTGTATTTTTACTTTAATAATAAAATAAATATTTAAGGGGGCTCCCATACAACAAACGTGATTTTTTTATAATTATGTAGTTATATTTTTTACATAATATGTAGTGTCAAATATTGTACGGTGCTACGGAACCCTTCGTGTGCGACTCCGACTCGCACTTGGCCGGTTTTTTTTAATTTTGGCAAGGAATAAACAAAACAAAAATGCGGAACCAACGACACCGGCTTCCGAAATTACAGTTATTAGAATAGAATACTCTTTATTATGTACACCATATAAATTACAGACATAAATATAGAAACTTTACAATGCGTGACACAATGGGCGGTTATTTATCACTTTGTAGTGTTTTTTTTTTAAGTCGGTTGGAATTTTTGTTTTCGATTAACATAATACTAGGGCTTATTGATAAGTTTCCGAAACGACAAATAAAAACTTTAATAATCTATTTAATTTTTTTTTTCTCAACGTAGTTTCCTTCTACCTCGATGCATTTAGTAGTAATCTATTAATTAGAAGTGTATCTCTTAGGGCAGATTTTTCCATCGCCAGATAACTTTTATTCGAGGAATAAAATTGACCTTTGACAGGTTTTGTATGAAATAACTGTCAAAATTTCAAAATTATTCCTCGAATAAAGATGATTGAAAAATCAACCCAGTCTAAAAAAAAGAAAACAGGAAATTGTTAATTTGTTGATCAGCTACAGCTATTTATTTACTGAATTGTAGATTTTTTTTTTTTTTTATAAAACATGTTTTCGACAAAAAAAAAGCAGTTTTTCGATAAAATGGCAATTAGATGAGTAATAATTAGGTAGGCCTCTAAGTAGTATTAGCCCAGGGCCCCACAAATTCACGATCCGCCCCTGCACTGAATTACGTGACGAAATTAATGCGCAATTAACGTGGCAATCTACTGGACCTTCATGGGTACTTAATAGGTACCTAATAAAGAAAATTAAAATATTCGCCATCGAAACGAAAAGAAGAACAAATCATACAAAGTAGGAAGTCGTTTTCTTGCGGTAAGAGTTACCATTGTGAAATCTTGTTTGACTTTGATTCATTTTGTACATAGTCACAATCATACATAATCAGCCTATAATGTTCCCACTGCTGGGACACATGCCTCCTCTCTGTGAGAGGGAGTGGACCGTAATCCACCACGCGGGCCCAGTGCGGGTTGGTAGATGTCACATGTCTTAAAATTTTTGGTTCTAGGACATGCCGGTTTCCTCACGATGTTGTCCTTCACCGTTTTGAAATCAGTGGTGATGAAATAATTTACACAAAGTAAAGCGCCTGCCTGGGTTCGAACCTACGACCTACAACTCGTAAGTCGCGTCCATTACCACTTGGCCACCACTGCCCTAACAGGCACAATCATAATAATTATAAATAGAGAGTAATCTATCTATCTGGTTAACTTTGCATATAAGTACAGTGCCCTCCAAAAGTTAGTTGTAATTTTTTTTCACTTTAGATTTAAAATTCTAGTTTCAAATGTTTGAACTGTACACACGTTTTTTTGACTAATTCAACTACCTAAACTACTCAAAACAAAATAGGATCAACCCTTAGTTCATTTAGAATTTTGTCTAAGAATAAATAAAGCATTCGTGAAGTAAAGCACTAAACTTTGTTCTTGACATGTTTATGGGTCCATCCATAACATTGTTTCGAGCATCAATTTGAGCGTCGAATTCAATGGTATCTAATGTGAAGTGTTTGAAAAACACTTTGTTGTACGAATTCTTTCACTTGTGTTCTCAGTCCGATTCAAAGCGTTGACGTTACCCGTCACGTTCTGTCACAGCTTTTTAGGGCTCCGTATCAAAATGGTAAAAAGGAACCCTTATGGTGCGACTCAGTCTGTCTGTCCGTCTGTCACAGTTGGATATCTCAAGAACTACTAAGGCTATCAACTTGAAATCCTTTGGGCGCATTATGTCCAATTCGCAAAATGTCCAGTGGGCTCAAAATGTCCAATTCTCACAACGTCAAATTCGCAATTTGTCCAATTCGCAATTTGTCCAATTCGCAAATTGACCAAATCGCAAATTGTCCAAATAGCAAATGGTCCAGTTCGCAAATTGACCAATTCATATTACAGTCGTTAGGTATCTGTAGATATCCTTTTAAGGGGGAAGTGCCAGGGTAGCCCGCGAAATTCAAATTTACTTACGTTTTTCGCAATTTTCAGATCAGTGTCAGGTTGTATTTTGATCAAAAGTTGATTCGCGACTATAACAGGTACGTATTTACAGAATTATAATCATTAGAATCATTAATACATCTTTCTAAGTTAGATTTGTACCACGACAACAAATCTCTTATGGAAAACTGATGACGTTTGCCCAACTATTTTGAAAAACAAAAGAAATAAATATGTATATAGGGTGACTGGTAATTAGTGACCGATACTTAAACACGTGATTGTACTCATGATAACAAACAACTTTTACTATGGGACCAAACCTGAAATCGCGAAAAAAAATCAGCTGTTTCCTACATTTTTACGAGTTATACGAACATAAATGTAGGGAACAGCTGATTTTTTTTTCGTGATTTCAGGTTTGGTCCCATAGTAAAAGTTGTTTGTTATCATGAGTACAATCACGTGTTTAGGTATCGGTCACTAATTACCAGTCACCCTATATACTTTTTTTGCAACATGGACTGAAAGGGGTTCTTAAAAATTCGAAGTGGGGCTACTAGGGCATGTGGGGTATCATATGAAAGAGCGCAGTTTGCACATTCTCTAACATCTTTTCTTTTTTTTTAGGCCGCACAGTTTTCGACTTTTGATGAAAAATGTAAAAAAAATACCCCCCCCCCCCCCCTTATCTCCGAAGTTTGCATAGAGAAAAATCTGAAATTATTCTATGTGATAGAAGTTTATGTACAGATTACAGGAAAAATAAAACTATGTCTCTAAATAGCACACTTTTTCAGAAATCATCAACAAAAGTTACATTAGTTCCACCATCGGTCAAGAGATGGCGCTGACCTATAACTACAATGTTCTACACCGCAGTGTTAAAATTCTCTGACGAATACAGGCCTCGCCGATGAAAATTTAAAAACATGATTTTTATTTTACTGTTCATCGTGATTACTATGCCTGGTTTTCTTCGTCATATGGACATGGCAAGCGCAGAATGAGCTGTTGCTATGTTTCAGGAGGGAGGCTCTCAGAGATCTGTAGCAAAGCGTCTCGGTGTGTCGCAACGAGCTATCCGAAACGATTGGAAATGCTTTCGGGAGACCGAGAGTGTAGCTTGGGAGGCGTGAATCAGGAGGAATTAGTGCCACAACTTGCCAGGAAGACCAGAACATCAGGTTAACTGCGCGAAGAGAGCGTACCGTAACCGCGCAGGCCGTACAAAACCGGCTGCGGTAATCTACTGGCACCAGAGTCCGTAATCACACCATTCGTAATCGTCTCCACAGAGTGCGCGTTGTTCGACTCAAACTGTCAAGGGCCCAACAAGCAGCGCGCTTAAGGTACGCTCGCGAGTAATTGAGCTGGACAATTGATAACTGGAGGGTTGTACTCTTTACAGACGACTGTAGGGTCAAGTTTTTCAGTGATGATAAACGAGTCCACGTGTGGAGAAAACGAGGTGAAAGTTTTACAGAACCACGCATCCATAGATCAGACCGTTTTGGGGGTCCAAGTGTTATGGTATAGACGGGAATAAGCTTGGTAGGCAAAACACAGCTGGTAACACTGGATGAGGGTACTGTAACCGCCGCCTGATACGTTGAGTGGGTACTCCAACCTCATGTCATCCTATTTTCGCAAAGAGTGGGCGCCGGGGCGTTCGTTGCCGCGTTGTTTTAATGCATGACAATGCTCGCATACAGGCGGTCCGTGCCACACGTACACTTTCTGAGGCCAATATTACAGTTTTGTCATGGCCAACTGAGTCCCGATCTCAACCCATCGAGCATTTATGGGATCAATAGAAAATAAGCCTTCAAGTAGACTACAGCAATGTTTACAGTCAATAGAAACTCGCAAACGCGCTAAAACTCTTGGTAACGAATTCCGGAACAAAATGTTACCTATCTTATTGAAAGTGTACCAGATAGGCTTAGAGAGTGCATAAAGAGCAGAGGGAGAAATGTTATGGTTAGAGCGAGTGAAGCCTTTCACTCGCTCTAACCATAACATTTACTATCAATATCAAACGGTTGTAGGAAATGGGCGATAGACTAAGTTTACTTTTCAAGTTTATTTCCCTTACTTGCTTTGCTTGTTGCTTTTTTTGTATAAACCGATCAAAATAAACAAATTTTTCCAATGACTATGTTTAAACAATTTGAAAAATCTACTCCAAACATATCTGTTAATAAAAATCACTTAATCATTAATATTTTTTTCAACACACTTGCTCGAAAAGTGGCTCTTAATGAACCGCTTTCAGGTCCATAATGCAGTGTATTAAAAACGCGTGCTTTTTACTTTATGTTACCGCACTAGTGCTATAACACCACAAATAACTTAAATTTACTAGTCGGAGGTCGGAGTAGTGCTTATTTTTTTTAAACTCATCAAAGAGACCATGCCAAAAGGAATCCGCGAGCCATATTTCACTTTTTTTTTAAATAGTTTGAATTGTCCTTGGTCCCAAAATTAACTAAAATTTATTTACCTTAAGGTGAATGCGCAGTTGTTGCCCGCGAAATTCAATTTTTCTTACGTTTTTTTGCAATTTTCAGGTCAGTGTCATTAGAATCATAGTCTAATGACCATAATTATGTAAATACATATCTATTATATTCGAGAATCATATTTTGATCAAGATACAACCTGATACTGACCTGCAAATTGCAAAAAACGTAAGAAAATTTTAATTTCGTGGTCTACCACTGCGCATTCACCTTAAATTGTCCGTGTTCCCTCCCGATTATTGCCGATTCTAACAGCTGAACTAATGAATATTTCTCTAAATTCCATACTAACTAAACTACAATTTGACATACGACAACACTATGATCAGTCTAAATATTATTTTGTGTTTATTATATTTTTTCTATAGGCTGTATAGTTGTTTTGTTAGTGCTTTTATGTAAATAAACGCGCGCCGAGCTAGCGATGCGCGCGCAGGTGTAGGTAAACCTGCGCGCGCACGCTAGCGCGGCGCGCGGAAAAACAAAACCAGCGCGCCATTTTCCATAGGTACAAGTCAATATTTAGCAATACAAGTCTGTTTTTTCCTCGCAAGTGTGTTGAAAAACATCGTATGAAACGCGTGTTCATTGATCATTATACTCTCGGCTTCCTTATCGCGCTCGCCTGCGGCTCGCGCGAATAATACCACCTCGGGCTCAACATAGCACACATCATAGAATTAATAGACTCTAAGGCACACATGTATCATAATCATAAGGTACGAGGGGCGTTCAATAAATAGTGAGAATGAGTATGTTACAGGTGACTTTTATTAAATGTCTTTATTTCTCGACAAAGTCACCTTTTAGTGTAATACAGCAGAAATATATTTTTTCTAAACTTAATATTCCCTTCCTAAAAAACTCTTCCTCCTGAGCACCTAAAAATGCCTGTACTGCAGCGACTACTGCTTCATCAACTTCAAATTTCTGTCCTCTCAGATATTTCTTCAACCTCGGAAATAGATAGAAATCACTAGGGGCAATTGACTTGTATAGGGTAACTGGTAATTAGTGACCGATACTTAAACACGTGATTGTACTCATGATAACAATCAACTTTCACTATGGGACCAAACCTGAAATCGCGAAAAAAAAAAAATCTGCTGTTCCCTACATTTTGACGAGTTATACGAACATAAATGTAGGGAACAGCTGATTTTTTTATTGTATAAACGATGTTTATACAATATGCGATAGCGAATTACGATACAAATAATTTTTAAATTACAGATTTCCCAATGATTCAACGCGTAGAGATGGAGTCGCGTTATTAGTGAACAACGAAAGGAGCCTTATTTCAAACCTCAAAAAAATACAAGAGTATGCTCTGCTCATTTTTGTGACATTGATGTCGACATTTATTTATTATTTATTTATTATTCACAAAATCCACAGCTCTTTGAAAATTTCTCTTAAAATATTTATGCTAGTCTTACAGCCAATTACGGATTTACAATTTAATAACTATACATAAGTACATGCAACAGAAACAAACATACAGAATAAAGTGAAATGCTAGCACCATCTAAGCATTGCTAAGTGTACAGTGTGAGCGAGTGTGCATGAGGAGTTGCGAATGGGTGTGTGAATATGTGATAGTGGTATGTGGTGATTGTCTGTATACCATCTATATAGTTCAATTTCATTTAGATTTGTTTGTCAATTCATCACATATTGACGTTATTAATTGTTTCCTGAATATAGCTTTTTATATTAACATTATTTTTATATTATTATTTATTTATAAGCTTTATTATATTCATTAGCTGATATAATTGACAAATATGAGAGGATACGATTTTGGTTTTTCTCCAAAGTTTGGGAATTTTCGCGGTGGCCAGAAGACCTGTGCTAATTTCGACTTTCCGAAATCTGATATACCTTTTAAGAATCTGATATTTTGAGAATCTGGTATTCTGAGTTAAAATGATATCGGCATGCAACTGACTCACGACGAAATGTGATTTAAAAAAATCGTGTAGGTTACGCACGTACAAAGTTACGTTGTCGACCTATGCAACGCTGTACTCACGTAGTTCATATGAGTTATGACAGATGGCGCTACTTTTGCTTATATGAAGAAGGTCTATGTAAAATGTTCAGATGGGCCTATCCTTACTTTTGAAATCATTGCTAGGGGCAAGGTCTGGTGAATATGGAGGATGCTCAAGTATTTCAAAGCCAGCGACTTGAATTGCAGTTATCGCAACGGTGGACTTGTGGGCGGGAGCGTTGTTTTGATGAAACAAGACAATCTTTGCAAGTTTGCATTGCCGTTTTTCGCGGATTTAGTTGCGCATTTTTTTAATTTGTTATGCATATAAAGTGCCTGTGAAAGTAGCTCCAAGATCGAGGTATTCAATCATTACTGTCCCTTGACTATCCCAGAAAAGAGAACCCATGCCTTAACGGCAGAAGGAATCGCCTTGAATTTCTTAGGAGTTGGAGATAATAGTCTTTTCCATGTCAAAGACTGTAATTTTGTTTCGAGATCGTAATGGTGAAGCCACGTTTCGTCCATTGTTATAAATCGAGCCAAAAAACGATCAGGATCGTGTTACAACAGTTCCAAAGAGCCTCCGGAAATATTCAGTCCTCGTTGGTTTTTTCTCATTGGTAAACATTCTGGGTACCCAACGCGCTGATACTTTTTTCAACCCCGAGCGTTCATGCAAGATGCTATGCACACAACCTGCACCCTAATTGCGTAACACACTATCAATCGGAATCTAATTTTGAAGCAAATTACTAATCCATTGCTTCATAAGTTCGAAAAATTTGTATGCTCAACACGTACCTAAATAACGCAATGAATGTTGTTGAACTGTCAAAATGAAACTGATTCCAATTGATAATGTGTTATGCAATTGCCCCGCTGTTTAAATCTATGTTTTTTCAGCAATAAGACGTACCGTGACACGACGATCTGCTAAAACAATTTTTTCGACTTTTTTAACCACTTCTACGGTCAGTGCTGTCGTAGGGCGTCCCAAGAGAGGGTTGTCTTTGATGGATGGTCTTCCATGTTTGAATTCGGCGCACCAACGTGCAACTGTGAAATACGGCGGAGCATTTGCTCCTAATGTATCCCGTAAATCTTTATTGACTTCACTTCCATAGTAAATTTTTTCAAGCACAGATAATAACCGCGCGTACTTAATTTTTTTCTATTTTGGCCAAAAGTCTGCGACCAACCGCAAACAAATGACTTCTATTATTTAAAACAAAAGATAATCACTTTATTTTTTTTAAAGTATACAGGGCGTCCCACGGATATGCCACACGGAGGGAAAGTACCTTGAATATTGTAGATGGAACATTTTACTGAAAGAAGACATTATTTGAATTTAAAAAACAATTTAAACTGCATTCATAGATATTTAAATAATTATGTGGTTGAACCGCGAATCGAACCCGTTACACGAGAAAAATAATCATCCTGTAGCTTTATCATACCGATCGAAAGGCTTCATCATAAGGATTATTTTTTGCTAAATAACATAGTGTCACAAATAAAAGGATTTTTTTTTTATGGGGTTATGTAAAAAATTTAGTTTACAAGAACCAGTATGAAAGTGTCCACGAACTACAAGCAGAACTTAGACGTATTATTCTAATATCCACCACAACAAGATCAAAAAATCGACAGGGAGCGAAATAATCAAAAGAGTGCGACTTTGTATTCAACAGGAAGGGACTCATTTTGAGCATTTGATAAATTGATTAATTTTGTATTAAAAATTTTAAAATTCATGGTCTTCCTTTCCTTTCCTTCCCATTCTCATTTTTCATTGAAGGCCCCTCGCACTAATAAATAACAGCCTAAAAATTGGGGGCGCTTATTTTCTTTTTTTGAGTAGTTTATAATAAGGGATTACCTTATAGAGGTATGAGAAACAGTAGGGTAATTCCGTAATACACTAACAATAGCAATGGCTTTCATTTGTACAGTTCAACAACATTCATTGCGTTATTTACGTTGCTGAGCAGACAAACATTTTCGAACATAATGGATTAGCAATATCCTGTAAAATGATCCAGATTGTGATTGATAGTGTGTTACGTAATTAAAGTGCAGGATGTAAAGTTCACTCATCTTCCATAGATAAGGGAGGATCCTTCGATCAGACGGGTGTCATGTCTGGTGGCCAAATTTGTGGAAAAATAAAGTCAACAGCCTGGCAATGACTAAAAGTAGGCACCGCCCGCAGGGAGACGGAGCCGCCCGCGGCGGCCCAGGACGCCTCGCCGGCCGCGGCGCCGGCGCCGGCCGCGCGCGCGCCGAGCCGCGCCGCGCCGCCGCGCGACGAGTTCGCGCGCACCGCGTCCCCGTGGGACGCCAGTCGGTTCGCGCGCGAACCCGCCGCGCGCCGCCCGCACCCCACGCTGCCGCGCTTCTTCGTGGAGCTGGAGCCGCGCCTGGGCTCGGACGCCAGCTGGCAGGTGCTGCGCGACCACGCGGGCGAACTCGTCGGCCTGCTCGACGACTTCCAGGCCAACATGGAACAGGATCCGCACGTCAGTATCTCCGCGAGTCACTCTAGTGAGGACGCGTACGATGTCGTGCCGCCTTCCGTGGGCACGCTCTGGTGACCCATTGTAAAATTTCGTGTTGGCACAGTCGGGGATGCTGGTGGACGACTGGTTCGATCTCCGGACGGATGGCGAGCGGCAGGGGCCGCCGGCGATATCGATGCTGGAGCTGCAGGCGGCTATCGACGCGGCCGCGCCGCCGCCGCTGGCGCCGCCGGGCCCGCTGGCGTCGCCGCCCAGCTCGCCGCTGCGCAGCAGCACGCCGCTGCCCCTGGAGCCTTCGCTGGACGCGACCGATGCGTCTGCCGCCGCGACAGACGAGTCTGCCGAGCCCGACACGTCCGCTGCGCTCGAAACGTCTGCCGAGCTTGCACTAGCGACGCCCGTAAGGAAGGAGCGGAAAAGGCGGCATAGCGTCAACAATATCGATTACATTTTCGAAGGAGTGAAACTCACGATCAGTGAAGGTAAGTGTGGATTATTGTGGGTTGTTTTCGTTTTTTTTTTTTTTGTTTTTGTAATAATATGTATTTGATTACTAGTTAATTTATATATTTATAACTGTTAAAAGTGTGTATTAGGTATGTTGAAACTGTGTGTACTCCCCCGTCACTTGTCCCTAACGATTCATTAGGAAACCAGAGTCAGACAGCATCTGTCGGCATTAATGCGGAAATGAACCTTTTTGGCGCAAGCTTGTGTTGTTTGAAACATTATTTTTATTTTTGTATTTTGTGTTTCACGAACTGTGTCCAATTAAACCTTTTTTCCTCTTTCTTTTCGTTTTTTTTTTTCTTTATGGTTGGGTCAGGTTATAGGTTACCTAGGTTCACGATTTATTGGTGAAGATATCGCAGAAAACACGCAAAACATAGACATACAATTGAATGGACAACATCCACTTTTTTTCTCTGAAGTCTTTAAAAATTAATTTGTGTCTCATTTATAGATCTGCGGAAGGAGCTACAAGAGACTCGCGAGTTTAGTATACCGACAACATGGATCAGAAGAGAAGTAAAAAAGAGAATGAATTACATCTTAAGCGAGAGACGGCGGCTTCGCGAACTAGATCCCGACCCGCGAGCAGGTAAGCGTCGGCGGACTGTCGGTACAGCGTCGTCCGACAGAGCCGAAGAGTCGGGCGGCGGCCACTCCGGCGCAGGCTCGTGCACTGACGGCCTCGTCGCTCGGTTCGCAGAGTTCGCGGGCTGGAGCGCTGCGGAGGCGGCCGAGGCCGCGGCGCGGGCCAAGGGCGGCCGCGCGGGCGAGCCCGACAGCGACGACGACGGCTTCTTCGAGCAGAGCTCCGTGGGCGACGGCTGCGACACGTCGCGCGACGACGCGCCGCGCGCCTCCCCGTGGGCCGCGTGGCAGGCCGGCGTGCTGGGCCGCGCGGCCGCGGCCGAGGCGCGCGGCGGCCTGGACGTGCGCGCGCTGGGCCGCGCCGTGCTGCGCGCGCTGGCGCCCGGCGCGCCGCAGCCCTTCGCGCACGTGCTGCAACACACCGCGCACGCCGACCACGAGGTGTCGCACGTGCTGCTGGCCACGCTGTTCCTGGTCAGTGTCCCTGCCTATATATCTGTAGAGCCTCGCCCGGCGCGCTGCCGTGTCTGCGGAGTGTATACGATACTACGACCGCGATGAGACTTGGTAGTCTTAACTTTGGGTTTCCTAAGGAAGTGGTGCATTCATAATAATGAATTAATGACGGCCGTCCGTGTAGTTGTACGGCGATCGTGTGCACTACTACTATTTCTACGAAGAAGACGGCAAAATTCCATATAGGAAGCTTCCTTCGTGCATGGAATGTTGCCGTGCTCGCCCCCCGTGCTGTATGTGTATGAGTAGTGTGCGTGCAGGCCAACGCGGGCAACGTGCGCGTGGTGCCGGGCGCGGCGCTGTCGCTGGGCGGCTTGTGTATGAGTAGTGTGCGTGCAGGCCAACGCGGGCAACGTGCGCGTGGTGCCGGGCGCGGCGCTGTCGCTGGGCGGCTTGTGTATGAGTAGTGTGCGTGCAGGCCAACGCGGGCAACGTGCGCGTGGTGCCGGGCGCGGCGCTGTCGCTGGGCGGCTTGTGTATGAGTAGTGTGCGTGCAGGCCAACGCGGGCAACGTGCGCGTGGTGCCGGGCGCGGCGCTGTCGCTGGGCGGCTTGTGTATGAGTAGTGTGCGTGCAGGCCAACGCGGGCAACGTGCGCGTGGTGCCGGGCGCGGCGCTGTCGCTGGGCGGCTTGTGTATGAGTAGTGTGCGTGCAGGCCAACGCGGGCAACGTGCGCGTGGTGCCGGGCGCGGCGCTGTCGCTGGGCGGCTTGTGTATGAGTAGTGTGCGTGCAGGCCAACGCGGGCAACGTGCGCGTGGTGCCGGGCGCGGCGCTGTCGCTGGGCGGCTTGTGTATGAGTAGTGTGCGTGCAGGCCAACGCGGGCAACGTGCGCGTGGTGCCGGGCGCGGCGCTGTCGCTGGGCGGCTTGTGTATGAGTAGTGTGCGTGCAGGCCAACGCGGGCAACGTGCGCGTGGTGCCGGGCGCGGCGCTGTCGCTGGGCGGCTTGTGTATGAGTAGTGTGCGTGCAGGCCAACGCGGGCAACGTGCGCGTGGTGCCGGGCGCGGCGCTGTCGCTGGGCGGCTTGTGTATGAGTAGTGTGCGTGCAGGCCAACGCGGGCAACGTGCGCGTGGTGCCGGGCGCGGCGCTGTCGCTGGGCGGCTTGTGTATGAGTAGTGTGCGTGCAGGCCAACGCGGGCAACGTGCGCGTGGTGCCGGGTGCGGCGCTGTCGCTGGGCGGCTTGTGTATGAGTAGTGTGCGTGCAGGCCAACGCGGGCAACGTGCGCGTGGTGCCGGGCGCGGCGCTGTCGCTGGGCGGCTTGTGTATGAGTAGTGTGCGTGCAGGCCAACGCGGGCAACGTGCGCGTGGTGCCGGGCGCGGCGCTGTCGCTGGGCGGCTTGTGTATGAGTAGTGTGCGTGCAGGCCAACGCGGGCAACGTGCGCGTGGTGCCGGGCGCGGCGCTGTCGCTGGGCGGCTTGTGTATGAGTAGTGTGCGTGCAGGCCAACGCGGGCAACGTGCGCGTGGTGCCGGGTGCGGCGCTGTCGCTGGGCGGCTTGTGTATGAGTAGTGTGCGTGCAGGCCAACGCGGGCAACGTGCGCGTGGTGCCGGGCGCGGCGCTGTCGCTGGGCGGCTTGTGTATGAGTAGTGTGCGTGCAGGCCAACGCGGGCAACGTGCGCGTGGTGCCGGGCGCGGCGCTGTCGCTGGGCGGCTTGTGTATGAGTAGTGTGCGTGCAGGCCAACGCGGGCAACGTGCGCGTGGTGCCGGGCGCGGCGCTGTCGCTGGGCGGCTTGTGTATGAGTAGTGTGCGTGCAGGCCAACGCGGGCAACGTGCGCGTGGTGCCGGGCGCGGCGCTGTCGCTGGGCGGCTTGTGTATGAGTAGTGTGCGTGCAGGCCAACGCGGGCAACGTGCGCGTGGTGCCGGGCGCGGCGCTGTCGCTGGGCGGCTTGTGTATGAGTAGTGTGCGTGCAGGCCAACGCGGGCAACGTGCGCGTGGTGCCGGGCGCGGCGCTGTCGCTGGGCGGCTTGTGTATGAGTAGTGTGCGTGCAGGCCAACGCGGGCAACGTGCGCGTGGTGCCGGGCGCGGCGCTGTCGCTGGGCGGCTTGTGTATGAGTAGTGTGCGTGCAGGCCAACGCGGGCAACGTGCGCGTGGTGCCGGGCGCGGCGCTGTCGCTGGGCGGCTTGTGTATGAGTAGTGTGCGTGCAGGCCAACGCGGGCAACGTGCGCGTGGTGCCGGGCGCGGCGCTGTCGCTGGGCGGCTTGTGTATGAGTAGTGTGCGTGCAGGCCAACGCGGGCAACGTGCGCGTGGTGCCGGGCGCGGCGCTGTCGCTGGGCGGCTTGTGTATGAGTAGTGTGCGTGCAGGCCAACGCGGGCAACGTGCGCGTGGTGCCGGGCGCGGCGCTGTCGCTGGGCGGCTTGTGTATGAGTAGTGTGCGTGCAGGCCAACGCGGGCAACGTGCGCGTGGTGCCGGGCGCGGCGCTGTCGCTGGGCGGCTTGTGTATGAGTAGTGTGCGTGCAGGCCAACGCGGGCAACGTGCGCGTGGTGCCGGGCGCGGCGCTGTCGCTGGGCGGCTTGTGTATGAGTAGTGTGCGTGCAGGCCAACGCGGGCAACGTGCGCGTGGTGCCGGGCGCGGCGCTGTCGCTGGGCGGCTTGTGTATGAGTAGTGTGCGTGCAGGCCAACGCGGGCAACGTGCGCGTGGTGCCGGGTGCGGCGCTGTCGCTGGGCGGCTTGTGTATGAGTAGTGTGCGTGCAGGCCAACGCGGGCAACGTGCGCGTGGTGCCGGGCGCGGCGCTGTCGCTGGGCGGCTTGTGTATGAGTAGTGTGCGTGCAGGCCAACGCGGGCAACGTGCGCGTGGTGCCGGGCGCGGCGCTGTCGCTGGGCGGCTTGTGTATGAGTAGTGTGCGTGCAGGCCAACGCGGGCAACGTGCGCGTGGTGCCGGGCGCGGCGCTGTCGCTGGGCGGCTTGTGTATGAGTAGTGTGCGTGCAGGCCAACGCGGGCAACGTGCGCGTGGTGCCGGGCGCGGCGCTGTCGCTGGGCGGCTTGTGTATGAGTAGTGTGCGTGCAGGCCAACGCGGGCAACGTGCGCGTGGTGCCGGGCGCGGCGCTGTCGCTGGGCGGCTTGTGTATGAGTAGTGTGCGTGCAGGCCAACGCGGGCAACGTGCGCGTGGTGCCGGGCGCGGCGCTGTCGCTGGGCGGCTTGTGTATGAGTAGTGTGCGTGCAGGCCAACGCGGGCAACGTGCGCGTGGTGCCGGGCGCGGCGCTGTCGCTGGGCGGCTTGTGTATGAGTAGTGTGCGTGCAGGCCAACGCGGGCAACGTGCGCGTGGTGCCGGGCGCGGCGCTGTCGCTGGGCGGCTTGTGTATGAGTAGTGTGCGTGCAGGCCAACGCGGGCAACGTGCGCGTGGTGCCGGGCGCGGCGCTGTCGCTGGGCGGCTTGTGTATGAGTAGTGTGCGTGCAGGCCAACGCGGGCAACGTGCGCGTGGTGCCGGGCGCGGCGCTGTCGCTGGGCGGCTTGTGTATGAGTAGTGTGCGTGCAGGCCAACGCGGGCAACGTGCGCGTGGTGCCGGGCGCGGCGCTGTCGCTGGGCGGCTTGTGTATGAGTAGTGTGCGTGCAGGCCAACGCGGGCAACGTGCGCGTGGTGCCGGGCGCGGCGCTGTCGCTGGGCGGCTTGTGTATGAGTAGTGTGCGTGCAGGCCAACGCGGGCAACGTGCGCGTGGTGCCGGGCGCGGCGCTGTCGCTGGGCGGCTTGTGTATGAGTAGTGTGCGTGCAGGCCAACGCGGGCAACGTGCGCGTGGTGCCGGGCGCGGCGCTGTCGCTGGGCGGCTTGTGTATGAGTAGTGTGCGTGCAGGCCAACGCGGGCAACGTGCGCGTGGTGCCGGGCGCGGCGCTGTCGCTGGGCGGCTTGTGTATGAGTAGTGTGCGTGCAGGCCAACGCGGGCAACGTGCGCGTGGTGCCGGGCGCGGCGCTGTCGCTGGGCGGCTTGTGTATGAGTAGTGTGCGTGCAGGCCAACGCGGGCAACGTGCGCGTGGTGCCGGGCGCGGCGCTGTCGCTGGGCGGCTTCTCGCTGCAGCTGCTGTCGCCCGACGAGCGCCTCCTGGCCGCCGCGGCCGCCGCCGACCAGTTCCTGCGCTGAGGGCTCGCTCCAGAGACGAGCTGCACTCGACGAAGGAGGTCAGTGTCCAGGCGCTACAGGCTACGAGTAGTCTTCCACGTCGCTCTTCGAGTGATATTTACTGTGTCGTGGAGAAGATCTTTTGTTTGTTCCTGTATACTTATCTTTTTTTTTGTTATTCGTAAGAGGTGCTGTGCTGCACGCGTGTTCGGGTCGGCACTGCCGGCGGCGAAATCGAGTATATCCACACTCGTATACACTTACACTTATGTTACTTGAACGTGAACGACAATATTATAATAAAAAATCAAAGTGCTTACTACCCATGTACGCAAAGTAATAAATATCTGCCAATACAATATAACTTACATACTAGGTAAACTTATAAAAACACATAACACTGCATGCCCTAAAATAGTGAATAAAATCCATACTAATATTATAAATGCGAAAGTGCGTCTGTCTATCTATCTGTTACCTCTTCACGCTTAAACCGCTGAACCGATTTAGATGAAATTTGGTATAGAGATTGTTTAAGTCCCGGGAAAGGACATAGAATAGTTTTTATCCTAGAAATCATCCTTTAAAGGGGTGAAAAGGGGGGTGGAAGATTGTATGGGGAATCAATAACCGCTGAACCGATTTAGATGAAATTTGATATGGAGATAGTTTGAGTTGTGGGGAAGGATATAAAATAGTTTTTATCCCCGAAATTGTCCCTTAAGGGTGCAAAAAAGGGGGTGGAAATTTGCTACCCAAATTACTAATTCCATGCGGACGAAGTCGCGGGCAAAAGCTAGTTAATTATAAATAAGTGTATAAATAACGTGCTGCCATTGGACTAATTATTATTAGTCGAATGGCTGCACAGGCTCATCCTAATCTTCATTTTGGGTCTCCGAAAATATATCAAAATGCTGCCTCACACCACTGTAGCTGGAAAACATTCTATGTATCCATTTTATATAGTGTTTTACAGCTGTTATCATCATCATCATCATCAGCCTATAGCAGTCCACTGCTGGACATAGGCCTCTCCTATTGCACGCCATTCAACTCGATTTTCGGCAACTGTTATCCATTGGTTCAAATATAGGACTGGTTATCCCAGTAGTTCATACTCCTGGGATTATTTCTGACCTACATTGGCGAAGCCATGGGCAAAGGCTAGTATAGATATATGTTCGGGAGAAAGCCGCTCGACTTAGCTCGAATTATTGTATCGAGCCGACCGGAACGATTCAGCGAGGGCGTTCGCCGAGCCGAATGAAATCCGAATATTTGTAGTATTGCTTCGTTCAATAAAATTAAATACTCCTGAATCGAATGTGGCGGGCCCGAACAAGTGTGTAGCACCCCTATAGTACATTACTGCAGCGGCCAGCAAAAGAGGCATTGACGGACGAACGTGTAAATGTGGGCCGAGGCGAAGCCGAGACACATACGTAAGTCCATCAATGCCTAGTTGTGGCCAAGGCTTGTATAGTGCTTTTCTCAAATAATGCACGGAAATGAAAACTAAATAGTACCTAGGCAGAACTTTTTGGTCAAATACAATTACTTTTCAAAATCAATGACGAACAACAATAATTTTTCCCGCGTTAAAGTGGTAATTTTTTTTTTCAATATACAGCTTTAATATTTGCAAGCCAGTTCGAAATTTAAATAAAAGCTTTGATAAGTTACCTTCTTGGTTGCCATGTTTCGGAGTAAAAGATCGTTCCATTTTAAATTACACGACAGATATGAGTTTAGTAATTTATTTGGCCGCAAACACGACAGGTATGGATTTTCGTACAACTTCGGCCGCTGCTCGCACGTATTTGGCGAGTACAGCAATTTCGATTTATCTCGAAGAAGTTTGTCAAAATAATGGTCAAATTTCCAAGCATGTTTGAGAAAAACAAGTTTTTTTTTTTTAATCAAATATTGAGTTTACATTTTGACTCATGTTTTTTTTTTTACATTATTACGTATTAATCATGAATCCAAATATAGATTTTGTATGTACATTGTAAAGCTATATCACTACTTTAATACCTGATGCAATATTGTACATAGAAACAAAAACTTTTTTTTTGTATTATATAGTCAATAAGCTAATGTAATGTAATTAATTAATCAAATGTATTTTTTATAAGTACAAGAGTTCGTATGTAAGTATTTACGCGCCAGTGGTAACTCGTACACTGTGTACAGTACATATGGAGGGCAGGGTAAACACTAATGTAATGACTACTGGTGCAGTACACAAGCAGTGCACTCTACATGGATACGATCAGTTAGTATTATTATATTAAAGATCTCTATTCGTGAATAAATATGTACATAAGTATAAAAAGAGACATTATTACTTAAAATGTCAAAGACGAAGTAGTAGTCATGAAACTTGTATAATGTATTCTATAGTTAACCGCACATCAGCGTAACACTTGCACTTCTAACACCGCCCTTATGAAGGCGCTGCCAATCTCTTAATAGTTACCCTCTGATGTGCGGTTGACCGTACGTTGAAGAAAGCTAATTAAAACTTCATCATAACGGTTTAGGACACAACTTTCGAACTTTGATACAAAATTAAACCGTCCTATTAACACGTATTGAAAACTCTACCTAGTAGTAAAGGCCCTAGAATACTAATCATCGCCTGAGAGGCCGCCTGCAGTCGGTTTATTTGAAGCAGCGGGATCGCTTCGGGTTGTACGTTCGTGCTAACTCAGCATCACTCGCAACGCGCTGGGGCTGCTCCCGCGCCTAGCACGCATGCGCACTGCGTGACCGAGGACCGAGATATTGACTGCGTCGCTGGTCATTACAATTATTATTGTAAGGTGCATTTTTACCGAACATATCTAGATTTTTTTTTTCTATAAGTGACAATACGAAAAATAAATGCATAGCTTTTTACCATGTAGATATTCAATAGTTCATACATTATATTAGTCTCTTTAAATCAGCAGAGCATTATTTACGGCGGTTATTTTGTTTAAAACATTTTCGAATGGCTGTGTCAAATATACCTTATATTTAAGGTTAATTTATGCACTAATTAGAGTTTCTCTGATAACACCATTATGAATTTAAAAGGTAGAATGCTTGCCTCTTATTTAGTTCAAATATTCTTCAGTAAAAATTTATAACAAATTTTTGATTTGGCGCACCTATTCAATAGCCTCCCAGGCGATCATTAGTAATAAGCGGGATTAAAATAAGATAAGTACTCTAAGGTTAAAATGTATATAGTAAAAATATCATAGCAGGTATGCTGCAAAAGATTTCTTTAGAAAGAAGCCTTTGTTTACTTGGTGATAAGGTTTATATTTGCTTGAGGATGAATAGATGTGATTGAAAGACGTCCTTTCTTGAATGAGTTTATTTTGCAACTAACTTCATAACACAAACGATGTTTTTGGCGTAAACATTCCGCCCACCAAAACGAATTGTTTTACATTATAACATTCAAAATCAGAGCAATAGGACTGTATACAAACAAATCTTTAAAAGGTACAAAAATTACTACTTTAGACAATTATTACTTAAACAACTCAACTTATATTATTATGTGTTAGTGTCATATTCCCTTGGCAAAAATATTAACTTTGATAGGGGTCTCTTCAATTCATGATCTCCCTTACATTGTACGGTGACCACTCGAACCAAATTGTCAGTCCCAGGATGGACTATTTTCACTCGACCTAATAGCCATTTATTAGGTGGTAAGTCATCCTCTTTAATTATTACAATGTCACCAACACAGGGTGATGGAATCTTGGAATGCCATTTATATCTTTGCTGCATGGTGTTAAGATATTCAGATTGCCACCGCTTCCAAAAGTCTTGGGTCATCCTTTGTATTAATTGCCATCTCGTGAGTATACTTAAGTTTCTCTCCTTGAAATTGATATCTGGAACACTGATCAGGGGTTCCCCCACCAAAAAATGACCAGGTGTCAGAGGTGTAAGAGTGTCGGTAGTATTATCAAGCTGACATAATGGGCGTGAATTAAGGCTTGCTTCCACTTGCGCCAATAATGTAGCCATCTCTTCGTATGTCAGTTTAGTTCCTTGAGTTACTCTAGTCAAGTGCCGTTTGGCTGATTGTACGCCAGCTTCCCATAAGCCTCCATAATTTGGCATTCGCGGTGGAATAAAGTGCCATACCGTACCATCATTGGCTAACAATTCAGCAATCTCCTTTGTTACACTGGCCTTGCCTCTTGCAAATAGTGCTTTCAGCTCCTTTGCGGCCCCGATAAAGTTGGTGCCGTTGTCGCTCCATAAATGAGCACATGGACCTCTTCGAGCAACAAAACGTCGGAAAGCGGCGATAAATGCCTGGGCAGTAAGGTCTGTAACTGCCTCCAAGTGCAGAGCCTTTGTTGACATGCACACGAACAAGCATACATATCCCTTCGTTGCATGATGACCTCGTCCCTTAGATGTTCTTATTTGCACAGGCCCAGCATAATCGACTCCGCTGTTAAGAAAAGCTCTGTTGGTGTTCACCCTTTCAGGAGGGAGCTGTCCCATCATTTGATTATGCGTCTTTGCCTTGTCAACGATGCAGACCTTACAGGTACGTATACATTTTCTTACAGCTGCCTTTAACCCAATAATCCAATATTTGCTTCGAATGTAAGTCATCATCATTTGGATGCCACCGTGCAAAGTCTTAATGTGTGTTTTGACAGTATTAGTTTAAGATCCTGATTTAAGAGTTCCATCAGGCCCTTTGGTGAAATTCTAAGGTCAAATAGATTCATAAGGGGTTTCGATCTATTGGACAGAGGAAGCGCAGTGAAGTCTCCATTGACCCCAAAGTTTACTCTAAGATGTTCGGAAGTGAACATTGACTGAGGGACCACTGAGATTTTTCCGGGGATGATGGACTGATGGGAGCTGATTGAATCGACTGTGGGGGATGCATTGGAAATTGATGATTTCCTAGGGCAGGGACGAGACATCTCCAAAACTCTCGACTCCATTTTCTCTGAGAACTCCGCCATCCCTCGAGTTAGGCTATTGATCTGTCTCGTTAAGTCCTCCTGAAATGTTCTGTCCATTTCAGCCTGTTTTCTCTGGGAGTTTGTTTGGAGTTTAAATTATTGGTCCACTAGTGTTCCTAAGGTGCTCACAGTGGAACTCAGGGCCTTCGCATGTTGCAGTTGATAAACTGCATTCATGCCAAGGAGGGTGTGGTAGAGGGTATTATATCCTTGGAGACATGCGGATTCAATCTTTTTCTTTAGGAGGATCCAGTCAAGTGATGCCATACGGGTAAATAATTTGAATTCTGTCACTAATAGCATCTTGTCATTGATGTTGATGTTGCTTGCTTCAACTAATGCCTTAATCAAGGGCTCGGACATAGGATCTTCCTCCCCTTGTATGAGTTGGGCAAGTGTGTGGAATGCTGACATCTTATGACAGTTTAGTGGGTTACAAGGGGGAAGTGCTGGATCTAGGGCAGGGTCATATCCCCGATCATATTCATTTGTCAACCTGACCGGGAGAACTATGGGGTTGGTGTCGCGATGAATTGTGGTGACCATATGGTCAAGAACCTCCTTAGCGGATTGACCCTCTAGTGCCGGAATGGAGGATTGCCCGGTCAGTACCGGGGATATGTCATCAATTTCAGGCATACCCTCCATGTCGGAAGTTTCTTCCTCAGACTGGGATGAGTGCCTTGTCCTGCTCATACTCTGTACAATGAGTGTAATGCCAAATATTATTAAGGCTACTCCTACGGTAAAAGGGATGGTTTCTGCTATGGGATTGTGATATTGGTCTATGTGGGCCGAGTGACCTTTCGAGAGCCTGGGACCAACAATGGTGCGAATACCTCTGATTAGTAATGTAACAAACTCGATCATCTGCCGGTGGTTGGGATTTCCAGGACAAAGATGGTATTGTTTTTCTTCGCCAATACCACTGACTAAACTACTGACTTCTGTTTTCTTCAACCCTAATAACTCCACTGTTCTAGTTGTGATAAAGGAGGCTTCAGAGCCCTGGTCAATGAGTGCACGGCAGACATGTGGCTCTCCGGAACTTGAAATGACATCTACCAGTGCTGTGGCTAACAAAACTTGTTGACCAGGCTGCTGTTTTCTAGAATAGTGGGCTGCAATCTTAGTTTCAGTAGCGTCTTCAGTCTGAGAGGCAACGCATGACCCAGACGAAGTGTTTTTCTCTTCAGTTGGTCTTGACCGGTCTTGGTGTAGGAGGGAGTGATGCTTCTTCTTACAGATTCTACAGGACGTCTTGTGTTTGCATCGAGAAACGACGTGGTAAGGTATGAGGCAGTTGAAGCATAGCTTGTTCTTTAGTGCAGCATTGTGTCTATCTGCGACCGATAACTTGACAAACTCCTTGCAGTTGTGAATGAAATGATCACCCTTGCAGTAGGCACAAGCTTTCTCACGTTCAGGTTTATCTTCTTCACTGGTAGCGGCATGAAATGACCTGGGCTTATTTCCCCCTCTCTCCTTCATTGTTTCAGGTGTAACTAATTCCAGCGTGCGAAATTTGCTTTCTAAAAAACCTTTCAAAGTGGCCCATTTAGGTACGTCATCGTTGTTGTCCTTGTATGCGAATTCTTCCCATTCTTTATGAGTAAGATTGTCTAATTTCTGCATGACAAGAAACTCCAGGAATGGATCCCACTCATCAATCGCTAGTCCGGTATTTTTCAAACCATGAAGGCACTCCGAGGTTGTATCTACCAAAAGTTTGATCATAGGAGCAGCTTGGTTGGCTACCCGTTTCTGGTAAAATAGTCGTTTGAAAAGAGAGGTTCTTAATACTCGTTTATTGCCGTAACGACATTTTATTAATTCCCAAGCTTGTGTATAATTACTTTCTGTAATTTGTATTTGCCGTAACAATGCTTCTGCCTCCCCCGTAACACTTGTCTTCAGGTAATGTAGTTTTTGAACATTTGATAACGCATTATTATTATGTACGAGAGTGGTAAACAAGTCTTCATATGTAGGGAATTCTTCATACTTGCCAGAGAAAGATGGTAACTGTATACGTGGTAACTTCACACTCGATAAGCTTGCAACACCAGATTCATTTAACTGATCTTCATTATTAACCGGTTGAGTTGGCAGTGATTTGTTCAATAGATCTAACAAGTCAGCTTTTAAAGATACATATAATTCCTCATATTTATAAAATTCTTCATTGAGAAAGTAAGGCAATACTCCGCGTTGTTCGCGTGGTGTGCACTTAGTTAAATCTCGATGAGTTTTCGTAAAATTCTGCCAGTATTCCTCAATACATTCTAAGCGCGCCTTTGCATAACCTCTAGTTAACTTAGCTTTAGCACATTTCTTGAAGTTAATTTGCGCTTTTTGCAAAACATTAGCAGTATCCTCCAAAGCAGTCAGCAATCCACTTTGTTCCGATGTCACAGCAGTCATTTTCAATGTTTATTTGCGTACACAACACTTTATTAAGTTCGTACATAACACGTTATAAAGTTATTTTCTTCTAATAAGCCACACAGGCACTCGATACGTAAACAACTTCCTTATCTCTCGACCAGCCTACGTCACCTATTGTATTCGCCGGCGCCGGCCAGGTGCGAAGTGGTGGCCCGAGCGTTTCTATTCAATTTACTTTTTATTAATTAATCCGGTTCGTTTGGACCATGTTTACTTGGTGATAAGGTTTATATTTGCTTGAGGATGAATAGATGTGATTGAAAGACGTCCTTTCTTGAATGAGTTTATTTTGCAACTAACTTCATAACACAAACGATGTTTTTGGCGTAAACAGCCTTTGTACGTATTTTTCTATTCCTTTCTTGTCTGTTCATATATGTTTACATAAATGGATAAATTAATAAAATAAATCATTATGATGTATATAGTAAATATATAAATATGATTAAAGTGACATCTCAAACACATGCCTACAAAGACATTATAGATTGAAGTGGTCTGGGATCCATCAGGAGAGGCTGGTCAGTGTGCTAGTGGGCGAACAAGCTCGCGCTATCTGCTAATGATGGGTACTACGACACACGCCAAAAGATTATTTTAGAGCGTTGGAATTACATTAATCGAAAATTGGTTATTGGATAGCCGATTTATTTAGCTCCAAATGTTCATAATTGCACAGATCACACGAATTATGACATGTGGTCACCGAAACTGTATTACTCGTACTATGGATATTGATGTAACTGTATACCTGCGCTAAGCTGGCAAATGTTAAACGTTATGTTTTGTATGTGTCACGCAAAACCAACATAAAAGTAACAGAATATTGTAAAGTAAACACTAAACAATGGCAGTAGCATAATAAATAATAGAGGCTAATGTGTGCAACACTTATAAATATTGTGTCTGTCACTGTGTGTGCACGCCTGCCCTTATGGTTCACATATAAACTGTGTTGTCCGTTCGGCCCGGATTCAATATTCGCTCATTACATATGTATGCTTCGTACAAACCAAAATTGCGCTTTTCAGAGTCAGCAGCGCGAGCCGCACCGCAAATCTGTCAAGCTTCAAATACATAATGTTGTGGCTCTGTTGCACATTTTTTGGGTGGAAATGTTTTTTCTTTTTTTTATATTATATGAACGCCATAGTATTACCGGTCAAGGTCATGGCACATTATACCGGCACGGCACCGCAAATGCACAGTAAGCACGCGGTCGGCGCGTGCAGCGCGCGGGCTGCGATTCGAGTTGTATGGTAGCGGCAAGCGCGCTGACTACCCGCCATTGGCTTTTTCACATTGACATTATTAAATATACGACACACGATTTAATGCTCTAATTTGAATGGCAAGTTAAGTGCTGGGTTGGAGCGGTGCCGGTATAGTGTGCCATGACCTTAAAGAGGACGCCCTTCGTTAACCACACTATCTGCGCATATTTCTCGGTTATTACTCGTATTATTTTGTTTTTTATACGATTATTTATATGTCACATACCTACCTGTTGTACTATGAATGGCGTTTGCTCAATTTGTAAGTTGTAAGCGATTGTATGTATGTGATCAGGAAAATAGTGAGAAGTCGTATAAGGTATGACAAATGAAGAGGCACGTGCCTTTTTGTCGACGCTGTAGAGTGCGCTGTGCTTAGTATAACACGCAGCCATCGACCAGGGCCTGCATTGTCAGGACATGTTGCATGCGGATAAGATTGTGATGCCCACGCGGCAAACTGTTATTTTTCAAATAAAAAAAAACAATGATTACTGAATTGCATTTATTTTTAACCGACTTCGAAAAAAGGAGAAGGTTCTCCATTCGACTGTCAGTGTGGTCCCATGTTAATTTAATTAGGATCTGATAAAAGCCTTCGGAGGCTGAGAATAGAACTCTGAATGTGTGGTCGGACATCCGACCGACTTTTAATTAATTGTTCCTAAAACGGCATACGAGTACAAGCAGGCCATGTTTTAAAGGCTGATGGGCATCTGATAGGCTTAAAAGATGACGTCTTAAAAAAATCGTTCTGAAACGACATCTAGGAGGCCTGTGTTTTAAAATGTTCATTTATAGGCTTAAAAGATGATGTTTGCAAGGCACAGAATTAATGAAAATTAATTAGTTGAGTTACCCCGAGGGTAAGCGAGGGGCCACCCAAGGTATCAAGAACCTAGCTGACACAAAGGAGTTGAGCGCAGGATAGCGCGAGCGGCGACATGGCTGACACAAAGGAGTTGAGCGCAGGATAGCGCGAGCGGCGACATGGCTGACACAAAGGAGTTGAGCGCAAGATAGCGCGAGCGGCGACATGGCTGACACAAAGGAGTTGAGCGCAGGATAGCGCGAGCGGCGACATGGCTGACACAAAGGAGTTGAGCGCAGGATAGCGCGAGCGGCGACATGGCTGACACAAAGGAGTTGAGCGCAGGATAGCGCGAGCGGCGACATGGCTGACACAAAGGAGTTGAGCGCAGGATAGCGCGAGCGGCGACATGGCTGACACAAAGGAGTTGAGCGCAGGATAGCGCGAGCGGCGACATGGCTGACACAAAGGAGTTGAGCGCAGGATAGCGCGAGCGGCGACATGGCTGACACAAAGGAGTTGAGCGCAGGATAGCGCGAGCGGCGACATGGCTGACACAAAGGAGTTGAGCGCAGGATAGCGCGAGCGGCGACATGGCTGACACAAAGGAGTTGAGCGCAGGATAGCGCGAGCGGCGACATGGCTGACACAAAGGAGTTGAGCGCAGGATAGCGCGAGCGGCGACATGGCTGACACAAAGGAGTTGAGCGCAGGATAGCGCGAGCGGCGACATGGCTGACACAAAGGAGTTGAGCGCAGGATAGCGCGAGCGGCGACATGGCTGACAGAAAAGGAGAGACAATTCAATTGCGAGCGCAGCGCGACGCGACGAGCGGAGCGAGGAGCCAGTACAAAATATTATTTTATTAACTATATCTCAACAGTAACTCTTGTCAGGCGTACCGCATAAGCGATGTAGTATAGTTTGGAACCAAGACACGCGCATACACGTTACAAACTACACAAGCAATACGCAAAATTCGTGTATACATCTACATCGTAATCGCAGATTAAAAAATAGCAATACAAAGTATACGCGAGCAGTTTCCTATGGCCGCGTTCTGGCCTTGTATACAATGGAAAGACGGACTATAGCCAGCCGCATCGAGAGGGCGAAGCTACAGGATACAGGACCCACGACACTCAATGCACAACTTTAATTCAGTGCTAAAGAGGCTTAAAAGCCGCAAAAATTGTCTTGTGTGCGTGAGTCCAGCCAAAGACAACCCCACCACGAAAAGATGTGATCTTTGGAAAGAACAGCTTGCGGCACAAGTTAACGTGGCCTTCTTGGAAACCCCTAAATAGACTACCCAAGTAGGCCGCAGCAAGGAGAACCTCCACAAGTGGGGGTTTTCTCGTACCGATTGAAACGGGAGAGATCAAAAAGATCATTCTATTTATTAAATCAAATGCGGTGGGATGTGACACTATCACCCGTGGTATGATCATAACTATTCTGGGTCGTCTGCTACCCACGACATTGTAAAAAATCCCTAGTCACCGGAATATTCCCTTCCTTTACGATTACTGAACATTCAGCAGGGTTCAAATCAAGTTTGTTAATCAAGCAATAATCATCCAATCGCACGTCAGATTGGAGAGCATCCATGTCATCATCTCATGATATTGCAGAAAATATCTTCCTAGCATCAACAAAACAAAGTAAATTGACATGCAATATTTATGACGGATTGTTACACTGAAATAATGAGATAAATACCTATTTACCAGTTATAATTACCTATAAGATATTATTCACCCTATAATACCCTGATTACATCTGCCGGGTACAGTGGCGAGAGAGTACCCTCGGCCGAGCGCTTGGTACATGTAAGGCCGGCTCCACACGTTGGCCCCAACGTCGGTCCCAACGCTACTCGTCCAACGTGTGGATCTAGAAAATAGCAACCCAACACTCGTCCCAATGTTGGTGCGAATGCTATTTTCTAGATCCACACGTTGGACGAGTAGCGTTGGGACCGACGTTGGGGCCAACGTGTGGAGCCGGCCTAAACGCATTGCCGATTCCTCGGCCGAGGTCTCGGCCGCGAAACAGGCCGAGAGAGTCACTCGGACCACAGCTCGGACCCCGTTCTACTTACTAGGCCGAGTACCCACCCCTCCGCTTCCCCGCACTGTCTCGCTCGACGTGTACTCGGCGACCACTCGCCTATCGGTGCGCTAAGCCACTTTTGATCACGAATTTTGCTCTCACGGGTTTTAGTTATAACTTCGTAGGTTATAACGGATACTGAACTGACTGACTGTCTCGCTGTGTGCTCAAAAATACGCGTAATACCCTGATTACACCTACCGAGTAGAGCGGCGAGAGAGTAAAACGTTCGAAGTAAAATGTATGAACGCTCGGCCGAGGGCACTCTCTGGCCCACTGTACTCGGCAGGTGTAGTCAGGGTATAAACACTCACTCGGCCATATCACTCTCTCGCCGCTCTACTCGGTGTAATCAGGGTAAGTATATGTATTGTGAAATTGATTTTATTTTAATTAAAGTTTGGTTGGCTGTTTATTTAGAGTGACGTAAAAATCAGCTGTTTAATACAAAAGTTCAATACCTACTTGACCAAAATGTATGAAACAGCTGATTTTTTTTTCGTGATTTCAGAGTTTGTCCCATAGTGAAAGTTGTTCAGTTCGATGTTCTAAAGCACCTCTTAAAGTTTGTAAGGTTAATTTTTTAACACCTTATATACATTGCATTTGCATGCAGACATCTCTAACAATGAAAATACAATCAATTTCGTACCACTCGTTACGTGTTTCTGCCAGAAAAATCACAAAATAGGTAGGTACTTACCTACAAAATATATTTACGGTACCGTACTAAAAGAGCAATTTGGTGTTAATATAAATATATACAAATGTGATTACGAAATTGCAGCAATGCAAGCGGTAAAGGAAGTATTTCCTAATTCTATGATTAAGGGATGTTATTTTTATTTCCAAAATGCAACATGGAGAATGAGCAAAAAAGTTGGTTTTGGCGAAACAATGAAAAAGTATTATTAGAAAAGGACAGGCAAAATATTAAATAAGTAGGTACCTAAGTTCAGAAAAATTGGCAATTTGTTAAACCGGTCCAATTAAATGTTTTCAAAATTAAATATTGGTTGGTCAGATTTTGCTGTATTTTCAATTTGGTTTGCAGTGAAATTCGAGAGTAGGTATCCTACGGATGAATTTTTCAAGTGGGCGTGGATGGCCAAATCCGAAACTATGAGGAATATCGAAAAGTTCTCAAAGGAGTCTCAGGATTTTGATGAAAACTAAAACTGCATCATTGGATTTTTGAAAAATCAATATTTCTAGCCAGGAATCGAACTCAATGATTTTGAAAAAAAATAAACACGGTATTATTTATTACTTACACCATTCGATAGCGTCGCTAATAAGGATTGAATTTGAAGTAATGACATACGAAAACACTAAAGAAAAGAGCTAATTTTTTACTAAATACTTTTTTTTATTTCTAATGTTACCTACCTATTAAACCTTACTGATTAATTGTTCAAAATGATGACCATTATTTTCAATACCTACATACATAGCTGGATTCGACGTCTCAAGGATTGTACTGCATTCAGCATTACAATAAGTATTATTGATTCCATTAGAATATTTTCCAAAGATCGTAATAATAATTTGAATTTAGAACAATGTTGTGAAGGTGACTACGCTGCTAACGCTGCGGGTTTGTGTTAATAAAAACATTGAGCATCATTTCAAACAAGGTAGGAACAGGTAACGTAGGAATAAGACGCAGTTTATTAAAATTCAACATTTTCCTTAAGTTTGCCGTATTACTTACCAGAATTTGATCCTTATTCCCTAATAACAAACACTGTATTATTACACCAATCGATAGTGTCCTCATAGTTTCGGCCATCCACGTCCACTTGAAAAATTCACCCTGTATACCTACCTATTGTTATTTTGAAGCAACATGTACCAAAAATCTAAATTAAAATGTGTCTCACAAACAACCCTAGTAGCGGGGAATATATTATATTGTTTCTGTTCTCTGACTGAAATGGCCACGGCAGCCAATCTATTAGAAATCAGCCATAAAGTATGCAGGACTTGTTTTTATTACCCAAGTGTTTGCATAATAGCTACACAATTGTACTCTCTTTTCCTTCACTCTAAAATCATTCTGATTGGATGTTAGCCCAATAACACAACCAGAGAGAGGTCAGGGACAGCCCTGACTATTTATAGGCCGCCGAGAAACTGAATATCCGAAGAGGCAGATGATCCATGCTACCGGATGGGCATGTAAATATAAAAGAACACACTGTTTTTAAAAGTAATTTTATTTATCTGATGGAGTATAAGAAACATGGAACAAATGTGACTTCAAGTTGTTTGCCAAAATACATAATGAACTCAATGGCAATGAATCAGAAAGACTCATCTCGTCTCATCTGTTCATCACGACCACAACACGTCACGACTACAACAGACTGGTTTATTTATTTATTTAGGGACAACAACAGCAGTGTAATAATAAGTAAACATAGGTTAAAACTTAATAATAGATGTAACAAATACACCAATACACCTTTCCTCTACACTGTGAGTATATATATATGTTTATTATATATTATAGCATTATGTAGGTATTTATTTAAGTATATTTATGTTAATTTGTTTGCATTAAGTATATATATGTGTAGGTTTATTTAATATTTTAGTTTTAGGCTTCACACATTCATATTTTTCTCTTCTTGTTCTCACACACTATTGTCTAAATTTCTTTTTTACTTCTCCTTTCGCAGGTCTGCTGGAAGAAATTTCTTAAGAAATAAGCAGTACCTTTGTACTCAAATCTCAATTATGTTTATATCTCTGTGTATTTTACTGTGTGTACATAAATAATAAAATAAATAAAGAAATAATGTTATCCACATATTACTAAACAGATCTACTCGTTGTTGGTTGCTTTAGATGTCATAATGTTCAAATGTGTAGGTATTATCCTTTGATTATAGTTTACTGGGGTAATTACGATAGTGGGTATATTCCGTTGGATGACAATTTCTACCAAACGCAGCGGCATTTTGATATTGGCAACATTATCGCTTAGACGCCATTTTATCGCACGCTGCCCCTTTCGCTCTAGCTATATATAAATGCTACTGCGTTTGGTAGAAATTATCATCCAACGGAATATACCCACTATCGTAATTGCCCCAGTAAACCTTATATAATTATATAATCAAAGGTATTATCGTTGATTCATGTGGGTACTAAGGTAATTAAGTTTGTTCTAGGTTCCAAGGGATGCCAACATTTGTCATCCTTGTTATGAACTGCTGAATTCAGAAGCAACTGTTTATTTGGCCATACAATGGTGTGCATAACTTGTGGCTGTTCTGTAAGAAGTACCTATACAACGTCATGCAGTGGAAAGAAACAATCCAATGTTGCAGAATTTTCCAACGTCACATCCAGCTTTCCATCAGCACAGAATACTTAATAGTACTCCGGATGACAAATGTTGGCATCCCTTGGAACCTAGAACAAACTTAATTACCTTAGTACCTACCCACATGAATTAACTATACCTACCTAATACCTACACATTTGAACATTATGACATCTAAAGCGACCAACAACGAGTAGGTAGATCTGTTTAGTAACATGTGGATAATGTTGTGTTGTGAGTAGTGGGTGCATTTGTTACATCTATTATTAAGTTTTAACCTATGTTTACTTATTATTACACTGCTGTTGTTGTCCCTAAATAAATAAATAAACCAGTCTGTTGTAGTCGTAAAGTGTTGTGGTCGTGATGAACAGATGAGTCCTATATTACTTTACTCTTTGGATGAGTCTTTCTGATTCATTGCCATTGAGTTCATTATGTATTTTGGTAAAGAACTTGTCACATTTGTAAGGTTTTAATCATGGGTTAAGGGGGAAGTGCCAGGGTAGCCCGCGAAATTCAAATTTACTTACGTTTTTCGCAATTTTCAGATCAGTGTCAGGTTGCATTTTGATCAAAAGTTGATTCGCGACTATAACAGGTACGTATTTACAGAATTATAATCATTAGAATCATTAATACATCTTTCTAAGTTAGATTTGTACCACGACAACAAATCTCTTATGGAAAACTGCTTAGTGGTACAAATCTAACTTAGAAAGATGTATTAATGATTCTAATGATTATAATTCTATAAATACGTACCTGTTATTGTCGCGAATCAAATTTTGATCAAGATACAACCTGACACTGGCCTGCAAATTGCAAAAAACGTAAGAAAATTTGAATTTCGCGGTCTACCACTGCGCATTCACCTTAACATAAATAATAAAAAGGAATTAAAAGGTTGGCTACATTACGTAGAGTATTATATTATCTGTGGCTACACTGATGGACGGATGACGTGAGCTGGGTTTTTGGCGGAATGGCGGGAAGTGAACGGGGGAAAAGGAGAAGTTTTGGTTCGCAATAAGTTCAGTTTTAATTGCTACAATAACTTTGGTCTTAAAAGCCACAATAAGTTTTGAAACTGGATGATTATCTCGTCAATAAGTTTGGTAGCTAATAGTTTTGGTGCAATTATTGTTACACTTACAATAAACACATATTGAGTAAATTTGGTTTGTGCTTTATTTCTGAGGTTGATTAAACATTTGTTCCATGTTTCTTATATTTATTAGTTTTAGAATGATTCTAGCTGTAGATGACTTACCTGGATCTCAATTGTTAACCATCGTGCTATGATAATGAGTTGAACAGCAGGCAATGAAGAGGTGATATGCCGCCGCCGCAGTCTGCGTGGCTACACCGCAGTTAAATTTATGCATCGCATGATGAACTGATTGCAATTCAAGTCCGTGTCGAGTAGCGAGAGGTCAGTACAAAGACTACAGTATAAGGTCAGTATCACATCAGTAGGTAAGTAGGCGAGCACTCACAATAACTCCAGTAAACAAGCGAGGGGCAATGAAAATTCAAAATGAAAAAAAGCAAAATAAATTAATGGTCAGTGGGTCGTCTTAGAAGTTAGAATTATTGTACCATAACAACAAATCTTTTATGGAAAAGTGCTTAATGGTACAAATCTAACTTAGAAAGATGTATTAATGATTATAATTCTGTAAATACGTACCTGTTATAGTCGCGAATCAAGTTTTGATCAAGATAAAACCTGACACTGACCTGAAAATTGCAAAAAACGTAAGAAAAATTGAATTTCGCGGGCTACCACTGCGCATTCACCTTAATTCGGGGGTTTTATCAAAAAATTTAAATTTGCTTTTTATATCAAACTTTTTAAAGAGCATAGGTTCATTATCCACCGTAACACTTTCACTAATCTAACACAAACCCATGATTAATGAAGGAAACCGCATCCAAATCGGACTAGTAGTTTTGGTTTTGCACAAGCAAATGTTTACTGCAGCGCCCCCTGGTGAGTTGTCACCGTAACACCTATCTAAGAACATGCACCAATCAAACCAGAACCCATCGCTGAAAACCGCATCAAAATCGGACCAGCAGTTTTGGAGATAAATGGCATCATTGGTTTACTGTACAAACAAATGTTTACTGCAGCGCCCCCTGGTGAGTTGTCACCGTAACACCTATCTAAGAACATGCACCAATCAAATCCAAACCCATCACTGAAAACCGCATCAAAATCGGACTAGGAGTTTTGGAGATAAATGGCAACATTGATTTGCACAAACAAATACCCCAAACGCATATACCGTCAAATACTCCAAACGCATAATTATACCGTCTCCGTACCGTCAAAGCACAACACTCACTAAAATTCATATTTTCTGACTGACTACCTTCTTGACAGTTCAAAAATAATTGAAATAAATGCTTTGAGTTTGAGTTACACTCGTTATAGTACGTACTAATTCCATAACTATTGTCAGTGATTCGTAATGACACTCCTGACAAGTTAACACTTGATAGTTGTCCAGCGTACGTTCCGTCTTCCGTGATGTCCGTGATTCCGTCATCCATCGGATCATTCGTGAGCAGTCAAATCGCGCCGGCAAAAGAAATTTAATTATATTATCGTTGCGGACGAATAAATACGGACACATTTTTTATTAAATCATCTATTGTTCTCTCATATAAAGGAGTAAGAAACGCTGTCGTATTAACTGCGGTATGTAACATGATAAGAGTGTATCATAATTGTAATATTTTATGTTTATATATTGTTTATTTTTTTCTTTGTATCGCAGATACGTGCGTGACTTGCAAGAAAAATGGGAAAATTACTGCTAGTGTTCCTGGCACTCGCCGCCACGGCCGCTACTTGCGTGTCTGGCTTTCTCAGGTAAATGAATGACCTATTACAAAAAATGTGTACTTTGTTATAGTCCTAAATGTTAAATAATCTTTTGTGTTGTTGTAATGGGTTGCGTTGCTTTTTCAGTGTCTTGGTAGGCATGTTATTTATAACGAACACTAGATTATTACAATGCGCAATTTGATTGCCTATTGTCGGCACCTATGTTACTACAGCTGTCTGTGAGGGGCCAATACATGAACTACGTAGTGTGATGTTATGTCAGTTAGAGTAACCATACCGTTTGTGTGCAGAGTGCCGCTGTATCGTATGGAAACAGTGCGCAAACACTTCCATGAGGTGGGCACAGACCTGCAGGTGCTGAGGATCAAATACGCCGTGACAGGGCCGGCTCCAGAACCCCTGTCCAACTACCTAGATGTGAGTAACACTTGCCGACTATAAACACTATCAGCAAGTCATTACTACAGACATTAACAACATGTTTTGGTTAAATAATGAGGGTCCTGCAGACAATGTTCTTTATGTGTTTAAATCTGCAGTACCTTATCAAAAGCCTAGAAAATTGTACATGTTCTTTGTGTTTGTTGTATTTTGTAATAACTTGGTGTTTCCAGTCAGACAGCAACAAACAGTGCAATATTATTATACCTAACAAAAATATTGTTTTCTGTACAATTGGAACAAGTTTAATTAGTCATCTGTGTGCATCAATATAATGACCACTTGGCATTGATTACATTTTCCTGATTGTTACATGTAGCTGAAGGTACTTATTTTGTAAATGATAATTTTTAGTATGGCATTATTATCTTGAGCTTTGTAAACTAAGTAGATAAGAGATGATTAATTCAAAACAAACTGGCTGTGAGGGACAAAGACCTGTATTTTGAATGATCAATGTTAAGTGAAGGTTGCTTCAACTTGACAGCATTGTGTTGAATACAATGTTACTGGAAAATGGTTACAAGCTCTCTGCAATACTTATGATGGGGTGGGCAGTGGGCAGCTCCACATGTTGTGGTAGTGGCCCCTGTCCCGATAACCCCGCGGCGACGGCGGCGCGTCCGTTATCACGTTCCTCGTTTGCGATAAAGTGTGTCGTCGCAAAACAAACATTAGTCACTATATTGCTAAATTAATTTCATGTTCATTTGTTTGGTCTTATCCTGCCTCACTTTGTATGAAGATCATGAAAAGTTTTCTATTAAAAAAAAACTTTGTATTGTTTATTAAAAATTATCAACCGAATGGCTGTGATCTTCAATAGAATTATATTTTAATAATGACTAAGTACAGAGTACAGACATCAGACACCTACACTACACTGATTGGTTACTACCATTAAAGCAGGTGTCTGCACATGTGTTAATATAAATTTAATTTTGTTGTACACAATACTTCAACCATTGAAAATTGGAAACAGTACATTATTATATCTACAGAGAATTAATCTAGCATTCTAGCCCGCTGCAGTATTCACTTGTAAGCTTTAACAATAAGAACCTTTCTTGATAGCCGACATACCTATACCTACCTGCTAGTCCTGCTACACTGCCGAGCTGCCGACAGTGTTTTATAGAAAACAAGCTTCAACTAGCTACAGTGCAATGCTTGCGGCGGCGGCGCCGGCTACTGGGACTCACCCAGCCATTCAGTATTTAATATATGTAGAAGCTCTTTTGGAGCCCTCGGAGCCCTCAATTATCAATATTTATGGTCTCATGCATATTTATTAACTGCTAGCCGACCCAGCAGACGTGCTCGTGTCCAAATTTTAATATATTTATACGAAAATCCCATAGAAAGAAAGATATCCAGTTTTTCCCGAAATTAGGTAATGTCTTTCCAATTTTTCTTTCCATAAATACATAATTTGGACTATTACGAATATTATAAAATAAAAAATTGCCAAATCTGTTCAGCCATTCTCATGAGATGCGTTTACCAACGAACAGCATTCCATTTATTTATAGATCTAGATTATCTAAAGGGAGCTTAATTGATTCTATTGAATGAAACTCAAACCAAGTTTATTCTTGATAAATCATTGCAGCTGCTGCACCAAGAACTAGAAAACAAATAATTGTGTTATGATGACTAAGTAATGTAACAATTTTATAAGTAAGGGCCGGTTGAAATACTTAGATAGCCACCATACATGAGGAAAAGATGCTTATAAAACCTAAAGCTACGGCGTCAACCGTTGACGGCTGCCTTATTTATGGCCAACGATAGGTATCGATATGTAAACATGACAAACACCTTGCATGCCATGTGTGTGTATACTTATGTTTTGGACAAATCAATTATCTTAGATAATATGATTTTAGAAAATCAGTTTCTTCTAGGTGTTAACATACCCATCACGTTTGGGAACATTACAAACAGATTTTCTAAACTCATACTTCAAATAAATACAACAGATGAGGTCGTTAACCCCAAAAAATATAATTTATGTTTTATCTTTCGTGTTATGATGTTTTGATATAGGACCCATCACACCAGCAGGATTTCGCTAGCTAATTTATTTTGACCCTGCATAAATAAGAGGGGCACTAGAGGCAGTGTGTATGTATCGTTTGGTGATGAGAGTTATGTGTGCAGGCGCAATACTACGGGCCCATCACGATCGGCGCGCCGCCACAGACCTTCAAGGTGGTGTTCGACACGGGCTCCTCCAACCTGTGGGTGCCGTCCAAGAAGTGCCACTTCACCAACATCGCTTGCCGTTAGTATATACACACTCTTACATGCACAGCATGAATACTATATTTCAATTCCGAACATTTAAATTCCTTTGCCAAAAAATCAACGAAGCTTATAAAAAGTCTAAAATAAATTTTGGATGCAATGGAATTTGAACTTTTTCGCGTACGACAGTTTGCGGATCCTAAACTTGGTCATGATTTAGATTCTGAACTCAAGTTTAGACACATGAATAGCCACATGCATGCTGCTGGTCGCGTGTCCACGTGACGTGACTCGCTACTGTCAGTCTGACCGGCCGCCTCGCTCTGAATGGTAACAGATCTCTCATATCTTACGTCTTTAAATCAATATTGCGATTTACACTATATAATGATATATTTTTAGGGTCTCGTACCTCAAAAGGAAAAAACGGAATCCTTATAGGATCACTTTGTTGTCCGTCTGTCTGTCTGTCAATACCTTTTATCTCGGGAATGCGTGGAGGTATCGAGTTGAAATTAAAACTACATACTCAGGTCTACAGTCCCTTGAAGCTGTGAAAAAATCACACTTCTAAGTTAACGTAAAAAAAAGAAACGGGCTGTTTATGCCGCAAAAAACGTACATTTCTTCCTTCTACTTACTTACTTCCCGTTGACCTAGAATTATAAAATTTGGCAAGAAGCATTATAATGTAAGTAAACTAAAAACAAGTAAAGAAAAAAAATCCGAAAACCGTAAATTAGTACTTAGTTACATACCTACAAATTTTTACGGAACCCTCGGTGCGCGAATCTGACACGCACTTGACCGGTTTTTAGGGTTCCGTAGTCAAATGGCAAAAAACGGAACCCTTATGGATTCGTCATGTCTGTCTGTTTGTCTGTCCGTCCGTATGTCACAGCCACTTTTTTCCGAAACTATAAGAACTATACTGTTGAAACTTGATAAGTAGATGTATTCTGTGAACCGCATTAAGATTTTCACACAAAAATAGAAAAAAAACAATAAAATTTGGAGGTTCCCCATACTTAGAACTAAAACTCAAAAAAATGTTTTCATCAAACCCATAAGTGTGAAGTATCTATGGATAGGTCTTCAAAAATGATATTGAGGTTTCTAATATCATTTTTTTCTAAACTGAACAGTTTGCGCGAGAGACACTTCCAAAGTTGTAAAATGTGTCCCCCCCCCCTGTAACTTCTAAAATAAGAGAATGATAAAACTAAAAAAAATATCTGTTTGTCTCGTAAAAACGTTTGCCGAAACGTTTGCGTGTGAAAGAGACAGATATAGGTTAAACTCCGCCTAGAAACAAGATATAAAAAAAAAATCCGAGATCGGCCGAAAGAGGGCATTAAAATAAACTTCTTGGCATACTTAATTAAACTTTGACCGAAACACTAATCGGTCAGTATAATAATATGATTAAGCGTGCGATATGATGTACATTACCATGTAAACTTCCATCGAAAATTGGTTTGAACGAGATCTAGTAAGTAGTTTTTTTTTTTTAATAAGTACGTCATAAAGGCTCTTACATACTGGCGCGACTTGTCGCGCGACGTGTCGCCTGGCGATTCTGCGATACTATCGCGACGCAACACCTTTCACACTAGCGCGACGCGAATCGCGGCCGCCACCGCGATATCGCCGCGATATCGCCGCGACGCCATACAAAATGAACATTTAGTATGGTGTCGCGGCGATATCGCGGTGGCGGCCGCGACGCGACACGGAGAGTATAAAAGGCAGAGCAATCCAAACTGAGCTCAGTAGTAGACGATCTTCGTCAGAGGACGAAGGCAGGTCTGTGCGTGTTTGCCTAGCGTGGGACTATAGGTTCGATTCCCGGGTCGGTCGACATAACCCAACCCAACCTAACCTAAGTAGGTACAGTTATTCTATCCCACGACGGTGGGTTTGTCTTAGTTTGATAAAATTAATTTCAACCCAAACTACCGACCATTTCAAACTAAAAAAGTCCTTGCAAATGTCAATCATTAGGTATCTACGCGGATTTTGACTCAAAATTCGAATCTTTTATTTCAATTTCACATCAAAAGTCTATATTTTCACAAACAAGCTGTTCATGTAAGCGCTAATTTGCCGGTCCGTGGAATGCGCGATTAACCGGCCTGCTACTAGCTACCTATAATAGGTACCTATTAGGTACATTCGATGAGGTACATTCTTCAGTTTTCTCACCATCACATCACATCGTCGATTTACGAATGACAGCCGGGACTAACTGCCTAACATGCTTTCCGAGGCACAGAGGGGCCTCGGTATGTTATGGATGGTTCCATCCACGGATCGATCTCGGCAAACATTGCTTAACCGTGAGGGTGGCTGTTATTACTTAGCCACAAGCTCCTTTATGGTTATTTCATCATCAGCCTACAACAGTCCACTGCCGGACACAGGCCTCTCCAATTACACTTTGGTTCTGTGCCGGATCACCTTATTAATGATTCATTCTAATAAGATCATATGGTTATTTAATTTACTTACTTTAATTTACGATTATATACATAACCTACATACATAGGTAATTATAACGTAAAATTTGCAGCGCCCTTTTGCTACATTTTTTTATTTCTTTCAAATAAATTGCAACGTATCTAGGTAATCTGCGTTCGCGATTTAGTTTCCAAACATGTAGGTAAGCAAGTATTATTATGAATTATTGGAAAAATTCAGTTTACGCTACAATTTCAAACATTTTATAACTTTTTCAATAGCACTAGTCACTCTGAAATCAACTTAATTTTCACTAAAATAAAGTTGATATTTGTGGAAACATGAATTTTATTTCTAAAACAGAATACTTCCAATTATTAATATTCCACGAATATCACAGAATACATAATAGTACAGGTGCAGAAGATTCACTCCGCAAAATCATTTAAATAAATAGCGACTTGCAACTGCACAATAAAGTGCAATTCAGGTCGCACAGCACTAATTGCCTATAGTTATATTTACCTAGAAATTGCCTATATTTCTATCGCGTAACTCTTATCTCTTCTGGGGCCATGTTCTCTATGACACAATGAACGGAACCGTGCGAAATGAACGCGAGGTTGGCGTGATTAGCTAAGGAATTGATGTGGCTCCGAAGTAAGGAATCATTGAGTGGTCATAGTGAATTAGGGCCGTTAGGACCCTACGTCACGGTTGTCTTCTTTTAAAGAATAATTAATCCGAATTCTGAATAGTTATTTAACTACCAGTTATGTGCCTATTCTCTACTTTCGTAAACAAATAGAAAGGATCACATTTGGCTACCGGGAGGGTGAACAGTCAATGGTGAGAGAACAATTATTTTTGCGGGAGTACAACAATATAATAATATAAACTACCTAAAGTGGTAATGAATGCGAACATGTTTAATATTTTCAAAACTAAATTACAAAATAACATTCTAAATGATCAAACATTACTACCATAAATAGACTTGCCCTACTGTTGCGTTGCTTTATTGTGGCACCGGGTTCGCATTCCTTATCTATTATGAATATTTGCGACCACGATAATTATTATTTGCGGGTGAATTGAAAAGTTTTAAGTTTTGTGATGTTGTTTGCGTACCTGCGAAGTGAAATGTTATTAACTTATTACGAGTACGTAGATGATTTTTTTGTAAAGAAAAACAATAGCTGCTTAGTTTGTGTGTCAAAGTTCATATCCTACTAATATTATAAATGCGAAAGTTTGTGTGGATGTTTGTTACTCTTTCACTCAAAAACTACTGAACGGATTTCGATGAAACTTCACAGTAATATAGCTTATATATATCAGAATAACACATAGGATACTTTTTATCCCGATATTCTCACGGGATCGACATTTACGCGGGTGAAACCGCGGGGCGCAGCTAGTAAGTAATATTTTAAAAAATGTTCTCAAATAAGTGAAATCTTTGTAATTTCTTATTGAGAAATAAATTTCTTTAACCATAAATGACGTTTCAAATAAACCTAGGCTAGGTAGGTAAGTACATAATTGGTTAGTTGGGACTGTCCCGTTGGTCTCGTGGTCACAAGCGCGACTGCTAAGCGTGGGGGTCCTGGGTTCGATTCCCGGGTCGGGTAAAGTGTTATTGGGGTTTCCACTAGAAAATTTCTTAATAACAGCCTGGAGTTTGGAAGTTGGCGGTATGATACTCCCGTGCCTCGGAAAGCACGTTAAACCGTTGGCCCTGCAGGTGCAGGGCCAACAGGTGATCGCGCACACACTTGTGCACTATAATATCACTCGCGCCGAAGGCTGGTCTCCGCTGAGATTGGTCGCCATAGCCGAGTTTTAAAAAGATAATTAAGTACCTACCTACTTATAAAAAGTCAATAAAAGGTGTTGTATTTTAAGTAACTGAAAGTACACTTTACATGTAGAAATCACATAAATTGGAAATTGAGAAGTCCGTAAAAATTAAAACATAGCTAGGTACTAAGTAATAAATAATCTTGTTTTTTTTATTAATATGTGTGTTTCCTTGTCCGTGCTGGTGTGGTCAAGCTTAGGTACAGTTGTTCTATCACTACTCACGAGAGAGGATGCGCAATACTTGTAGTTGTGTTGTGTATACGTATAGTATATACACACGCTCTTGTGTGCGTAACTGCATGACAATGTGGCGTTCATTGTTATTGAACAAAATAATATAAGTAGGTACAGACGCCAGCACATCAACCTACCCGAAACTGTCAGATTTCCACAATCAATTATGAACCTTAGCCTTCAGTAATAAAGTTGAAAATTTATTAAAGAAATTTGACAGATTGTAGTAGGTTGATGTGCCGGCGTCTGTACCTAGTTAGATTTGTGTTTCGTTCAGTGATGAAATAAAAATATTTTGCGTGATCTATATTTATTTACATATCAGTATTTACAAATAAAATTAAGATATATTCAAATTCGGTACCTATCACAGTAGGTATTTAATTTATTCAGCTTCTTTATTAATCACACTAATTGCATGTAGGTATTACGCCAGGTTCCGCTAGTTGTGTTTTCAAAACTTTCTGGAATAAGTAAGCTTTTCTGCATTTGTCATATTTCGTTGGTTTCTTAAAACAACCATTATGTTCTTTATAGCATTTGACGACTCTAAAACAAACAATGCATCATTAGAATAGAATCACATAGGTATTAAATGTTACAATTAAATATTTAAACATTGTTTACTGACCTCACTGTGAACAGCTTCTTCTCTGTTTACTTTCTATGTTGATGGTACGCGACGAAAAAAAAAATTTAGGCGTGAAACAGAGCACTAGTAGCCCGAGGCAGTTTGGGCGATACTGACACAACTAGGATCAACCCGCCTTCGTGAGATACATAGAACAACTGTACCTACTTAGGTTAGGTTGGGTTGGGTTATGTCGACCGATCTCGTCCACTCACCCGGCCCGCAGCAGGCGCACCGGGCGTCGGCGGAGGGCAGACAATGCCCTCTTCCAGCCCCCCTAAATGGGTCCAGGGGCGACGGACTCGGGGACGTCCGTCGCCCCCCACACACTAGGACCCGAGGTGGCGGCGCGTAGTGTTCCACGCGCGCCCCTGTTGGACGTCACGGGGGGAGTCAAACACCTCACTCCCCCCCCTGACCCGAGGAGGCCCGCAGTTGCGGGGGCACCAGCCGGGGGTTGCGGAAGGATCGTACGTTCCCGCGACCCCCGGCGTAGGTGTGAGATGGAACACCGGGGTGGTTTTTAGTCAGTAAGAGTCTGACAGACCCCGCCGCCCGCCCCAGGGCGGCGGACATCCATGAGGATTTTCCACCCCGGAAACAAAAAAAAAAAAAGGGTTATGTCGACCGACCCGGGAATCGAACCTATAGTCCCACGCTAGGCAAACACGCACAGACCTGCCTTCGTCCTCTGACGAAGATCGTCTACTACTGAGCTCAGTTTGGATTGCTCTGCCTTTTATACTCTCCGTGTCGCGTCGCGGCCGCCACCGCGATATCGCCGCGACACCATACTAAATGTTCATTTTGTATGGCGTCGCGGCGATATCGCGGTGGCGGCCGCGATATCGCCGCGACGCCATACAAAATGTTCCTCTTGGTGTCGCGCTACTCGACGCGCCGCGACGGCGTCGCTGCGCGACATGTCGCTCCTGTGTGAAGTGTCGCGCGCGTTTCCATACAAATTGTTCTACGGATATATATCGCAGAATCGCGTCGCACTGTCGCGTCGCGCCTGTGTGTACGAGCCTTAACTCGTAAACCGCAATTTACCTTTCATTCAATCAACTCAAAGTTACAACGAACTACAAGAACTTTTATATTATGTTACTTGCTGCTACGGATCCCTTCATGGGCGAGTCCGACTCGCACTTGGCCGCTTTTTTTTAAATAAGGATGAATGAAAGGACGTTGACAGTATAATGCATGTCGCTCGAAATACTCGAATTGCACCGGATCTCGTAATACGAGCCACTCGCTCAACAATGTGTCAGTCCTCACGTTTCAAGGAATGGTTATGACATCGACTTTTAAAGGTGCAAAGTATTTCAAGGAGGGGGGAATCAACTCCCGAGCGGAACAATAAATGTCAATGCTGTAATTACATTTCAGAGAAATGCGTTCGTTGCCGGCTGATGTCTGTAGTGATGTCTAGTGATGTCGATTAAACCTTTAACCTTATGTCATATGTCGTGTGCTCGTGCTGCTTCGCAACGACGCTTTTTATTATATTTGCTGACAAAAAAGACGGAGGTCTTATTTGTTATTTATTTTACCATTTATGTAAAATTTAATTTTATTAATAGAAAACAAACAGCTCTTTTATCAAATTAAATTTCAGTCGACAACATCCATCGGTTTCTTACTAAACTTCAACTATATCCGACGATCCTGCATACTTATCTCTTTTGTTGACTGTACACATACCTATATAAACAGACAAGAAAAAAATAGAACAGAAAAATAGGTAAAAAGGTGATGCTTATTTCTTAAGAAATCGCTTCCAGCCAGCATACCTGCGATAGGACAAGAAATAGAGAGATGTAGACAGCGTGTGAAAGAGTAAAGGCGACAAAAAATAATACATCATAAACAATACACTTAATAAAACATAAAATATTATGACAATATACTTACTGTCCGGTTGAATAAAATCGATATACCAGAACATTTATTATTAGTAACTAGCTGTGCCCGCGACTTCGTTCGCGTGGATGACGAAACTTATACGGTAGCGATCCGTGGCGGCCGCGCGCCACGCGTGTGCTGCGAACGGTGCAAGCCAAATTCAAACACTACATTTACAGCATAACTTGGGGCGCTGCACACGGCTAAGATACTATAATAACAATATCGCTCGCCATACAAATTCATCTTAAGATACGAAAATATGAAATATTATTTATTATCTTCGTCGTGTGTGATAGTCCATTGAATTGTATGGCGAGCGATATTGTATCTTAAGATAAAATATTATAGTATCTTAGCCGTGTGCAGCGCCCCTTAGTGAACACTGCGGGTGACGTAACCTATGACAAACTTATTATTTGCGGTTGGTACAGTAATCGGGTCTAGGGATCGAACCGCAAAATTAAGTTTGTTTTTTATTGTATATACTTTTCCGGGATAAAAAGTACCCAGTGTGGTGCTCAGGATATTAAAGAATAATTATACCAAGTTTCATCGTAATCGAACCGGTAGTTTTTGCGTGATGCCTGAACAAACAAACAGACTGACAAAATTTTTTTTAATCACATTTTTGGGTTCGGTGTCGGTCTAGTAACACCGGGGCCATTTATTTTTTTGATATTTTCAATGTACAGAATTTTCACTTCTACAGATTTATTATAAGTATAGATGTTTGTTTTCGTCTAAATCTCCAAGCTAACTAGACGAAAACAAACATAACTAATAATAAATGTTCTTCAAAATCGATATACTTACATCGATTTTATTCAATTTCGAGCGTCCATTGTTGTTTACATCTTTGGCAAATTTAGCGCGGCCGGACCTTACATACATAGTTACTTACAAATAAACATCGGTCTTGTGTTGCAGTGCTACACAACAAGTATGACAGCGCCAAGTCGAGCACGTACCGCGCCAACGGCACCGAGTTCGCCATCCATTACGGCTCCGGCAGCCTGTCCGGCTTCCTCTCGCAGGATGACGTCACCGTGAGTACACTACTAACATGGACTTACACCAGTGGAGCACGTACCGCGCCAACGGCACCGAGTTCGCCATCCACTACGGCTCCGGCTTCCTCTCGTAGGATGACGTCACCGTGAGAACACTACTAGCAGCATGACGACACAGATCAACTTGTGTTTACATCTGCAACCGCTGTCACTATTGACAGCTAAGAGAACAAATTGGCAGATTTACACCCGGTTTCTGAAAGGCTACTAATTAACATACAATGATAGGCCGACTATTTCGTTGGTGACAGTCTCATGATTCACGCGAGTGCTAGGACTGCTAGGGGACGCGAGCAACAACAAATGACGCGCACCTGACCGCAAGTGGTAATGTATTGCGTTGCCAAAGATGAGTGCCGATTTTTCTTTGAAATATTTCGTAACTGATAACTCATGTTAACTACTGTGATGTGCTGATTGAAGTCCGTGTGCGTGTGTGCAGGTGGGCGGCATCACTGTGCGCGGCCAGACGTTCGCGGAGGCCATGTCCGAGCCCGGCCTGGCCTTCGTAGCCGCCAAGTTCGACGGCATCCTCGGCATGGCGTTCAGCAGGTAACCAGCAGCGGTCACACACTGTCAGCGATCACAGGTGCGGGTACAGGGTGCTGGTACAAGGTGTGGGCAATTTGACTTGTCATCGCCTTTATTTTGTCGCAGTTAGTACTGGTACCTACGAGACTGCACTTAATTTACGGTCAACCGCACCTTCATTTACGGTCAACCGCACCTTCATTTACGTGCAGTTGACTGTACATTTGTTAACACACAACAGCACCTGTAATCCCCGAAGGGTTGGCGCAAGTGTACCTGTAGTACACCTACATGTCGTCAGTTATGTTGACGTCCCACTCCCACCTAGCGGCTGTCGCCATCAAGCGCTCAAAACCAGACTTCGGGCTGCTACTGACAAATTCCTGATACAACGAGTACTCACTCAAGTATGTACTCGTGGCCTTAATAGGGCATAATAAAGCATGAATTGAAAGAGAACCGGTCAAGCGCGTGTCGGACCACGCACAATGAAGGGTTCCGTAGTAGAGATGAATTTATACTAAAACAAACTTAACATTGTAGTTGAAAAACATGTTCTCCCACATATCGATATATACAATGCCCTCCAAAAGTTAGTTGACACTTTTCTACTTCAGCTGTAATGCCGAATTATGATTTAAAATTCTAGTTTCAAATGTTTGAACTGTGCACCATAACGTTTTTATTGACTAATTGTTTTTATTGTCCTATATATTATCGGATCAGGAGTAGGTTTTTGCGTCTCGTTGTTATCAGGATATTTTAATTACTGTAGGCGTACTATGAGTAATGTTGATTATTGCGCAATAGAAAAACGATTTGCAGTACAAATTAGATTATAATTTCACGAACAATTAATCACACTAGTAAATCACACACTGTAGGTACACGACACAACTAGATACACAGTAAAATAATTATTTACAGTAACAAAGTAATTGCGAACAAATCGTAGGATCGATTACTGTTCGTATAGTGACGAGAGTCGCCCGAAGGAACTTTAGTATCATGACAGTTCCTTGTCAATATATATATGAAAACATTATGTACGTTCGAAAAAAATCTACATCTTTTTAGTAAGATAAGTGACAGGCCTAATTTTAACACTAAAAATAGGAACAAATTAGATTAACCGCGTTTCAGATTGTCTAAAGTAAACACTTCTTTTATGGGTTACTGTGTTAAATGTTATAATAAAATACCACTCGATATTCTTCAACTAAATGAGAAGAAATTTAAAACATGCATTAAACGCACACTATGTAGACAAGCATATTATAAGTTGGATGATTATATCGTAGATAAAAATGCTTGGCTATATGCTGGTCCTGCTCCACAGGCACTTGGGCTCACTAGTTAAAAGTTTCAATATTTGGAAGAGGTGCTTCCCTTTTTCTTTTTTAGTGTTTCTGAAATTACGATCTCAATGTTTATTTTTATTTTATTCAATCAAGTTTAAATTGTTTAATACTTCAATACTAAACAGCTTTTCCTGTTTGGTAGTAAACAATTTTATTCATCTCTTGAATAAATTGCAATCTTTAGTTTTGTATAATTCAGATGCATTTTTTCAATTTTGTATATGGCAAGGCTTATTTTTAATCTTATATTTTCAATAGTTCTGTAAAAAATAGGCTCAAAGCAGCATTGAGGTACGAAAAATAATAAAAAAAAAACGTTTTGAACTCAACTGAACTCTCCATATGCAAATGTAAGTTTGTAATCGGAAAAATACAGATTTTTCAACACACTTGCTCGTAAAGTGACTCTTAATGAACCGCTTTTAGGTCCATAATACAGTGTATTAAAAACGCGTGCTTTTTACTTTATGTTATTGCACTAGTGCGATGACGCCACAGATAAACTATTTACTAGTCGGAGATGTGCGGTTTTTTTAATCTCCTCAAAGAGACTTCATGCCAAAAGGAATTGGATTTGGGATTTGGAATTGTTCCATTTGTGAACAAATCTCTTATTTTTTTTTTTTTGCGCGGTGGAAATCCTCATGGACTTCCTCCGTCGTGGGGGGGACAGAGGGGCATGCCGGACTCTTACCGGCTAAACTAAAACCACCGCGGTGTTCCACCTCTATCTATGGCCGGGGGTGCGGGAATCGCAACCTGATACTGACCTGCAATCTGCAAAAAGCAAATTTGAATTTCGCGGTCTACCACTGCGCATTCACCTTAGATCCCTCCCGGAACCAAACGGAAAAGACCCTGACGGGCGTTCTCTTATTCCGGATTCTCACTGCACTAATGTATATTTCTCTATGCCAAACTAAACTACAATTTAACATACGACAACACTACGATCACTCTAAACATTATTTTGTGTTTATTATATTTTTTCTATAGGCTTTTTAGCGATTTTGTCAGTGCCTTTATTTACACTGTTACATGCTCTGTGTTTACACCTGCACCTGGAAAAACGAAACCAGCGCGCCATTTTCCATACAAGTTAATATTTAACAATACAAGTCTGTTTTTTTCCTCGTAAGTGTGTTGAAAAACGTCGTATGAAACGCGTGTGCTTTGATCATTACGCACTCTGCTTCCTTATCGCGCTCGCCTGCGCTCGCGCGAATAATGCCGCCTCGAGTGTTATAATTAACATAGCACACATGTATGATGATAATGTACTATTATGTGATAAAACTCAAATGAAAGATTTTAGGACTTCTTCCTTCACTTGTGCTGTAAGACCTTGCTTTTTATATAACGTAACATTATCAGCCTATGATGTTCCCGCTGCTGGGACACAGGCCTCCACTCGGTGAGAGGGAGCGGGCCATAATCCACCACGCGGGCCCAGTTCGGGTTGGCAGATGTCACACGTCTTCGAATTTTTGCTTCTTGCCAAATATGATTCTAGGTAACAACGGGAAGTATCCTTTAGGTGTTGATTTATGTGCGAGTATTTATATGTCGTATAAAAAGCCGTATTTTTTTATTGCGTTGACTTAGGACTTATTTAGCAACAAGCGACGATTTGATAAAATTAAAATTAATAAAATTGGTAACATAAAAGAATGAAGTCACTTTACCCAGAGTATCCTCTTGATCACGGTTGCAGCATCTCCGTGGACGGCGTGACGCCGGTGTTCGACAACATGGTGGCGCAGGGGCTCGTGCAGCCGGTCTTCTCCTTCTACCTCAACAGGTAAGCACACGCTCCACAACACTGTACAACACGTTACACGACGGCCTGTTCCGTCGCGTCTGTTCCAAAAGGTTCTGCTGTAAATGTAAACAGATGGATCAGAAAGCTTACCTGTAAATGCCAATTTGTACTGACACTGCAAATTGGCTTGGCAATTAAGTGCTTTTATTTAGATTATTTGAATACTTAACACCGAAATCCTAATTTAAATCATAATAAAGATTTTTTTTCATTTGATGATTTCTGAATTACAAGTTAATAATGTTATTCAAACAATAATAATAATTGTTGAAAAAACACTTACAGGTGAATGTTTACTAATTCCCTGATACTAGTAAATTACACTTTCATCATCATATATGTAATTTTAGAACACACTCAAAATCGAAAGTCATTTATTCAAACTAGGCTGAGAATCAGCACTTTTCGATCGTGAACATTCCATAAGACAGCCCCCGGCACGCCCGCCCTTCACCACTTCCTAGTGCATTCACTGGGAACAAGTGAAGCAACAAACTCCCCAGCCACACAGCTGTCTGTGTCAGTTGGAAACACTTGATTCTATGCAATAGTAGCTCATCATCATCATCTGCCTAGCCTTTTCCCAACTATGTTGGGGTCGGCTTCCAGTCTAACCGGATGCAGCTGAATACCAGTATTTTACATGGAGCGACTGCCTATCTGACCTCCACAACCCAGTTACTGGGTAATACGATACCCCTTGGTAAGACTGGTTGTCAGACTTTCGGGCTTCTATGCAATAGTAGCTATGAAAAATAATTAACATTACGAGAAATAGATCATTAAATTAAATTTTAACTATAATTTGCCATATACCAACAAATACAATGAAAACAATACTCAAGCAAATTATAAATAAAAATTTAAACAAAACTTAATACCAAAATAAAGGCCTCCAGGCATAAAGGGCGTGACAGCTTACATACTTATTCAATGCTGGGTAAGTTCACATAGCTGTCACTCGAAGTCAAACTAGGACCATCGAAGTAAAATAAACAATTACTAATGACACTAAAAAAAACTTTTCTTCACCACAAGCAGCACCCGTTCACGAGCATAACGCAAAGATCAGCCATTACCCCCTCGCCATATTCATTACCCCCTCGCCATATACATTACCCCCTCGCCATACACATTACCCCCTCGCCATATACATTACCCCCTCGCCATATACATTACCCCCTCGCCATACACATTACCCCCTCGCCATATACATTACCCCCTCGCCATATACATTACCCCCTCGCCATATACATTACCCCCTCGCCATATACATTACCCCCTCGCCATATACATTACCCCCTCGCCATATATATTACGCCCTCGCCATATACATTACCCCCTCGCCATATACATTACCCCCTCGCCATATACATTACCCCCTCGCCATATACATTACCCCCTCGCCATATACATTACACCCTCGCCATATACATTACCCCCTCGCCATATACATTACCCCCTCGCCATATACATTACCCCTCGCCATATACATTACCCCCTCGCCATATACATTACCCCCTCGCCATATTCATTACCCCCTCGCCATATTTTAGGGAAGGAGGTAACCCGACCCCCGACGCTACGGCAAGCAGTGACATGGAATGCCGGGGCCACACCAACGGGAAACGCCGACAATTATCGCGATGACGGGCGTTAATCGTAGGTGCAGCCACAACTTATCGCGATAATTATTATCGTTAATCGTAGGTGCAGCCACAACTTATCGCGATAATTATCGTTAATCGTAGGTGCAGCCACAACTTATCGCGATAATTATCGTTAATCGTAGGTGCAGCCACAACTTATCGCGATAATTATCGTTAATCGTAGGTGCAGCCACAACTTATCGCGATAATTATCGTTAATCGTAGGTGCAGCCACAACTTATCGCGATAATTATCGGCGTTTCTCGTTGGTGTTGGTGTGGCCCCAGCATAACGGAGTATGACGAACTTGCAAAGGCATACTATTCCATTAACGACTACTTAAACGATAAGAATATGCAAGAGTAATATGATCAATTGTCGAGGTCGCTAGCTAACCAAAATTGCAATACCTACAACTCAATAACAACATTGAAATGATTAGATTATGTCAATAATAAATTAAAATAAAATTAAACTGAATTGACTTATACGGTCAAAAAAAGCAATTTTGCTTTTTAATTCAAACTTTTTAAAGAGCATACGTACATTACATTATACACAAAAATATAATACTGCAGCGCCTCCTAGTGATTTTCCACCGTAACACCTATTTAAGAATCCTCACTAATAAACCACAAGCCCATTATTGATGATGAAAACCGCATCAAAATCGGACTAGTAGTTTTGGAGATAAATGGCAACATTGGTTTGAACAAACAAACACACAATCACACATCCTCTCATCCCAAACGCATATACCGTCTTCGTACCGTCGCGTGGGTAATATGTATCATAAAAAAATATATGATCTCATATAACCTGTCAGTAAGCTAATTCTGGTGAAAGATCATAAACATTGTGTTGAGTTAATCACAGCGACCAATTATTCTTATTAAGCAGTTGTTGATGGAAAAGTATGCTTTTGAAAAAAAGTTGAAATTTACTTGAACTTTAAACGCATTAACAGGCAAATCTAGCAAAGAAAAGGGTAGCTTGTTATAAAAGGCCAAGCCCAACAAATGTGTTATGAACCTTATGAAGTTGCAGTGTCAGTACACGCGTAGGGAACACGTACTTTGTCCCTATTTCTAGAAATAACACTTAATGTCTGTTCCAAAATGTACTGCCCAGTGCCTAGGAGAACTTAGGCAGTACATTATGTGTGTAATCATCTAATTTGAAGAGAGTCCGTGGATTTGTAGTAAACCTGTGACGGGCACTGACGAATTTGAGCGTATTCTGCATATCACGCAATAGGCGAGGTGACAGTAAGAGTAGGTAGTCTCTGTGCAGGGACCCGAGCGCGGCGCAGGGCGGCGAGATCATCCTGGGCGGCTCGGACCCGGCGCACTACAACGGCAACTTCACCTACGTGCCCGTGCAGCGCGCCACCTACTGGCAGTTCGCCATGGACGCCATGCAGGTCGCGCAGCACACCTTCTGCGCCGACGTGAGTGTCCGCACCGCAGGGTTCAGTACTGCACTCGCTACCTAGTGAACACACACTCACGCGCATGCGTCGCAGGGCTGCCAGGCCATCGCGGACACGGGCACGTCGCTGATCGCGGGCCCCAGCGCGGAGGTGGAGGCGCTGAACAAGGCGCTGGGCGCGACGCCCATGGCGTTCGGCCAGTACGTGGTGGACTGCTCTCTCATCGCCCAGCTACCGCCAGTCTCCTTCACCATCGCCGGCACCAAGTTCACACTCGAGGGAACCGACTACGTGCTGCGCGTGAGTATACTTTATGAATTGTGAACTGGGAGAGATTGATTTCATGTATGTATGTGTGTGTAAGTTTCTATATTTATGTCTGTAATTTATATGGTATATATATATACACTTGCGTGCAATAAAACTGACCCACCCCATGCTCTTCGATTTGAAACAATATAATTCAAGAAGTTTTACTAACAATAACCTAATATATTGTATGTTAAAACCTTTCTGAAAGTATGTAGATTACATTAGTGAAAGAATTATCAAAACAGATTCATTAGTTTTTGAGAAAATCTCGAACTTATAAATATGGGGTTGAATAAAGAAGCTCCATTTTTTTTGAAGCCCGTTAAAAAAATCAAGTTCAATTTTGATTAAACAAACAGAAATACACAAAATTTAAAGTTTGTTAAGTTCATTGACAAAAAAAGTCACACACTTTTTCCGAGCAAAAGTGAGTAATGGGGACATCTGAAGAATCGAGTCGATCTTATCAAGAATATTGCTTTGAACAAAATATAGTGTATGTTCAAATAAACTGTACCTTACCTACCTTCACATAGTATAAAATAATAAATTATATTCATTACGATTTTTGTGATATCGTGTCTCAAATGGAGAGCATGGGGTGGGCCAATTTTTTTGCACGCATGTGTATAATAACAGCTCGTTTATGTAAAACAACTGGCTTCACAACAGGTTTTTGTACTTTGACAAAAATATTTTATTAAAAGTAGGTATATATCGGTAAGAAATGATACACAAGAACTTTTCTCCCTTGATTCTTAACCTAAGAATAATTATTTACGATCGGGGAAAAAATTTTGACGAACGGAACTCTTTTTTCCCGATTATCAGCAGTGTTAACGACAGTAGTGTTACTGATTGGTAATAATCGAAAAACTTAAAAAAAAAAAATTAAACCGCCGAAAAAACTGAAAAGCAAATAATAATAAACCTTTTATATTTAACCTTAATAACTAAGTTCTTAAACTAAAGTAAGTATACCTAAGTAATTTTAGGTCGGCGCCAAACAAGCAAATTAATTAATTACGTAAAGCGTGATGCGGCGCGGCGGCTGCGCGGCGCGACACGCCCCTTCACCGAAAAATGCCGAGCGTTCACGAAGTTAAGGCGGTACCCGGACCAAAATTTGGTCCGGGTACCGCCTTAACTTAACGGCGAGGAGGGAATGAATACTCAAAGACATTTAATGTCCTTGAGCATTCATTCCCTCCTCGCCGCACTCCACCTCTACAATACTTCGTAAAAGACTACTAGCGCCATCTGGTGAACAGCTTACGAATACAAGTAAAAACCACAGACCTTAGAATGCACAGACACGGCGTTCAATAAAAAAAAAAAATTCTTTAAAAGAAAGAAAGAAACGTTTTCACTTCCCATGCTCTAAAAGTTCGTGTTTATGTTGTGCGTAGGCGACATACAATCGCTTTTTATGTTCTAGTTATGTTTAATAAGTACCTAATTACAAGTTTTGTTCAAATTATCCTCCACTGTTGCGTACGCACGCTTTACGTCTTTATCTTATTCGACTGTCACTACCTACAGTCGAATAAGATGAAGACGTAAAGCGATTTCGACACGAGCACACCACTGTGTGGAAACGTATTTCGACACGAGCACACCACTGTGTGGAAACGTATTTCTGCTTAGATAGTGACGAAAGCCGCCTCAATGCGTTGGACTAAATCATCCCTAGTCTCAATTTCCGTGGTGTAAACAAGTTCTTTGGTCCGTCTCCAGGCGTAAAAATTGATTTCGAATCGCTTGCCTACCCTGAAAACCGTTTTTCTACCCTTAGGGTTGGATTTTTTTTTCCAAATTTATATGGGACCAACTTCGGGGTATACCCTTCCCAATAAAAAAAGAATTATCAAAATCGAACTACCCTGTAAAACGTTATGCGTGATCATATATAAAAAAAAATATACGCGTCGACTTGAGAACCTCCTCCGTTTTTTCGTCGGATAAAAAGAGTTCCCGTTCGTCAACACGGTGGACGACAAGGTGTGACTGATCGGGAATATTCGTTTAAAACTGATTCTCGAGGCAAATCGTTTTATTACACGTACGAGTTTGTAATATTTAATGTTATTATTACATAAATCTCAGGTTTTTGGGCGAGTTTCAAAGCCATACCAAGAAATAAAGTAAAACCCGACATAGGTAATAATCTAATAATACATTGTAATCATCTGCATACTAGCCTGTTCCCAACTACGTTGGGGGTCGGCTTCCAGTGTAGCCGGATGCAGCTGAATACCAGTATTTTACATGGAGCGACTGCCTATCTGACCTCCACAACCCAGTTACTGGTTAATACGATACCCCTTGGTAAGACTGGTTGTCAGACTTTCGGGTTAATGACGACCCGTAACGACTGTCAAAGATCCACGAATGACAGCCGGGACCAATACATTGTAGTATTATACACTAGCAGTGCACCGCGGCTTCACCCGCGTTAATTTGAGGAAAAAACCTACTAAAATATATTCCATTACTTAAGATTATTACTTTATAAGAAATCTATTTTAGGTACATCACGCTATGATCAATAAGAGTAGAACGGTGGAACTATAGTAATCCTTGCAGAGTTACCGGCAGCCGTGCGGATTTATTTTAAAACTATGATAATTATCTCCTAAGATATTCATTGAAATCAAATGTCAAGGGCAATTTTGTTCAAAATTTAATACTTGTGAAATACCGTATTTATTTGGATAATGATTAATGCCATGTTTATAAAAACACCTTCGCAAATAATGCATTATTTTAGAACAAATATGATTACCATTAAAAAGGTTATTAAACCAACCTTAAAAAATAGACATGCTGTCGCGGACCTCTTTTTAGAACTTTTAAAGGAGAACAATTCCGTCATACATGATTTTTAAATCCTACTTATTAGATTGTCGTGAGTATAGTAACCGTTTAGTTAGGAGTCTAATGCTTAAAGCGAATATCATTGGAGGTTCAATTTCCAGTAAGTTTCTTTTCGACATTACAAAATTACTGTTTATTTATTTCATTAAGGTTCACCAACAGTTTTTACAGATATTATACAGAACATATAAGTACCTAATTGTGTCTTAAATCTAACTGCACAACCAATTACAGACAAACACCACATGCAAAATGCTCTTTGTAATTATAAAGGACATCATTCACGTTTCATACATTTTTGGGCCAAATCTGAAAGTGCCGGCCAGAAAAAAAAAACGTAATATTCGGATAGATCACCAAATTCCTATTATTTTTTACTATGGCACCAAACCTGTGCGCCCTATGGTTATGTTGTTACATGCTTTAAAAAAAAATGTGAAATAAAATGTTATAAGATGTGTGTTATTTTAATACATTTGGTCAAATATAGTAAATATGAAAAAAAAAACAAGCAACAATACCAACAGTACCTCATTTAGATTCAGTACCTTTCATTTAGGTAAAAAAGAGCAAAATGAAACAACATTAAATTGTATAAATTCATTTATATTTGTCCTAATCTAACATATACATCATGTAATCCTATTGCAGGTGGGGTGAGGTATGGGTCATGTCTAGCATAACCCATGTACCAGACTATGGTCATGGTATGTGAGCAGCATCCAATGGTCCTCTTGCCGATATTGCATGTACAATAATAATGAGCTAATGCTCGACGACCATTTGCTGCCCGATCTAGTGCAATGTACACATGATATTTTTTGGCTTGGATGTGGCGGGATTGTATTCGTCCTCTTATAATCCACAAGTCTTCCCCTTCAAGTTCCCTGACTATTTCCAGAGGAATCCCACCACCGAGCTCAATGATAAAAACTCCGTCGGATTGAAGGTGCTCTCCGTAATAACTTTTTGCTTGTTTGAGCTGATATACACCAAGGCTGAATAATATTAAATCTTCTTCTGTCAATGTTGGAAAATCATTGAAATCTGTCATATCCGCAGCCATGGGTTGGAACTGTGATCGCCTTCGGTTTAAATTGGGTAAAACGGTTGGTGAAGCATGAGGTTCAGCGTTGACTTCTTCGTCTGCAACATCATGATCCACTTCACGTTGGTGTCGGAGATACCGACGCTCAGCCCGTTGCCAACAGGGTCGACAAATAACCTCTGTAGGTTCTTCCTGTAAAACAAGAAACATGTATTATTCGTTGCACATGTACATACATGAGCCGTGATATTCTAATCGTTTTGTTTCCTAAGCAAGAAGGGTTCTATTTCACGGTATATACATACAAGGTGATACAATGATTAGTTAAGTACAAAGGAGTACTTATATGTATATAGAAACAAAAACGTGTGAAATAAATAATTCTAATAAATGGTCAAAATGAATGAGTTGATGGCAAGTGACCAAATTATTTGGAAAAAGAAAACATACTGCGCCGACATCAGGTAAACTGGTATACAGACAAGGAAATGATGAAATAAAGACTTAGTCAAAATCATATAAAACTCTAGGTAGGTAAAGGTCTGTATATAAAATGAAATAAAATAATAATGATTCATACCTGTCGAACTAATAGATCTTCAATAACAAACTGTGCAACATCCGTATGCTGTGATTCTCGGGAAGTCCAAGTATAACTTCGACGATTACCGACAGGCGTACGACACGAAATACACAATTGTCCACTCATAACGTCAGTTAAAACAATAACAATAACAAAAAATAACTATAAACAAATAACAACAAACAAGAATAACAATATTAACTGAGGAGTGCAAGTCGCGATTTAGCCGTCCGATGTAACAAGAGTCGCATGGATAACTGAACAAAACAAAAGACGGGTGACGCGGGGTACAGTAGTTGCGGGCGGCGGGGAGGGACAAACCGGTGATTTTCCAGGTACCTGCTTAAAACAGGTTTGGACTTGTTGTGAATTGTGACGCTCTGTCTGTGCCTGTGCGGTGCGTGGAGTATCAATGATGAAAATACTCTCTTAATAGAGAATAGAATTCATTTTATTGCACATCAAAAGGACATACACAGTATGAATAATTAAATATACATGATCAAATGTATGAAAATAACAACTTCATAATAACATTTTTATTGTATTTTAAAAGTGTTTAACACCGTAACCAAAGGGCGCACAGATTTGGTGTCGTAGTAAAAAATGATAGGAATTGTGAGTTCTATCCGAATATTACACATTTTTATCCTGGCCGGCACTTTCAGTTTTTGGTCCAAAATGAATGATGTCCTTTAATTTAATTTAAAGACTCAATGTACTTAAATTCTAGATAATTACAATAAATACTAATACAAATTACGTCTGACAAGCGTCGATATTGAGTCTGCGTGGACGTCAACCAGCACCCTAATTGCGTAACACATTATCAATCGGAATCTGAATCATTTTGAAGCAAATTGCTAATCCATTGCTTCATAAGTTCGAAAAATTTGTCTGCTCAAAAACATAAATAACGCAATGAATGTTGTTGAACTGTCAAAATGAAACTGATTCCGATTGATAATGTGTTACGCAATTGCCCTGCTGGTCGTTGCGTTCGTTTATGAGTTTGCACATGTGGGGTATAGGCGAATTAGCACCAGACACTGTACGGCGAAGAGGTGGAGCAAGAGCAAGGCCACACGATGCGTTAACGGTGCGGGGCGGCACCGCACCGCAATTAATTCGGGCTATAGGGTGCCACACGGGCGGTGCGGCACCGCAGTAGAACGCTGTTTACCGTGGTGCGCGCCGCAGCGCATCACCCCTCCCCGCCTCGTCTCGCAGGTCACAAGCGCGGCGCGCCTACAGGTGGATCCACACATTGCGAGCATGCGCTCCGCACGGCGCACAACGCATGCCTCGGCTTGAGGCCTGCGTGTTGACAAATTATACCAACATATGCTCGGGTCGAGCCATCGCGTGCGAAGCAAATGCTCGAGGCAAGTAGGCGCGCAGACTTGGCAAGGCATGCGCTCCGCACGGCGCACAACGCACAGCGCGTGTGCGCCGCACACGCGCTATTCGCTGTGCGCCGTGTGGCGGCCGGCTCATTGCGAGCAGTGCGTTGCGTTTGGATGGTTGTGTCCGCCTCGCTGCGGATGTACGCGCGCATTATGAACGACAAAGAAATGTTAAGAAAAGCAGTTTTATTATACGAAAGTAATAGATTATTATGGGATCCTAAACATAATCATTATTTTAATAAAAATAAAAAAGAAGACGTATGGCGTTTTCTTTCCTTTTCTTTTCAATAATTGAATTAATAATTATAAAAAACTTTTTTACAAAAAAAACAACCGACTTTCAAAAGAAAAACACTACAAAGTGAAAAATAACTTTAATTTCGGAAGTCGGTGTCGTTGGTTCCACATTTTCGTTTTTTTGACACCGACTTCCGAAATTAAAGTTATTTTTCACTTTGTAGTGTTTTTCTTTTGAAAGTCGGTTGTTTTTTTTGTAAAAAAGTTTTTATTTTTCGCTTTTTAGTTGTACCTACCCCATACAAATTCATATAACACTACTTGCTAGTGACAGGAAGATAAACATCATCAATATAAACTAAGTGGAAAACAAACGTATTGTTGACGCTAATTCCAAAACTACCCAAGCAAAGTTCATAAAATTTATATGGGACCACCTCTGAAGCATACCTTATTCATTAATTAGACTAGATGCTGATAATCCTGGCTGCAGCAACAGGCCAAACTTATGTCAACATTGCATTGAACTTAAAATTTAGCCCTGTTTAAAATGAGCCCAAACACGACTACGGTGCTGTAATTTCAAGGTTTGTACTTTTTCTGATGCTCCTGGCTTCAGCATCAGGTCTCTATGTACTTCGGTGTTCCTCATTAACATTACGTTTATCCACACATCGAGCCCTTTCCAATGAGCCTAAACACGATATATCTGCTGTTAGTTGTCGAGGAGTTAGGTACTCTGCAGACTATCCTGACTGCAGCATCAGGTCATGACTTGATGATCATGAGACCAAATGTGGCAAATGCCCAATCAAACATCAAAACAGTTTACTAAAACAGTCCTTGCCTGTTCGAGTAACTTCTTACTGTTAAGGAGTTGTACCTTCCATCATCAGCCCAGCTACCTGAGATGGTGACAACCATACGCAAATACACAAGATACTTCATAAAATATGCGAAAAACCATAAGTCAGCCTATAAAATTTGAGGGTTGCCCTCGATTTCTCTAAGATCCCATCATCAGATCCTAACTTGGTGACAATGGGACCACCTCCGAACTATCTACTTTCGAACAAAAAAAGAATTTTGAAAATCTGTCGACAATTGGCGGAGTATTCGATGAACAAACATACAAAAAAAAAAAAAAAAAAAAAACATACAAACAGCCGAACATAGTACCTCCTCCTTTTTGTGAAGTCGGTAAAAAGCAGCAGCGGATACGCGCACGCGATGCAAAGGCGCCATCTTGACTGCTGCTGTGTGGGTTGGATCGGCCCGAGCATGCGCTGCGCGCTGTTTGGCCCGAGCAAACGCAGTTTCATTTTCGCAGTCGAGGCGTGCGTTGATATTCTACGCGGCGCACGCCTCGAACGTGCATGCGCGGCTACGTCCACACCTAACGTAATGCTCGCACTGAGGCACTTTGATCTTGAAGCATTTGCCGACATACGTTGGCTCGCCCTCGCGCGTGCGGAGCGCATGCCTCGCCACGAATATACAGGTCCACACTTGGCGAGGCATGCGTTGTGCGCCGTGCGGAGCGCATGCCTCGCAATGTGTGGATCCACCTTACGATGCGACGCCGCACGGCGGCCCAACGCATCGTGTGACATGGCATAGTAATTTGTATGTAGTATGACGTTGCGGCACCGCTCCGGCGCCGCACCGCACCGTTAACGCATCGTGTGGCCTCACTCTCGGGGGGTTATAGGTTTGCGAGGTGGTCTACGGGGTACTCTGAAATTGAACTTACATACCAATTGTGGGCCGTCACTGGTGTTATTGAGCAGTTTATATGCGAATCTTAAATCCAAGAGCTCCCTTCGAGCTTCCAGTGTACTCATTTTGCAGCAGCCTAGTTTATCAAGGTAGGAGAGATATTTAAATGTACTTCAATGAAAGGTCGCTTTTCCTACATTATTTTGCAATATTTAATACAAGAAGAACTAGTAAATAAAGATAATGAATGACCTTTTACAAATAATATTTATTATTTTTGGTTACAAAATTCTGCATTTTAGAATTAGAAATAAATAAAATTACTTGATGAGACTCGTAGTCGTTAGCTTGACACACTACATACATGTACAAAAGCCGACACTCAATCTATTGTAAAATGTGTGATGTGAAAATACGCATTTTAGAATTAGAAATAAATAAAATTACTTGATGAGACTCGTAGTCGTTAGCTTGACACACTACATGTACAAAAGCCGACACTCAATCTATTGTAAAATGTGTGATGTGAAAATACATAAGTACATAATATTTTGATTTTGATTGACATAAAATGAATGCTGTCTCACATTATAACAACAACAAATTAGAGAGACCGAATGTTAAAGTAGAACGGACGATAGATTACATATTCAACGCAATTGCAACGAGCTCGCTGGCTAGTTGGGCGTTGCGTTGGTTAATTGCAACGAGCTCGCTGGCTAGTTGGGCGTTGCGTTGGTTAATTGGTTTGATTCCACGTCAAGCCATTCTTTTTTTTAAGTATTCCTTAGGATAGTCGAAACACATTCAGTGTTGCATCAATATTGTGTATGTTGTTGATGGATAAAAAATCCTGTCACTGTTATTTAAACACATGAACTGATATAGGAATTTATGTGGGCAAGGTGCTACAGCCAAAAAGTGAAAAATAAAACTTTTTACAAAAAAAAAAAAACAAACGACCTCCAAAAAAAACACTGCAATGTAAAAAATAAAGGAGAATGCCGCGGGACCGTACCAACCTGCGAGGGAGCGAGTCACAACCAAATGTAGTTCATAAAATTACTCCTATTTTTTAAATTAGATTTACGTTTTTGTTGTGAAAAAGATTCCCGGATTTCGGACATAAAAATAAAAGTATTTTTATTTACTTTTGTACGTATTTTCTCTTATGTCACTGCCATTCAAAGTAATATAGAAGTCAATGCTGCCATTGCACTGCATTTCCGAATGTTGCTACTACGTAAAAAATATAGGTACCTGCCAACAAACATTTAAATGAAGAACATAATTTGTAAGTAAATACCTACCGACACCGATGTACTATAAATATTATGTATATTTTTATGTGTGTCAAAAAATCTTTAGGTCACGCGTTGCGTCGTATTAATTTAAATTATTATTTTGGAATACATTTTAAGGGTCAGTGGGTCGTCTTAGGGGCGGATAAGCATTAAAAGAAAAGAGGACCGATAAAAAAAAAGAAATCATTTTTATTGTGACGTATTGCACTTTTGTTCTGTTGCGCCGCCCCGTCACGGATGACGTTACTTTCAATATTGGTTTCATCTGAACTATCCATACTTCCATACTAATACTATAAATTCGAAAGTAACTCTTGTCTGTCTGTCTATCTGTATGTTACCTTTTCACGCCTAAACCACTGAACGGATTTAGATGAAATTTGGCAGATCGATAGGTTGCATTCCGGGGAAAGACATAGGATAGTTTTTTTTTCAAGAAATCATCCATCCTATAAGGGGGTGAAAAGGGGGGTGGGAGTTTGTATGGGGAATCAATAACCGCTGAACTGATTTAGATGAAATTTGGTATGGAGATAGTTTGAGTTGTTTGGAAGGATATAGAATAGTTTTTATCCCCGAAATTATCCCTTAAGGGTGTAAAAAGGGGGGTGGAGATTTGTAAAGGGAATCAATCAAATAAAAAAAAGGACTATAATACTTTTATCGCGGGTAAAACCGCGGGGCACAGCTAGTTTCAATATAATTAAAATCCTTATTAACGAAAACGTGCAGGTACAAACTCCATAACGTAGTGTTTGTGTGATAAATGTGATAATCCTTAGCGATGACTCCATCATTCATAATCCTTAGTGATATCATTCATAATCCTTAGTGATGACTCCATCATTCATAATCCTTAGTGATGACTCCATCATTCATAATCCTTAGTGATGACTCCATCATTCATAATCCTTAGTGATGACTCCATCATTCATAATCCTTAGTGATGACTCCATCATTCATAATCCTTAGTGATGACTCCATCATTCATAATCCTTAGTGATGACTCCATCATTCATAATCCTTAGTGATGACTCCATCATTCATAATCCTTAGCGATGACTCCATCATTCATAATCCTTAGCGATGACTCCATCGTTCATAATCCTTAGCGATGACTCCATCATTCATAATCCTTAGTGATGACTCCATCATTCATAATCCTTAGTGATGACTCCATCATTCATAATCCTTAGTGATGACTCCATCATTCATAATCCTTAGTGATGACTCCATCATTCATAATCCTTAGTGATGACTCCATCATTCATAATCCTTAGTGATGACTCCATCATTCATAATCCTTAGTGATGACTCCATCATTCATAATCCTTAGTGATGACTCCATCATTCATAATCCTTAGTGATGACTCCATCATTCATAATCCTTAGTGATGACTCCATCATTCATAATCCTTAGCGATGACTCCATCATTCATAATCCTTAGCGATGACTCCATCGTTCATAATCCTTAGCGATGACTCCATCATTCATAATCCTTAGTGATGACTCCATCATTCATAATCCTTAGTGATGACTCCATCATTCATAATCCTTAGTGATGACTCCATCATTCATAATCCTTAGTGATGACTCCATCATTCATAATCCTTAGTGATGACTCCATCATTCATAATCCTTAGTGATGACTCCATCATTCATAATCCTTAGTGATGACTCCATCATTCATAATCCTTAGTGATGACTCCATCATTCATCGTCATCGTTCATTCGTCATTTTCTCGAACGTAGCCTCAGAATATTAAGTAGGTGAATGGCAAATAAATACAAATTGCGGGAATCCATGTAAAAAATAGTTAACAATATAGAAAGGGCATTAAATTCTCCTCCAAATACAGTTTGTCTATAAAGTCGTGACATTAAATGATGGCGTTGCTGACATGCATGTAGCAACCCTATATAGTGTGACCAAAATGATTTTGATACTAGCAGTTCATTCAAGTAAAGTGAGTAAATAAATGAGACACATTATATTACAGTAGGTAAAAAAAAACAACAACACAACAACAAATTATAAAAAGTTTTACTAAGGATTTTTAATTGAACCAGAATAAAATTATTATAGTTAAAAAAACTAAGATTAATCACTCTCACTCATCAGTCATCATCGTATTCCAAATATTCAACATCAAGAAACGTTGTGTTGCCACCTTCATCAGCAGCTCTACCTTCGTTGACTATCTGCTTAACTGTACTCTCTGATTTTCCTGGAAAAAAGTAAAAAAAAACTGTAACGGAATGGAAAAAATAACTTATTGACATGAAGCAATTAATACAAATTCAAAATTATTAGAAAACCTGAATGGACTGAGTTGTACCATCCTAATGTATCAAAAATTATGGTCATACTATAATATGACCTACTTACAATGTCAATCTAACCTAAAAATGTGCAATGTAAACAATGCCTTATTTGGTCTCCAAATCGTAAATTCAGTAAATTTGTAACTTCAGGCAGATTAAAAACAAACAATAACACGATTACATACCCGTCATAGATGCTGTTCGCCCATAAACATCATCCAAATCCCACAAAATTCGTCCAGCTTTGTACTCCGCGAAACATCGCTGGAAAACTTTAAAAATCACTTCCCGCGTGCCACTCCGATTTACTTTACTCATTTTTGAAACCTTTCTGCGTAGTTTGGTCTTAATTTATTGCAATTTAATGAAAACAATAAAAAATACAAAAGGTAAACTGTTCCACGATGACAGCATTGACAGCTGTTGTACTTATGTTTGGGGTTGCCAGACACGTGATTAATGTTAGTTCCTCAAACATTCATGTCACGACTTTATAGACAAACTGTACACTAGGTTTATTTGTGACAGCCGACTTCTCCGTTTGGTACAAGGTGCCCTATATTCGACGTATTATCCTTTAGTTTCGGAAGTCAATGGCAAAAAAACAAAATGGCAGATTGGCGTATCTAGAGATTTTTTCCAGGGTGGTCCTGGCCCCTAACCTTTTTTTTTTCGTTGGGACATCCTCATAGATACCCTCCGTCCGCGAAGAACGGAGGGTTATGTCGGACTCCTACCGACTAAAACCCCACTGTTCCTTGTACTACCATAAGTCGGGGGCCCGGGAGATACTTGTACATTCGCCGCACCCCCGACTGGTATCAGCCCGCCATGCCTAGCGGGCCCCATCCCCAAGTGCGGGCGATCCCACGACCGCACGTCCTTCTATTATATAATATTAGGCGCGCATATTGCGTGCCACTTCTTTGAGCCCGACTGCTAGAGCGGCCCCATTTCGCCGCCCGCAGGCCCCTTCTTATGGTGGCCGGAAATTGTTAATCGCCCTTCGACGCCCGGCTGCTCTTCTGGTGCGGGTGAAATGACAGATATGCTCTCTCGCCATCTCCGCCGCCTCCTTTGCATGCATCACCTCGCAAAAAGAGGCCACAGCATCCCACGCGTTTTCGCTTCCTACCATGAACTAAACCACTGCCGAAAATGACAGATCACCCGCACCAAGTGTCGCGACGAGGGCACAGCGCTGTTGTGCCCAAGCTGTACTCCTCCAACGTATGTTGCACCGTGTCCTCGTGGCAATCCACACAGTGATGACAAGCAGGCGTCCGCTCCCGACCTATGCGACGCAGGTGTTTCGCGAAACATCCATGTCCAGTAAGCACCTGCGTCAGCCGGAAACTCAGGGCGCCATGTTGACTCTCCAGCCATTCTTCCATAACAGGCCTTATCGCCACTATTATGGCGAGCCTCACCTGGGTTGCGCAAGGCGCTCCCTCCATTCAGCCACTAGGATCTGACGGAGCTCAGTCCTTCCAGGCTCGCATTCCCGACTCCGAGGAACCGGAGGCTGATCACGCGCAACTTCCACTTCCACCTTCCGCCAGTGATATAGGGACGCATGGATTTTCGCGTCCAGATCCCAGGGCATTGATCCGGTCAGGAGAGTTGCTGCCTCGTAGGAGATCGTAAGGTATCCTCTTATCACCCTAACAGCCATCGCTCTTTGCAGCCTTCGCAATATTGCAACGTTGCGGGCCGTCAGTGTGTCCGCCCACACGGGCGCCCCATACAGGGCCGTGGACCGCACAATCCCCACATACAGTCTCCGGCAGGAGGCGTTGGGCCCCCCCAAATTGGGAAGCAGTCGCGCAAGAGCAGCTGCAACGCTCATCAACCTGGGGACCAGCCGGTGAATGTGCGGCCCGAAGTCCCACCGGCTGTCGAGGACAAATCCTAGGTACTTCATCATCGACTCGACACCGATGCGGACGCCTCCTACCACTATGTGTAAATCGCGTGGCGGCTTGTTCCGAGGCCCATGGAAACAGAGGGCCTCAAATTAGTGCAAAGCCACCTCGAGACCCAGACGCCGGATCATTCCAACGACCTGCGCAACCCCTGCCGTGGCCTGTACGGCCGATTGCCGATGCGTTTGCCCCCGGGCCGTCTAACCATAATAATACTCTAGCTTATTTCGTTGTTTATTAGTAGATTCAATTATTTTTGTGATTTCAAAAGTAACTAAATGGAATGTATTATGTAGGTAATAATAAGTTTGTGTAGGTCTTGGTGGTAGATTATTTATTTGATTGCTTTTGTGTGAAGTTATATTATGTAAGTATCCAGCTTAAAATTTCGAATAGGTCCCCAAACATCCTAGGGTGGGCCTGAGACCATTCTAGGGCACGTCCACCCGGCCCCCTCCCTATATACGCCAATGGGCAGGACCCGCTCTTGACCCCGGTCAGTGATCACGCCTGATGGAAAGCGATAGATAAGGTCTATGATGGAACGAGCGTGCCCAGAAGATGCCTATTCACTCTTGTTTTTCACTTTATAGTGTTAAGTGACTAAGTAATGACAACACCACGGGTCGATCGAATAGGTTAAGCTACGCTAGCCGCGGTCGGTCCGTAGATGAGTAATCATCTTTACATACTAAGACTAGTTCCGTGTCTCGGAAAGCACGTTATGCCATTGGTCCCGGCTGTCATTCTTGGATCTTTGACAGTCGTTACGGGTCGTCAGAACCCGAAAGTCTGACAACCAGTCTTACCAAGGGGTATCGTCTTACCCAGTAACTGGGTTGTGGAGGTCAGATAGGCAGTCACTCCATGTAAAATACTGGTATTCAGCTGCATCCGGTTAGACTGGAAGCCGACCCCAACATAGTTGGGAAAAGGCTAGGCAGATTGATTGAGTGTTAAATCGGTTGTTTTTTTAAACGACTTCAAAAAGGAGGAGGTTCTCAGTTCGACTGTATGTTTGTTACGCGATATTATCTCCGGCAATTGTAAAGGGATTTCAAAATTTCTTTTGTTAATGGATAGGGTTTGCCTCATGGGTGGTCCCATATATATTTTTATTAACTTTGCTTGGTGGTTTTTGGTGGTACGGAACCCTTCGTGTGCGAGTTCAACTTGCACTTGGCCGGTTTTTTTTTTTGTATAGTAAATGTTTTTTACCATAGCTACATTTTTCAAATTAGCATAACTTTAACTCCGGGTTTACTTTACTAGTAAGGGGCGCTTTATGAACAACAGGGTACTGTTGTCACTGTCAACCCGGAGAGTAAGGCCCGTGTGTGCGCAGGTGACGCAGTTCGGCAAGACGGTGTGTCTGTCGGGCTTCATGGGGCTGGACATCCCGCCGCCCAACGGCCCGCTGTGGATCCTGGGCGACGTGTTCATCGGCAAGTACTACACGGAGTTCGACGTGGCTGCCAAGCGCATCGGCTTCGCGCCCGCCGTCTGAGCGAAGCGTTCACCAGTAATCAACTAATGTTATATTTCAGTAGTGTAGTTCTTTTAGCGAGTTCCTTGTGCCGCAATAAATCCAAGCTTTCTTATATCAAGTTGTTATTCATGCAGTATGCTCCACCAATATCTAGTTATCCCCGTGACAATAACATTTGGCAGGATAACACATGACAATGCTGTCCTTTAAGTTTTTTTTATGTTTGTATTTTAGAAATAAAACGTTGTAAAAATATATATTTCTTTTATTTCATATATGTAATATAACATTATTTGAACAACTCTCACGAATTTGAATACAAAATATGAAACACTTTCAATCTCCGTATTCAGCTATTGATGTTTATTAAAAACTTTTCAAGGCAACACTTGCTCCGTCGCAAGCGAGGACTCGCCCGACGGACAGCGATAGCCTCGGGTCGAGGCGAGCAAGTCGCTCCGGATATATTGAGCCTTCATCTTATTCTATTGTATGACACCATAAACTACAACAAACGTAACTGCTACTGTAAAGAATACGTTATGCTAGTTTGTTTAATTAACTATGAAATTAGAGAATTATGTACACTCTTAGGCATTGACCAGAGCTAATCTGAGCAAAAGCCAGTTATTTATAAATGTTCACTCGAGCCGTGCTTTACACGTACCTACATGGTACTCTCTTAACATTACCAATGAGTAAATGATTTTGTGTAGTCCTATCACTTCGGTGGCAGTGAACATGACAAGGCAGTGGTACTAACATTGGCAATTATAAAAATCTTCTAATCTTATTTTAGACTCTGATTTCAAGATTTTCGTCAGATTTACATAAATATGTTGTCAAAATACGAAGTCAACCATGAAGTCGATAATAAATTTTCAACGTGATAGCGTAATATGACACCAAATGTTTTATTATCTAGTTTCACTCTTATCCATTCTAATATTATAAATAAATGCGAAAGTGTCCGTCTGTCTGTTACCTCTTCACGCTTAAACCGCTGAACCGATTTAGATGAAATTTCGTATAGAGATAGTTTGAGTCCCCCGATATTCCCACGTATTACAGAGTATCCCGATATTCCCACGGGACCGAAACTTATGCGGGTGGAACCGCGGGGCGCTGCTAGTTTCTCTATAAATCTGGGAGCTCCCGACACACACAAGGACTCGACTATTCCTAGCATGCGCGCAGCTAACCGCATATTACAGCCATCTCATCGCATTTCATAAAGTGCGGTGCGACCCGCCTGCAATGTGCGATGGTTCATACAAACTTTAATGAAAGTGATGTAGAATTTTTGCAATGCAGTGCGGCCCGCTCAATTCTGCGCTAGCTTTTATAGGCCTACGTCTCCTGCATGGTACCTACTACCTACGGCGCGCACACCGCGAGCATGCAGGCGCCGACCATCTACAGACTGTGTGACGCCAGTTCTACGAGATTTCAATACTCAGGGTGGTTCCAACATAATTAGTACATGCTTGGTGAAACGACAAAGTGGAATGTTATGAAGACGACCTGATTGACTAGGTAAATGGAGAATCTTGTCAGTAAATCTCAGCTGGTATGAGGATACCAGTTGAGATTTGTCCGACGCCTGCTAAGTGCTTACTTAGCAGGCGTCGGACAATTTTTTTTTAAATCGATATCACGTACCCTTGTACGGGCGACGCCGCGCCGACACACGTTTCCATACTAACATCTGAGGCATTGGCCACGGGTGTTCTACTCTTACTTTTAAAATGATGCGTTCTCTCGATGGAACGAATACAAACTAGATGACAGTTTTTTAGAACATTTATCCAGTGTGCTGGGTTCATAGGACCTACCCGTAACAAAACGATTCACAGCATTACTATATGGATACTTGAGACACTTCGAAAATCACAGGGAAAAAGGCGTAGTGTATATCAGATCTACTGTCTTTTTTGGGAGTTAATAGAAAAAAAAACATGAACAGACTTCGATTGATTGTTTTGTTTTAAGGTGAGTATAGACTACAACATTTTCTGGAGCATTTGTTTGTAATGGAACGTTCTTACGAATGGTACAATACAGGCAAAAGCTCAGTTTCCAAAGCATTTCCATGTAATGTAACGTTCCTGCGAATGCTCGGCGTTATGTTACGGGTAAATGCTCACAGCGAGTGTGCATTTACCAACATTTCGGCACCTTGCGTTCATTCTTTTTTGAAATGTCGAACCTACAAGTTGCGTGTGCTGCGTTTATCTTGATGAATTATATTAGAAGAAAAAAGAAAAATAGAAATAGAAGATGGTGGCAAATGAACATTACAATAGACTCGTGGCTCGAAGAAATGTTACACCAATACGCTCGATGAAATGTTACACCAACATGCTCGTTGGTTTGTAACAAAGAGGCGAGCGTGCTCGACGTTTAGTTCGTAAAAGGATGATACACTAGAACATATCATAGAGCGGCTCGTTGTTCTGTTAAAAGTAAATGGTGTAGTCTATACTCACCTTTAGACTTGCTAGGTATGATTATAGTGTTAGGCAAATAGTATTCTAAGAGGGATGATGACATGTCCGTGACTACCGCCGACCCACCAACGCCAATCGCGTCCATATTTGGTAAATAATTAGTACTCGAACAAAAAAATTGGTACCTTAGTAGTTTTCGAGAAAATCGACTTTGAACGGTGGTCCGGCGGTAGTCACGCTGCCTTCAGCAGGACTACCATGAGCGCCGAAAAAGGGAGCATCCTACAGCTATTCTAAGTATACAAATAATTAGTACCCTTAAATGTGATTCAGTTAGTAAAAAAACCAGATCTGATTCTTTTGTATTTACCGAGAAATCAACGATGATAATTTTCGCGCAATCGTTCAGCAGGACCACGACTTCGATGTTGAGTCCAAGTTTGAGAAGCTTGTCGCTTCCCTCAAATCTACACAGAAAATTAGTACCCAAAATTCAAAATTAGTACTCCAGTAGTTTACGAGATATATATATATTTTAACTAAACGGCGGCCGTTCAATTAACGGCCTGAATAATATTCAATTATAGTTTAGGTTGTGGAACTGTAACCAATCACGTGCGAGCCGAATTGGTCGCAGTAACTAAACCAGGGCACCCGGACCAAATGGGTTAGGTTAGGTTAGAACTGTGATAGCTACCTGGAGGATCGGCCAGCTACCTGGAGGATCGGGCGATCCTCCTGGTAAATAGGACTGGCCAAGTCCGGCGGTACGCCGTCGAAGCCGGCGTTCCACAGGGGTCATTCTTAGGACCTCTCCTCTGGAACATCGGCTATGATTGGCTCCTGCGGGGCACTCTCCTCCGAGGCACGAGTGTCGTGTGCTACGCGGATGACACTCTCCTCACCGCCCGAGGGGAGAATTTCAGGGAGGCGGCCAATTTGGCCTCGGCGGGCGGATCCTTGGTCGCGGGGAGGATCCGCCACCTAGGTTTGACGGTGGCGCTGCACAAAACCGAAGCCGTGTTCTTCTACGGACCTAGGCAGCGTCGCCCCCCACCTGACGCCCACATCTTCGTGGAGGGCGTCAGAATTAAGGTCAAGGCCCAGATGAAATACCTGGGCCTTGTAATTGACAGCAGGTGGCGCTTCGGTCCGCATTTTAGCGGGCTGTCGTCGCGCCTGCTGAAGACCGCGGGCGCGCTGTCGTGGCTGCTTCCCAACTTGGGGGGGCCCAGCGCACGATGCCGGCAACTTTACGCCGGCATCTTGAAGAGTATGGCCCTCTACGGAGCCCCTATCTGGGAGGACTCCCTCCAAAGGAGGGAGAACGCCGCTGCATTGCGGGCACCCCAAAGGGCCATAGCCCAGCGGGTGGCGCGGGCCTACCGTACGGTGGGCTTCGCGGCAGCATGTGCTCTGGCCGGCACCCCTCCTTGGGAACTCGAGGCGTGGGTGCTTGCCAGAGTATATGAATGGACGGCGGGGCGGAGGGTGAGAGGAGAACGCCCAGCCCAGGAAGAGCGGGAGGCCGTCCGGCAGGAGGCGAGGGACGCCATCGTCGTCCATTGGACGGGGGACCTCGCCACCGCAGCCTTCGGCCGCCGAACCCTCGACGCGATTGGGCCAGTCCTGCGAGACTGGCTCGAGCGGTCGCATGGATTCCTCTCCTTCCTCGGACGGGAGGAGACGCCGTCGTGCCACGACTGTGGCGCGGCGGAGGACGCGGCGCAGCACACGCTCGAGGTGTGCCCGTCGTGGTCCGAGCCGCGCCGCAGTCTCATCGCGGTGATCGGACCGGACCTATCACTCCCCGGTTTGGTTAACGCCATGCTGAGGGATGAGAGGTCCTGGGCGGCAGTCGCCTCCTTCTGCGAACATGTCATGTCCCAGAAGGAGGCGGCGGAGCGTGCGCGGGAGGAAGATCCTCACGCGGCGCTGCTCCGAAGGCGGAGGAGGGGTCGAAGAAGACGTCAGTTTGACAGTCATCTCCGACTCCTCCCAGATGGAGGCCAGCAGGCAACGGGTGCGGGGGCACCCTTACCTGTATTGCACAGGCCTCCACCAGTGTCGGACGGGAATGGCTAGGTGTCCCCGGCCATTCCCGTAGCCCCCCAACTTGGGGGGCATGCGGGGCCCGCCAGCTAGGCGGGCATGCGCCGGGAGGGTTGTGGAAGTAAAGGCTGAGCCGGTTTCCCATGGCCCTCCCATCACGGCGATGTGGGTACACCGCGAGTTTGAGTGGGTATACTGTCGGTGCCACTCCGACAGGAGTCCCACATACCCTGTCTCGACCCCTGCGAGCGGGGATGCGTAATGCATTTCTCAGCGAAAAAAAAAAAAAAAAAGGTTAGAACTGTGATCAACCGCGTGCAAGCAAAGAGAGCGAAGCGAGGTGAACACTACTTTCAAAGGCCAGGCGGTTAACTAAACGGCTAATTTAACCAGTTGACTGCGACATATATGCCAATGGTGGGGTGGCGGTAGTCACGGTGCTAAATTTTCATTTCAAGATTTCCCTTTTAAAAACTTGGTGATTTCTTCCCAAATTCATACAAAAACTAGTACTCGGAAGTTATAGCGACCAAAAATTCAGATTCTTAAGTGTTGTATTTTAAGAGAAAATACTTTTCCATTCTAAATCTACGCGTGTAACCCGACCAAATTAAGTTGTCAATGGTATTGAGCTGTTTAGGAGATGACGTACACTCGTGAATAGAATAGCTGTAGCATGCCCCCTTTTGGCGCTCATGGTGGTCCTGCTGAAGGGAGCGTGACTACCACCGTCAAAGTCGATTTTCTCGAAAACTAATAGGGTACCAATTTTTTTGTTCGAGTACTAATTAATATCAATTGAGCACTAATTATTTACCAAATATGGACGCGATTGGCGTTGATGGGGCGGCGGTAGTCACGGAGATGATGATGACTAATATTAGAAATGTAATTTCAAATAAGGCAGAGACAATAGTTTTTAGTTTAAAATAAAATAAACATGTCATCCGTATTGAAGAAACAACTGTGTTGTTTAATTCTGAGATGAATAATAATGAATTAGTTTTCATTCGTTTAGACCGCGAGTGAGCAGTGAGCTTGTCAGATCACTCCCGTTGTATCGTGTGGATAGTAATTACATTATATTAATACTTGCTATGTTGTTTCACATAAAGAGTCTATCATAATAATACCGCATTCACGACTCGACGGTGATCACATCAAAACAAACAATACCATATTAATTTCATAATTAAATACTATTTATTTAAATAAACGTTTAAGTAAAATAGATCGTCCATACATAAATTATAATTACAATATTCTGATAGAACATCTGAGCGGCGCGTGCGGCGGCGCGGGGCCGCTCGCTCCTCTATGCTACACTATGTATACAACTATTACTAGCGTCACTACACTAGTCCCAGTTTATGTTTTTTCCTGAACTTTTTCACGTAAGCCTCCACCAGCGCCTGGATCTTGGCCGGGTTAATCTCGCCCGTCTTGTTGTGACAGATCTGAAACCATGCATTTTGTTTAGTATACTCATTACTAGCTGTAATTACATCATATGGATTTGGATGAAAGAGCACAGATAGTTTATACCCTGTATTAACGGTCGAAGTGGAGGTGCTTGGGGGAGGCCTATGTCCATCAGTGGACGTCTTTCGGCTGAAATGATGATTAACACATAGGGAACTCTTAATCCCGATAGTACTTTCCCGTCGGATATTTCCGACATCCACGCGGGCGAAGGCACGGGCAAAAGCTAGTCACCAATACAACTCTCTACGTTCAAATTACTCAATGACTATTTCATGACATTATGACCTTTGAGGTCAATTCAATCTCAAAGAGTTGTATTTAATCTATATATTTAGAAGGAGAAACTGACTGACTGACCTATCAACGCACAGCCTAAACTAATGGCTCTAGGAATGTGAAATTTTGCACTCGGCTTCTTTTTATAATGTAGCGGAGCACTAAGGAGTTTTTAGAAATTCAACCTTTAAGGGAGTGAAAAGGGGGCATTTTGTTTGTATGAAAAATCTTATTCCTCGAGTTAATAAATTTGAAACTTGGCACAAATACTTATCTAAGTAAATTATGAAGTTTGTCATTTTTCTTTTTTCTAAACTACCCCCTAAAGGGAGATTGGGGGTTGTATAAGTTTGTATGGAAGAATTTTAACGCGCGGTCCGATTAACTTCAAAGTCAGTATTTATACTTAAGACCAAAAATAAAGAATAACGTGTATCAGGGTTTTTCGAAAATCTACCCCTAACGGGATGAAAAGGGGTAGTTAGTTATACAGGGGAGGGTTTTACTGCGTAACTTGATTAACTCGAAAATTAGTATAAATCACAGCGCACACACGCTCAGCACAGCGCACAGCGCAGTCGTTATTTGTATTTAAAAGACTCGTAAAGGAACATTACTTGTCATTGTGATCTTGTTCTCGAAACTGTAATTATCTATAGTCTTTATTTATTTTTGTTGCGTATATTTTTAGTATGAATGTATTTATGTATCTATTATTTTAGGATATGTATATATCTGTGTATCTATTTTAGTATATTATTACACCAACGACAACCCCATTTTATGTCCAGGCAAATCACTGTCCATTCCAAGGTTGCCTGGAAGAGATCGCAGAAAGCGATAAGGCCGCCCATTGTATATTTTTAGTTATCGATAATTCTTTTTGTTGTGTATTTTTGTGGTGTACAATAAAGTATATATAAATAAATAAATAATCTTTCGAGTCAAGTAATTAACATATCCCAAACAATTTTTCGAAATTCCACCCCTGTGGACCTGAAAAGCGGGAATACAGTTTATATGAAAAATCTTATTTCTTGAGTTAATAAACTTGAAACTTGGCAGTTGGCACGAATACTTATCTAAGTTAATTATGAAGTTTGGCATGGAAGAATTTTAACACGCGGTCCGATTAACTCGAAACTCGGTATTTATACTTAAGACCAAAAATCTATATCTAATATCAACGCACAGCCAAAACCGCTGGTCCTAGATACATGCCATTTAGAGGGTGTGTTGTTTGTGAAGAGTACCTAGGTATTCACTACGAGGGTTTTTCGAAATTCCACCCATAAGAGGGTGACATTTCACGCGGACGAAGTCGCAGGCAAAAGTTAGTATATCATACAACCTGAACAGCAAAAAACTTAAGAAATTTGAATTCTGCGGGCCATCTTATCGCATGCCTTGAAAACGACTTATATTTTTGGTATGAAAAACTATACGACGACGACGAATGACGTCACAAAAATAATCACGTGACTGATAGCACGGCGAGGTACCTTGGGCACGGCGCGGCGCAGGATGTCCTTGTACTCGTCCTTGGTGACGTGCTTTTTGTTGTAGTGCGGCTTCAGCACCAGTTTCACCTCCTCCACCACGCGCTCCTGGCGGTTCAGCTTCTTCAGGAACTGTAACACATCGCCAGCTGTAGTCTCGAGATGGCGGTCACGAAAAAAACGAAACAAAAACAAGGCCTATCAAGCTAAGCATGCAAACGCGGGGAGTTCTAACTAACTAAATAAAAAAATCGATCACACACATAAACAGCGTGATTGCTCACTTTGCTCTTCACTTGCATCTCGACTGCGGAGCTGGGCAGGTCGTCCAGGATTTTCAGGTTATCCTCGTCGATCTTGACGCCGACCTGCGTTTTACCTGCCGACGGAAACACAGCATTACAAAGAGAGACATGGGGCGGCGGGTTGGCGGGGCAGCGGGCCGGGCCGCGGGCGTACCTTTCTTGCGGCTGAGCTTGACGGGCACCTTGGCGGCGGCGCCGCGCGGCTTGCGGCGCGGCCGCTCCAGCAGCGCGTCGAAGGCGCCGCGCGCGCCCGGCGGCGGCTCGAACAGGTCGCCGAAGTCGCTGGAGCCCGGCGAGTACGGCGAGTCGTCGGCCTCCGACTCGTCGCGCCGCCGCGCCGCCACGGCCGCCGTGCTGGGCGTCGGCCGCGGCAGCTTGGCGGCCTGCATGGGCTTGATGGGGTCCGACTTGATCGGGGACGGCTTGGCCAGGAACAGCTTGGGCGGCTGCGAGCGCGTGGGCGACGGCAGCACGATGCGCACGGGCGGCGCGGGCGCGGGCGTCGGGGCCGGCGGCGCGGGGGCCGCGGCCGGCGCGGGGCCCGGCGGGGCCAGGCCCGGCGAGGCCGCGCCGGCCTCGGGCGCCGACTGCGCCGCGTCGCCCGGCGGGGGCTCCGGGGATACGTCGCGAGTGGACTGAAGCAGTGCCATTACCTGTGGACACCATTTTTTATTAAAACTACAATGCAGCTTTCACGATCAGAAATGTTTGCAGTTTAGTACTTGTTCTCTTATCACTAGACCACGGCAGACAGGTGGTTACGAATCGTATTATGTTAAATACATGATAAGTTAGTTTATTGCCTGGTACCTACAGTCTAAGTTACTGAACGATTTCAACAAATGAGGTGATATTGGATTGATATATGCTAGTACACCTTACTAAACTAAAAATATATTTCTTTTTCTTTTCCATTTTATCTACAATCGGATTAGATGTGGTCTGGAGTGGAATTTTTTTGATGGCCATTCCAGTGAATAGTCTCAAATCTACATGTGGGAACACTTCAGTTCCTTTGGTCATTCAAGGCGTTTTATATGGTGTTTGTGTTGAAGTAGATCTCTAGCTAGCGAGTTGCTGTGGTTGTTCATTCCGTCTTTGTACTTTTTGCTATAGCTGTTTACTTCTTCTCTAATGGTCAGCATTTCTAGGTATTCGCTCACTTCCGAGTTTCTTACAAAGCAGTGTGTGCTGGAGACAGTTCTTAGTGCAATATTTTGGAAGCGCTGGAGTATCTCGAAGTTGGAATTGCAAGCCGATTCCCAGAGTTCTACTCCATAGGTCCAAATGGGCTCTATGATGACCTTGTAGACAAGTAGTTTATTGCTGAGTGAGAGGGAGCTGTGATTTTCGGCCTAATGAAAAATTCCTAAATTGTATATTTGCTTCTGTTCTCTTGGCTTTAACTTGGTTTTACCATGTCACTTGTCAGTTGTCTATCTAGGTGCAAGCCTAGGTATTACACCGTGGTCCTAGTTGGCAAGATTCCTCATTCCATGCAAACAGGTGGCGCAATCCACCTTTCTTTGAAACGCTGGGCTTGATTCTCCATTTTCGAAGCCACACGTCGATCTTATCCTACTGTGCTTGCAGTTTAGTGGATGCCTTTACGGGGTCTTTACTGCTAGCGAGACATGCAATATCATCTGCATAGGTCACTGTAACTACATCAGCAGTCTCAGGCAGGTCTGCGCTTTATATGGAGTAAAGTACAGGGCCCAGCAGCCCAGCACTGATCCTTGTGGTACAGAGGCTTGAATTTGATGAAGCTTTGAGAATTCTTCTTCGTGTTTTACTTAAAACCATCTTTGTTCCAGGTATGATTTTAGCATCATGTAAAATAAGTTTGGAAGCAGAGTTTTAAGCTTGTATAACACTCCCTTATGCCACACTTTGTCGAATGCTTGCTAGATGTCTATGAATACTTTTTTCTCAAGGGACTGTCTGATTTTGTGCACTACTCTGTGCACTTGCTCGACTGTAGCATGCTTCACCCAGAATCCAAATTGGTGATCTGGGATTATTGGTTTTTTCCCATTAAATACTAAATTACTAGCAGTGAACCAATTTTGGATCAGCAGTAGGGCGTTATTTACGTCGTCGAGATTTGATGCACGTCTATTAATTTTAAAAATCAAGGAAGTATCGTCAGCAAATAACACCATTTGTGGTTGGGTTTTTAACAAATGTGGTAGATCATTAATATATAAAAGACCTAATATCGAGCCTTGTGGTATACCCATTTTTACTTTTAAACCGAGGGAATTGACACCATTTATTTGAACTTGCTGTTGTCTATCATTTAAATATTTTTTTAGAACTTTTAAAGGGGAACAATTCCGTCATACATGATTTTTCCGTAACTGTTACGCAGCGTACGCAACGGAAGCTCTCGAAAGGATTTTTTTTTTCGTTTTTGCAACATTTTTCATTGATGCTTCGCTCCTATTCGTCGTAGCGTGATGTTATATAGCCTATAGCCTTCCTCGATAAATGGACTATCTATCCAATATAACAATAATTTTTCAATTCGAACCAGCACTGCGATTCTGTAACCATCTCGCCGTGAAAACTTAGGCGAAGTGAGCGTGGAGTGAGCTGTCAGTGTCATTCCACCTGATACTAGGGATTGACCAAGCATACATTTCAATCATAATCGAGATTTTAATAATATTTTTTATGTAAATTCTATTGAAAATTTTATATAATTTCAAAGCTAGTATTTTAGTTGTCAAAACATTATTATTTCATGGGGTTTTTAAATAAAATAGCAGCACAGAAACTTAAAATCGAGATTTTAATAATATTTTTTATGTCAATTCTATTGAAAATTTTATATAATTTCAAAGCTAGTATTTTAGTTGTCAAAACATTATTATTTCATGGGGGTTTTCAATAAAATAGCAGCACAGAAACTTATTTTGTTTTTTCCTAGACTAGTCAATATAGCCTGAGGCGTGAGCGCGTCACGCACTAACAGTAAATAAAATCTGTGGTGTCTGGGAGAAACCTGTTAAGTCCAAAAACGTATTTTTTCAGTATAAGACTTTTAAGGTTCAAGTTTAATTTATAAATCAGTTAGGTAAAGTAGAAAAAGCCAACCACCGCTACGATTCTCCCACTCCTATGATAGTTACACTTATCAGCAATAGACCAAAATAAAATATGATTTTTTTTAATAACAACATAGTAGCAAACTAAAAAATTACGAAAATGGATTCACGTTTAAGACAGCTAGACTAATGAAAATACGCATCGACATTGTTTGTTAGTTTGAGCGATGGTAGATCGAGTCTAGTAAAGACTAACAACGCTAATCTATTCAATTAGAAGAGATAGCCTAGTGTGTCAAGTCACCGAGTGCTAACGATGTGCCTTGCTGACGCGTGACGGACCATGGTTAGACTTTAACCCCACGTAGTTTGTGTGGCGTGATCACTTCACTAGAACTAGTTACTAGTTAGACTGGAAGCCGACCCCAACATTGTTGGGACGCCTTACAAGTTAAATAAGTAAGAACAAATCTCCAATGTGATAATGACAGTGACTAACGCGCAAGCGCGGCGTGATCTTATCACTTCACCCATGACATTTAATGGCGTGAATCGGGTGAAGTGATCACTTCACGCGACCCATGACATTTAATGGCGTGAATCGGGTGAAGTGATAAGATCACGCCGCGCTTGCGCGTTAGTTACTGTCATTATCACATTGGAGATTTGTTCTTACTTATTTAACTTGTAAGGCGTCCCAACAATGTTGGGGTCGGCTTCCAGTCTAACCGGATGCAGCTGAATACCAGTATTTTACATGGAGCGACTGCCTATCTGACCTCCACAACCCAGTTACAGGGTAATACGATACCCCTTGGTAAGACTGGTTGTCAGACTTTCGGGCTTCTGACTACCCGTAACGACTGTCAAAGATCCATGAATGACAGCCGGGACCAACGGCTTAAGGTGCTTTCCGAGGCACGGAGGGGTCTCAGTATGTAAAGATGGTCACCCATCCTCAGACCAACCGCGGCAAGCGTAGCTTAACCTGATTGATCGATCTGTGCGGCTGTTATTATTTAGCCACAGACCCCTCTACGCGTGCAAATATATTATTGTAAATAGATACCTACTTAGGTAACTCGCCGATGCCACTATTAAAAGAACATTAATCAAATAATATTACAAAATTCAACGGTTCAATCGACACTCGCTCAGCTCGCAATCAGTGTCTCCCATAAAAATAACTAAGACCCGTATTTTTTATGCTAGTAACCCTTAAATGAAGAAGTGGTTGGTGGCAACCCTACGCCGAAGTGATGTTGCTATGGGTTACGAGATTCTTGGAAGTGAATTCCGGTACATTCCGAATTGCACTGTAATCGTTTACAGCTTGCTTACACTTTGACCCCAATTATTCTGTATGGTATAAATTACCTATTATTCCCCGCATAATCTTACCACGCCGTACGGTTGTCAAGCGTGGTATTTTGACAGTTCAAAACAGATTCGTTCATTAAATTGTGACATAGAGAATACGTAAATAGCAGATATGTCGTGATTATATAGGTAAGGAATTGATGTGGTTTCGAAGTAAAGAATCATTAAATGGGTCATATTGAATTAGGGCCCTTTTTCCGAATTAGCGTGAGCGCGATAACGATGTCCCGTAAGTCGACATAGATGACGTCATGGCATGCGCCATCTTCCGATAACGGCGACCATGCCCTAAATTAATAATTATCACAGCGGGCGCTGTCACAAATGAATGACAGCCTGTTGTGCTGTTTTGTTTTGAGTCGCATCATAATATATTGCCTTTAAACTAACGTGGCATTTTTGAAATTGTGCTTCCGCCAGTACAGTCGCCACCTTAACAAAGAAGAAGAAATTCGTGGTGTATACACAAATAAATACTATAATCCAACCATCCAACCATTAGTACCTATTCAAGTGAATATAGTTTAGCTGCCATAATAGTGATTTATCTAAATTGGAACGCTAATTACTTATGTGAGCGCTGTGCCGAGCCATAACTCCCGCCGCGCATGCGCGTTAGGTATCAAACTAATTTTTTTTAATATCCAAGTGAGCGCTGTGGGTGATGATAGCTTAATTCGGAACGAACCGTAATTCACGCGCATGCGCGGCGTGAGTCACGCCGCGCATGCGCGTGAATTATGGCTCCTCAAACGCAAATCATCTAACAGGTCGAGGCTAAAAAACATAAAATTTGGGGACTTCGAACATTCAAACTCCACCACATGGGCAGTGAATAATACATCATTTAATTATTTGACGAATTCATCCATTGTCCAAGTTAAATAAGTAGTGGTAATGAATTTTTTTAATATCTAATGTCGAAGTTTCGCGCCAATCGTGCGTGTTTACATTTTTACTTTTCACAAATTTCACACACACACATGTAGATAAGATTTAAAATGAGACAAATATTATTGAAAATATTATGAACGACACGAAAATGCCCAAATCTTAACGTAGTTTTATAACACAGGTCCAATAACACTTATTATTCATTACCACTACTCAGTTTGTGTTCAAAATCGCCGTCCATTATTGTTTTTTTTTATCGTAATGATGTGCGAAAGCGATTATGCTAAACGATTTTTTTTTTTTATTTCGATTGACGCGGGTAATTAATATGTCGAATATCGGAAATCGATACTCGGAAATTGAAATAAAATTATTTTAAACATTAAAAACAATAAGCATGGTTAATAATAATGACTTATGCTTTTTAATGTAATTTTAATAGTTTTTTGGACATTATATTGAAACTGAGTCAATACCTGAGGACCTTTGACCATAGTCATTTATTGAACTTCGCGCCGAATTGTTTCTATATTTGAATATTTATCTTCGGAATGCGCTCGCCGCTTAATTTTTTTATTTATTGTACAATTATTTATTTTTGATACTTTCTAATAGTTTGCTACAGAATGCCCAGTATACATTTTTTTAGGTAGGCTTAGCAAAAGATAGGGAATGATGATTATTAATTGTATAAATTGGGTATTCCGCAATCACTTTACATTTCAATATGTTTTGTTAGTTGTATGAGCTTGGTAGTTTTTGTTTCTATTAGTTTACTTGAGTAATAAATTGTTTTTTTCTTTGTGGTAGGTTACCAAAGAAATTTAAAAAACTGACCATGTTTATATCGGACCACGCACAGTCGGCACATTGAAAAGTTCCGTAGTTGGGTTGAATATTTACGCATGCAAAATGCACATAATTAATTTGATCAACTGCAAATATGTTTGTATTTAATAAACTCATCATTCATAAGTTCATAACGTACCCATAAATTAAAGTGCCGACCAGAAAAGAAAAGTACTGTTTTCTTATGGGGAATAACATCTTGAGCATTTCTTACTATTACAGCGAAAGTCTGCAATTAACCCCTTGGCTGCTATTTGAGATTGAAAATGCCAAAAATCTTATTTTTATAACAACTGTTTTAAGCATAACTTTAAAAAAATACCAACTTTAAATTGAATATAACATCCCGAACATGTTTTGACTACCTATGACCAAATGTAAGTAGGTATGTACGCAGTATCAATATACTGCGTAGGTACATACTTACATTTGGTCATAAAAAAGTTAAGCAATTCTCTCAATAGAGATTTTATTTTAAAACCCCACAAAATATTAATGTTTTGATCACTAAAATACTAGCTTTGAAATTATATAAAATTTTCAATAGAATTAACATAAAAAATATTATTAAAATCTCGATTATGATTATAAATGTTTGCTTGGTCAATCCCTAGCATCAGTGGGATGACACTGACAGCTCACTCCACGCAAGTTTTCACGGTGAGATTTTTACAGAATCGACATGCAGTAGTTCCTGAGATTAGCGCGTTCAACCACAAACAAACTCTTAATAAACACTCAATCTAAAAAGCAAAGTTTAGTATAGATGTGTAGATTTAATAGTTTTGTGAAGATAAAAAAGGATAGTAGTAAAAGCTCCGACAAAATAATAAGAATTATCCTTACTCTAAATATTAAATCTACTGCCTAAAATATTAACTTTCCGACTACTTTTGTCCGAATAAAAATGACGAAACGACCGGATGAGATACTGAAATCTTCGAAAATAAACATGATTGTTTATTGCTACAATACTTTTCTACCAGCTTAAATTACGTGTTAACATATACCTAGGTAAAGGTATTTGTATTCTCATTCGCTCGCTCTTGCATCCTATGTCGACGGAGCCTCGCGTATATGTTGTCGGTAACTTAGTAATTTTGTCGGAAGTTCAGTATTTTATTCGGAAGTTTAGTTTTGTTATTCGAAGATCCATTTTTTTTAGTCGGCCACAGATCGCTGGAGATTAATTTGTTTTTCGGAACCATTATTATTTCCCGATAAAAAAATGTATGCTATAAAGGCGCGTTATGAATTAGCGACACACAGATATCGCGTTACACAACCTGGCAAGTCCAATATTATTTCCTTTTCGTTCCTAGGTTCCCAGTTACCTACCACCTCACGTATACATAAAATATTTTATTTCATAAGTCATCGCAAAATAAAATACCTTCTCTATGGGTGAGAGCGGACGTCGGTCGAGAACCTCGTCGGCCGACATGTTGGTCTTCTGCGCCGCCTCCAGCGTCATGCAGGCGCGCGGCGGGCTGGGCGCGCGCGCCGAGCTGGGCGACGCCGACGCCGAGCGCGTCGGCTCGTACGGGTCGTAGGCGTCCGGCGAGTCCGGCGGCTCCGGCGGCGTCAGCGGCCCGCGCGCGTCCTCCGCGCCGCCCGCGTCCGGCGCCGGCTCCGCGCGGCCCGGCGACGGCGGCGTCTTGGGGCCCACGGCGTGCGCCGGCTCGGGCGCGGCGGCCGGCCCGGGCGCGGCCGGCCGCTCCGGCTCCTTCTCGCCGGGCTCGCTGTCGCTCAGCACGATGACGTTGCGCGGCGACGGAGTTAGCTCGCGGAAGGGCGAGCGCTCCAGGTCGATGATGGCGACGGGGCGCGGCGCCACGTCGTCGGGCCCGGGCGCCGCGGCCCTGCGCCGGCGCCGCCTGCGCTCGCGCCGGCGCTCCCGCCGCTCGTCGCCCTCGGCGCGCTCCTGCTCCTTGAAGCTGACGCTGACGAGGATATTGTCTCCGGACGTGAACACCTCCTTGGAGGGCCCGGCGGCGTCGCGCAGGCGGCGGTGCCGCGCGGGGTCGCGGCGGCGGCGCTCGCGCAGTTCGGGCGCGGGCGGCGACGGCTCAGGCGGCGGCGTGCGCGGCGACAGCAGGCGCGAGGCCGCGGAGCCCGGCGCGGGCCCCGCCGCCGACGGCGCCGGCGACGGCTCCGGCGAGCGACTGGCGCTGCGGCGGCGCACGCGGCGGCGGCGCGGGCTGCGCCTGCGCGGCGAGCGACGTCGCGAGGTTGAGCGCTCGGAACGGACGCGCTTCTTTCTTTTGGTCGGTTTCGGTCGCGGGCTCTTGGAACCAGAGCCGGAGCGGCGTCGCTTGCGCGTCCTCTCGGCCGAGCGGCGCCTGCGGGGCTCTGCGCGCTTATCGCGCTCGGCGGAGCGGCGGCGGCGGCGCGGCCGCGCGGGAGACGCGCGCGCCGACGAGCGCGGGGAGGCCGAAAGGCGTGCGCGACGTGGGGAGGCCGAAGGGCGTGTGCGGCGCGGGGAGGCCGAAGGGCGCGCTCGGCGCGGGGAGGCCGAGAGGCGCGCGCGGCGCGGGGAGGACGACGCGCGGCGCGCCCGGGAGGCTGAGCGCCGGGCGCGGGACGCGGAGCGGCGCGGGCGGGACGCGGAGCGGCGCGGGCGGGACGCGGAGCGGCGCGGGCGGGAGGTAGAACGGCGCCGGCCGAGGGCGTCGGGCTCGCGGGGCGGCGGGGAGCGGCTGAGGCTGGGCGAGGCGCGCGGCGACACGTCCCGCCCGAAGGCGTCCTTGGGGCGGCGCCGCTTCTCGCCCACCAGGGTGCGCACGTCGTAGCGCTCCAGGTCCTTGCGGCGCTCCTTGCGGCGCAGCTTGCGCTCGCGCGACGCGTCGCTGGAGTCGCGCCGCTCGCGCTTCTTGTCTTTGTCGCGGTAGTTGCGCTCCTTGCCGCTCTTGCTGAGCTTCTTGAAGGCGACGTCGGCTTTCTTGCCCTTGCCCTTGCTCCTGTCCTTGCCCTCCTTCTTGGAATCCTTCTTCTTCTTCTTCTTGGCGTCGTCGCCTCGCGGCTCCTTCTTCTTGTCCACGATCTCGCCCTCCTCGTCGTCGGGCGGAGGGGGCGCGGGCGAGGCGCGCGACGCCTCCGAGGGCGCGCGCTCGTTGTCCGAGAACATCTCGTTGCCCTCGTCTTCAGATATCATCTCAGTGTCGAGACCCTCGATACCCTTTTCTTTCTCTGTCTCCAGGGACGTGTCCTTGGACTTGTTCTCGTCGAGACAGGGCGTGTAACTCCTTTCATCTTCGGTCTCGCTGATGGACTCAGTCATTTTCTCTAACAAATCATCATTTCTGTCTACAGAGCCTTTCCTAGGAGAGTGCTCGAGCACGGGCAGCTCGTCGTCGGCGGCGGACAGGTCTTCGGAGCTGGAGGAGTGGCGGCGGCGCGGCGGCGGCGTGGCCGCGCGCTCCGCACTGTCTATGGTCTCATCATCATCATCGTCTAACTTGTCTTCAGTCACCGACGCTGCTTTTTCCGTGGGAGTGGTCGGTTCTTCCTCAATGTCAGGTGTGGTAGCATCTTTCACTATTTCACTTGCTTTCTTTGTGACTTCTTCCTGTATTTGGTCTGGCTCCTCAAAGTTAGCATTAGGCGGTTCGGTGGAGTGGGTCTCCGGCGCGAGTTCGACAACCTCCTCTTCCTCAGCGGGGGGGCCCGGGCGTGTTGCCTGCGCGTCGCGCTCCCGAGTGGGTGTCTTGTCGCGCGGCAGGTCGCCGGGCTCCGCGGATGGCGCACTCTCGCTGTCCTCATTTACCTCTTCCTCTTCGTCTTCTATTTCTTCGTCGTACAGACTAACTTGTCGTTTAATCAACGAGGGTGTGTTGAGTTTAATCTTAATGGGATTACGCGGATTAGTCGTGATGGGACATCTCTTCGAGACTTTCTCTTTCAATTCTTCTTCAGTTTTGTTCCTTGTGTGGTCGGGTCCAGCACGCGGCGTCGGGGCGGGTGGGCTTACCGGGGCGGCCGGGGCAGGCGGGTCTGCCGGTTCGGGCAGGTCAGCAGGGGCGGGCGGGTCGTCGTCCTCCTGCACCAGGTCCTCCAGGCTGTCGTGCGGCACCAGCGGGGCGAGGGGCGCGTCGGACGGCGCCTCGGCCGAGCTGTTGGCGATGTGCACGCTGGTGGCGGAATAGATAGAGAAGTTGGGGCAGTCGCCCTCGGAGTCGTCGTCGCTGGCGGCGCGCGCGGGCGCGGCCGGTGCCAGCAGCGCGCGGTGCTCGTGCAGCACGGCTCGCACGCAGCTGTCCAGCACGCCCGGCGGCACGGCCAGACCGGCCGCGTCCAGTCCCGCCAGCACGCCTGGCGGCACGGCCAGACCGGCCGCGTCCAGTCCCGCCAGCACGCCTGGCGGCACGGCCAGGCCGGCCGCGTCCAGTCCCGCCAGCACGCCGCCCGCCTCCAGCCCCGCCAGCACGCCCTGCAGGCCGGGCGGCGAGGGCGGCGCGGGCGGGGGCGAGGGCGGCGCGGGCAGCGGCGCGGGGGGCGCGGCCGGCACTTCTTCGACGTCGCCGCTGTCGTCGTCGTCGTTGGTCGGCTCGGTGGGGTCGTACTTCTCAGTATCTATGACTAAACTAGAATCACTCTTCTCGTCCTCCGACTTGTCGAGTTCGGGCGTTTTGTCGAATTTGAACATAGGCGGCTCCGGCAGCGGGCGGTACGGCTGAGCCTTCGGTGTCTGCTGCGCGTGTGTTGCGGTCGCAGGCTCGGGGTTACTGTTTGCTGAGTTTTGTCGCCGGATTGGACCCATTCTCATGTCGAGCGGGTTTTCGAAGCCCCCAAACGAGTGCCTGTGCTGCACAGGTGGCGGGTCGCTGCGGGGCGGAGCGGGCGGCGGCACGTAGGGCTGCCAGGCCGGCGCCAGGCTGTAGCGGCCCGGCTCGGGGCGCTGTGGCGGCTGATTGTTCTGGCCTCGGTTCTGCTCAGGAACTTGTCTCCTGTTGCGCTCAAAAGGAAGGTCATCTCCCTGCGGATACTGGTGCGGTCTTCTAGAGTAATTGTTATAGGTGTCCATGTCGTCGCGGCGCGCGTTGTTGTTTTGATTGAACACGTTCCCCTGGCGGTTCTGGTAGCCGCCACCGTTGTAGTTGTTATCGTAGCCGCCACCCCTGTTGTTCAGGTTGTTGGTGCCCTGCTCGCGGTGGTAGTTGCCGGTGTAGCCGCCGCCCCAGCCGCGCCCGCCGCGCGACTGTCCGGGGTACGACGGTACCTTCCTCGTGGCGTCCTCTCCCTGCGAGAGATCAACCTTGTCCTGTTTTTTCGGCTCGTCGGATTGTTTCTTCGGTAGCTTAGACTTTTCGCGAGTTTCTAATTTTATATTCACACTGCCATCTACAGAAATAGACACTACAGATTGTTTTGAATGAAGCAAAGTTTGACTTTCGAGGATAGAGGAGAGAACGTCCGGCGCCGACGACGCGTGCGTAGGTGACGGAATGGAGATCATCTTTCTTCTCGCCTGGGAATAAGTCATCACATACGTAATTTTAGACATAATAGTAAACACGATCAAAGAAAATAATGAACATGATGCAGCTGCAATTACCTGTCTGTAAGCACTGAGGATGCTGGAGGTGGGGCGCGCGGCCACGGCCGTGCTGGCGCGCTCGGACACGCCGAGCTCGTCGTCCTCGGGGAAGTAGTCCAGCTGGTGCGCGTCGCCGAACAGGCTCAGCGCCGGGATGCCGGCGCGCGAGCGGCGCGCGGACAGCTCGTGCAGCGCGCTGGCGGGCGCGCCGGGCACGCCGCGCACGCCGAGCACGCCGCGCGCGCCGGGCACGCCGCGCGCGCCGCCCGCGCCAGCCGCCGCCAGCGCTGCGCGCACGCTGGCCAGCACGTGCGAGCGCCGTGCCGCCGTGCGCGGTTGCCGTCTCTTGGTCTGCGCATAGACAAACATGTTAGCTCTCAAAGTTAACTCACTATCCAGCTACATTCTGAAAGTACTTACCCTCCTTTTCTTTAGTTTCCTTTTAACTCTTTTGGTAACTGGAAATTTACCATTTTCTTGCACTTCATACTCGATAATGACTGTTTTAGTTCTTCTTCTCTTTGGCCTTCTACGGTTAGTATGTGCAGCACTTTTACGCCTGCTCGTAGTTGTTCGTGAGCTACTGCCCTGCGCCGAGTGTGATCCTCTTGATGTTGTTGGTATATCATCAGAATTCAAACGGCTTCCTCTGTTGCCGGAGGATGTAGATGGTTCATCTGAGCTGTGTATCCTTGATGATCTAACATTCCTTCTCTCTCTGATTAATGCACTTCTAGATGAAATTGGTATGTCCATATCTGTGATGCCAGAAAATAAGAAATCCACATCTGATAGCAGATTATCACAATTGGGACAAAGCCACTGATCAATAGGAACCTGCAATATAAGGAAAATAAAGCTGAAGTTTATAGGGGAATAACAATATTGTGTATCTATACTCGGTCACAAAACTACAAGTACTGTGTAGGTTACCTCCGACAGTGGTGGGGTGAGGCACTGCATGTGATATCCAAGGTCGCATCCATCACACAGAAGCATGGTTTCTTCATTGTCTGTGCGGCCACACACCTAGAATGCCATATTTGATAGTGCATTTAGTTATTTGCCATTTCAAACCAGTATAAAAAACAGCTTGATAAACAAGCTGTTTTTATATATATATATAATAAGTGTATACAAACAAGCTGTTTTTATATATATAATACAATAATAATAAGTGTAATTGATTAAATATGCCAAATTTTTTTGTGAAATGTAAATAACAACAACAATGAACTTTCAATGTTAACACCTTGAACCAATGACCCGATTGCAGTACTCACAAGCTGTAGCTTAATCATATTTACCTCACAGACAGTTGGATCCTCGATCACAAGAAGCTCTACTGAAGGTCGGCGCTCGACCACCTTTACGGGCTCAGTACGTAGCACACGACCACCCGCACAAGCCCTCACTACTATGAAATCAAATGTCATTCTGTCTACCGGACATGTGTTGACATTTTTTGACCATTCCGTGATACAATCCAAACAGAAAATATGTTCACAGCTCTGTGGTGTCCCCACTTCTTGATCAGTGAAACGCAAAAGGCAAATGGAGCACTTGTCTGAGTTGCCTTCTGAGCTGTCCGATGCAAAACCAGAAGCGGGTTTGGCGGCTGAGGCTGCGGGCTTAGGTGCGTCCGAGTGGTCGGTGGCCCAGCCTGATGTGTCGCTGTCGCCCTCGGAGTCGCGAAGCTTGGGCAGCGCGTACTTCCGGCGAGCTCCCGCGCACACCACTGAGCTGCCGCTGCTGTCGCTGCCGTCATCACTCAGCACCTGTAATACACTCATTATAATATTCCATCGCCTCCAGCACTAATACGTGTTGAAGATTGCTCTGCAGTCACCCTCAATCTCTTTCTGCGTGACCCCGCTGCTGCGACGCTTTCGTCACTGTCCGAGCTCGAGTCCGACGAGAGCACCATCACTTTCTTAATCTTGCGCTTGGGCCGTGGAGGCGAATCCTCGCTGCCCTCCTCACTCATTCTCACAAGTAAACAGTGTCGAATGGAATTTAGTGGGCACGACACGAAGCCAGTTGCAAAGGTGTAAATGACCTCCGCCAAGTAATATTCGAGTTAACTAAGGTAAAATATGAGAAATTCATTCGGTCTGCTAATTAATATCATGCATCAAGATTGTTTCCACACAAGTTATTGCGTACGCGTTGTCTTCTAATGATTTCACTATTTTGACAGCAAGCCGCTATCAATGGTCACAAGCGGCCATTTTCCTTTCAATTCCTTTTTTTTTATTTTTCATAGTGATGTAACTAACCATAAGCTAAAAACGTTGTTTTTGTTTATGTTGTTTCTGAACTGAAAACATTTTATGGAGTAAAAATGTATATAGATCCGTGTTGACTTGAGAACCACTTCGGTTTTCTTCGGTTAAAAATATCAAACTAATTTGTTAATCATATCTTGAAAGGTATCTCGTAACAAGTTACAATCGTCATTCTCCTGCCCTTATCCCAATTTATTTGGGGTCGGCGCAACAAGTCTTTTTCTTCCATACTTCTCTATTAGTCGTCATCTCGGTAGGTAATCACTCCCTTTCTAACCATATCATCATTCACACATTCCATCCATCGTTTCTTTGGTCTTCCCCTACTCTTATAGCCATCGACATCCATACTCAAAACTCCCCTCACGACATTTTCTTCATTTCTCCGTAACATGCCCATACCATGACAACCGATTTCCACACAACTTTTCAGTTATCGGTGCCACTTTCAAACTTCTTCTTATGTACTCATTTGTTATTCTATCCATTCGTGTACAACATAATAATTGTTACAATATAAAACCTAGAATGGCAGTGATGAAGGGTTAAAATTAAATTCTCAGGGAGTGAACGACACGAAAGCATTCGCGATTACTCGCAAACGTCACCGCACATCACTATTAGTTAGTATAAGGAACGTTACTCTATGTTAGTTAGCTTAGCTCTTAGCTCATCAACAACGTTACTTACTCTATGCTCATCAAATCATCACGGCGACGGCGTACTCTGTGGCGACCAAAGAGTATAATAATTGGTGGCGACGGCGACGAATGTGATTTTCGCTTTGTGGTTGTGCATTTTCGTTTATTTTCGTAGTTTTTAACAAAAATATAATAAGAAATGACCGCTGAAAACGAACGCGAAATATATCATAAATTAGAAGCTATGAAAGAGATCAGGTATGTTGAGTTATTATTGATAAATTATTCAAAATGCTCTTCCAAATCTCACCTGTGGACTCGATCAATAAACACTTGACATCGTTTCAAATGTTTATTATTTTATATTGCATGATGAATCTAAACTAAAAGGTAAGTAAGTAGGTAACTAAATTTAAAACCTCGAGAGTAATTCATTGATTGCATTCATCAAATATTTTTTGGCTGGATTTATTTAGGATTACAAACAGAATTTTATTTATTTGTATACATTGTTGGCTTAACCCTTCGTATGCATAAACGTGGACCCATGCGAGACACAATGGCTTTCTAATTGAGTCTGTAATTACGGCATTCAACCGTTCAAAACTATTTTTTTTGCTATATAGAAAATAATATTAACCTTCTTAGAGCTGGATTTACTTAGGATTGGCCCAGTAGGTACTTCTTTTTCTACCTTCATCATTACTTATCTTCAGCCAAAAGCATGTGTTGTGTATTTTTGTCACCCCTGACCAAATTAATAGCTACATGTGTTAAATATTTCCAGAAATAAAACAATAACTCTGGAGCGTATGAAGCGCAGTATTCTGAATGAGGTGCGCAGCGGGGACCAGGAGGGGCGTTGCCTGGCGCAGTACAAGCGTGAGATGGAGCTGCTGCAGCAGGAAAAGATGAGCCATGTGGAAGAGCTGCGCCAGATTCATGCTGATATCAACGCTGTATGATATTTTACTATTTCATGATGCAACATTCAACATCTCTTCTTCAAGAATGGGCAATTTTCAGATATAACTCTCAAACGGGGAGTAATTTTGTCACTTCTCTATAATCAAAGATATCAACTGAGAAAGTACAATGTTAGGGTGTCCTAACATTTGTTGATAGTAAGATTAAATGCTGAAATAAGTTTTTGCACATAGTTGAATATTGCACATTTGCACCACATCATGCTAAAATGTTCTTCTGATACACAATAATTTATCTAAAACACGTTGGAATGCTTGGAAGTACAGCAACCACAAACAACAGCAGCAGCATGTGAGAGCTATTAATACCACGAGTATGATGGTGTGGGAGTTTGTTTACTTAGGCGCCGCGCTATTGTTGGCCGACAATTGTAACATTTTAAACTGTTTGTTTTCTCTGTCAGTCTGTGACGGTCAGCTATGAATACTTGAATTCAGTTCTATCTGCTCCAAATTCCAAGTAATTTCCGCCGGCTTCATCAGATTGATGCTTGACTTGATACAGCTTATACCTTGCTGCATACCATGTTAATTATAGGTGTAAATGTCGTAAATTTGTGGATAAATAAATAAATGATAATAGATTTAATGATAAATGATTTATTTCTGTAAGTAGGTTTGTACAAACACTTTTACACGTCTATCATATTTTTTTAAAGCTAGATGAGGTCGGCGTTTCCTATCTGAATACTCTGAGAAGAAAGGCCGAAACAAACTCAGAGGTCACAGTCTCTTTTAAAGTCCAGACAAAATCGTGGTCAGATCATGTGAAGACCATGTAGATTGGTGTCTGAAATGGTCTTTTGAGGAAAGAACCACACAGATTGAGCGGACCTGTCCAGTCAGTGCACGCATTTGTCAAAAATCGTGCAGCTCAACTCAGAACTTGAGGAGCTCAACGATTCGACGAACAATACCAAAGAAAGGACATTTGGGTAGGCCGCGTAAATTACTCAAACTGCCAGATCATGATTAAAACTAACTAAGAAGGAAAACAGAAAAAAGAAATGACCCACATAATCCTCACTTTCACAATAATTAAATAAAATAAAAATACTTTACCTACTAATATTATAAATGCGAAAGTTTGTTTGGATGTTTGTTACTCCTTCACGCAAAAACTACTAAACGGATTTCGATGAAACTTCACAGTAATATAGCTTATACATCAGAATAACACATAGGCTACAATTTATAAAGATTTTGTGTGATTTGGCCATAATATAACGATAAGTATCAAGTAAGTCGGAAAAATTCCTGCCTCTGAGAGCTATCTTGGCGTGCACTGCCTAAACCGTTAGAGTTACATGAAGATAATGTATCGTGGAACTGTTTGTCTCATAAAGTTCTAAATAAAAGTCCGCGACAGCATATATCTATCTTTTTTGTGGAAGCCATAATATCCAAAATAGTGATCCATAAATACATTTAAATTGGGTACTTTTTTTACAATGCATATTTCAGAGTACTTTGTTAATTCTTATCAAAATCAATACATTTATCGCTTTCGGTATTTCATGTAGATAAACTTTGTCTTTTACACTAAGCAATTTGGACGAATACTTTAAAAGTTATCACGATAAGATTGACCCGGCGCGCAGAGCGGAGCTGGAGGGGCGGTCCAGGCAATGAAGTCCCGAACGCGGGCAGGCAGACCTGTTAGGGTTAATGGTGGAACACCAAAGGAAAGACCGTTCTAAGGATTTCAATAATAAGTATATTATACTTTTATTTATATATTGGAAGGTGTGTCTACTATTATTATGTGCGTGAGGCACAGGACACTTTTATACTGCTGGGCGTGAGGGCAGACCGGCAGACGTCGTTGACGGTTGTGTTCATTTTGAGTTTTTTTTACAGCTTTAAATTCGTTTCGATGCGATTTATTACTAACTAACAGTAGGCATTATAATTTTTGGGTAGTATATTTTAAGTACAAAAATATAGATTCGTTTTAAATTCAATTATTAGTCATATTAGAATTGTTTTCTTTGTTTGTTTAATTACTTATAATAATATGTAGGATTGTATTTTTAGTTAATTAGGTCACGGGTTAGGTATAGGTTGTATTTGTAAGTAATAAGTAGGTACCTACCTAAATAGATTCGTTATTATTTTCATTAGGTACCTACTTAGATTACTACAATTGTTTTTTTTTTTTGTTAGTTTAAGATTAACGTATAGTTTTAGGTTGTGTTGTTTGTAAGTAGTAAGAAGTTAGATTAGTTTTCCTCCTAATTAGTTATTGGAATTGTTTTAGTTAGTTTGAAAATTACCACCGATTTGGAAATTTTTTATATAGTACTTACAATAATGACTCGAAAGCGTAAGTCTAATATTTCATAAAGGTCTAATAAAGCTCGAGCTATAAAAATAGCTCGACTTAGAATAACGAGACGTCTCAACAAACTGATCTGCGAAGATTTGAGCAGGCGGTGCGTGAGGCGGCACACAGAGCTACTGTGACACCAGTACAGTCCCAAGATCGACGTCAACAACACGCTGAGTATCTGGCATTTCAACAACTGCTGAAACTCCAGAACAGTCTCAACCTCGACGTCAACGGCATGCTGAGTACCTATCTGATGTCTCAACGGGCCCAAGATCGGCGTCAACAGCATGCTGAGTATCTGGTGTCTCAACGGGCTGCTGAAACACCGGAACAGTCCCAAGATCGGCGTCAACAGCATGCCGAGTATAGTGGTGTCTCAACACCAGAAGAGTCACAAGCTCGACGTCAGCAGCAGGCGACTTACATGGCGTCCCAAAGAGCCACAGAAACCTCTACAACAGCTGAATCTCGCAGAAGCGCTGTTGTTACACGAATATAAAGTATCATGGGACTGATTGTCTTAAACAGTTCTAAATCAATGTCCGCGACAGAATATATTATCTACCTTTTATGTGGAAGCCCAAAATAGTGAACCATATCGAAAGTACCTCTTTCTGTGTGTTACCTTTCACACCTAAACCACTGAACGGATTTCGATATTTGGCAAGGAGATAGATAGCACCCTAGGGAAGGACATATGCGCTACTTCACCGGTACTGTCCTCTGGGATAATTTCCGACATCCACGCGGGCGAAGCCGCAGGCGGAAGCTAGTACATATATAAAATGAATAAATGTCAATGTGTATATAAAAATCCAGACATAATCTTTGAGGACCATGTCGATTGGTGTCTGAAATGGTCTTTTGAGGAAAGAACCACACAATAGATAATACATACATAAACTCACCACTATGGGTAGGCAGAAACTATAGTTTTTTTTTACAGTAGTATTCTTTTATAAATGATATAGATATTAACAAATTAAAGAATTATAATATCCTCTTTATTTTTGAAATTTCAAAGTATGCTGAGAATAGCATCAAGCACGCCCGCGAAATACAAATTTTATTAGTTTTTTTGCAATTTGCAGGTTAGTATAGGGTTGTGTGTTGATCTAAATTAGATTAGCGACCGTAACAAAGTCATCAATACAACTCTCACCATCATTCTCCTCCCTTATCCCAATTTATTTGTGGTCGGCACAACATCTTTTTCTTCCTTACTTCTCTATATGCATCATCTCATCATCAAAATCAATACAACTCTCCATGTTCAAATTACCCAACTGAATGAGTATTTCATGAATTTATATCAGTTGAGGATATTATAACTTAGAGAGTTTTATTGATGATTCTATCTATACTAATATTATAAAGAGGTAACATTTGTTTGTAAGTTTGTATGTAGGGGGTAATCTCCGGAAGTAATGAACCAATTTTAAAAATTGTTTCACTGTTAGAAAGCTACATTATTCGTGAGTGCTATAGGCTATAAATTATAAAGATATCATGTATATTAGCCGAACTATCTCAATTTTTGTCTAGCCAGGCGGAAAAAAATAGCTCTTACAACAGAGTTATTTGCATGCGCTGCCTTAACAGTCTGTTGTATATAATTGAAAACAATGTATGGCAACCTGGTCCGCTTTGAATAGTTCTACAAAAAAGTCCGTGACACCATATTTCTATCTTTTATATTTTAGCAGATATAGTAGCTTTTATGTGTTAAAAAAAGTATTTTTCGACGTACTTACCTTTGGACGATTTTTTAAACAACAAAATATTAAACCTCATCGAAAAAAATATTATTATGATCACAAGAACATCATAGAGATACGATTTGCCTCAAACAGTATGTCAATTGGTTAAATAGTTTCGAAGATAATATAAAATTACTAAATCGGAAAATGCCGCCGTCCATTCACGAACCGTGGTATGTCTATGTACGAGTATAACTGTGGTATTTCTGTTTTTGGGATATCGGACAGTTTCAGCGATTGTTTATCATGCCTAAAAGGAAATCACAACTTTCCCGTCAGACATCTCAGACAAGAGCAGCTCGAGTACGCCGTACGGAAGAGTCTGCTCTTGAAAATCATCAGCGCCTCTCGAGGAATAGAGAAAATATTTCCAAGCACGCGCTGGGGAATCTAGCTCCGAGCGTTCACAGCGGCTTGCTAACCAAAGCTGGAAAACATCGCAGGTCCGTGCTCGGGAATCTAGCGCTGAACGTGCGCAGCGTCTCAGTGATTTAAGGCAGCATGTCTCTGCAACAAGGGGTAGGGAGTCTAGCGCTGAACGCTTGCAGAGGCTCGCTAGCCAAAGCGCGAGAACATCACAGTACCGAACCACACTCATAATCACAAGTTAAAATGTTTACCGCCCAACGAAGTGGGCACGGGTCAGCTAGTCGATTATAATTCTGTAAGTAACACATTATTTTGTTACGGTCGCGAATCATATTTCGATCAACATACAATCTGACAGATCTGCAAACTGCAAAATATTTCAATTTGGGGACAATTGTTAGATTTGTTAGTATCATTCTTGATCAAACAGTCCCAAAATGCGAGCTCTAGAATTCTAGTTTGTTCACCAAGTATGTTACTCTCTGTAAACATTATTGATTAGCGGATGTATGTGATAATGATAACAAATAATTTGTGTGTCAACAGATGGAGACGGTGATCAAGCAGACAGAAGAGAGCATGACGCGCAAGCTGTCGGCGGCGTCGCGGCTGCACGAGGACTACCGGCCGCTGAAGGCCGAGGTGGACCTGCTGCGGCGCCAGTGCCTGGGCCTGGAGCGCCTGCCCGACCTGCACGAGGAGGAGGGCAGCCCCATCACGCCCGAGTACGTGCCCGGGCTCCTTCACCGCCCACTTGCCGACTGTCTGCGAGGAACTCACGTCCTTGTGCTCACAGCAATATACTTAACGGTGTAAAAATACCCTTAACAAGGACTAGAGTCAGTTGTTGTTCCCGTCATTCTGATAATTTTTTTGTACTGGACCATACCTGAACCTTGTTCTTATGGAGATATTGAAGGTCAAAGTTCCAACTGTTTATGACTTTTTTTTACGAAAACAGGTTTTAAATGTAATAATTAAGGTGAATGCGCAGTGGTAGACCGCGAAATTCAAATTTTCTTACGTTTTTTGCAATTTGCAGGCCAGTATCAGGTTGTATCTTGATCAAAATTTGATTCGCGACAATAACAGGTACGTATTTATAGAATTATAATCATTAGAATCTTTAATACATCTTTCTAAGTTAGATTTGTACCACTAAGCAGTTTTCCATAAGAGATTTGTTGTCGTGGTACAAATCTAACTTAGAAAGATGTATTAATGATTCTAATGGTTATAATTCTGTAAATACGTACCTGTTATAGTCGCGAATCAACTTTTGATCAAAATACAACCTGACACTGATCTGAAAATTGCGAAAAACGTAAGTAAATTTGAATTTCGCGGGCTACCCTGGCACTTCCCCCTTAACTTGAAATACCACTCCTTTGTCGTTGCATGCACCCATAAGTATATTTTTTGCGTGCTTTACATTGCGCGCTACCGTAAACAGCAATTTTTCACACAAAATATAAAAATCGTTTCCCAGCAATTATATTTGTGCTATGGTACGAGTACTTAGTTTGATATACAAAATGCGTAGTTGACGGCAATGTGATGTCGTGTTACACCCTGTATAAAGTAATACTTCTTGTGGTGCATTACCAGCGCGCCCGCTCCCACAGATAGGCGTACATTATAGGCTGATTCTGCATTACGCATTCGTAAGAATTTTGACGATGTTTTTCTCGTACACAATTAACAGATAGGATAGTAGGAATTTGTGTATTCATCTGTAAGCTTCGTAACGCAAACGAATTTAGATGATAAAGTTAGTAAGGTGTACGATGGAGTAAGATTGCAGTGTTTGCAGCCGCTTCCCCGCGCTGCCGGGCGGGGGCCCGGGCGGGGCGGGCGGGCCCCCGGGGGCCGGGGCCCCGCGCGCGCTGGCGTCGTTCCTGCCGCCCGCGCCGCGCAAGCCGCCGCCGCCGCCGCCCGCGTTCAGGTCTGCCCTCGACCAAGATTTCATTACCGTCTCGCTGAGGTTCGATTATGTTTTATTTCTCTTTTTGGTTCTCTTCCCGACCTCCCTCCGCCCGTCCTCACCTCCCTCCGCCCGTCCTCACCTCCCTCCGCCCGTCCTCACCTGCCCCGACCTCTTCACCTATTAACTATTAATTTATTCGATTACGATTTATTTTATCCAATGATATAATTTTAATTTGTGTTGGAGACTTATACGCTATTTTTTCTGTAAATTATATTAGTGCAAGTGAACTTTCATACCAATATGTGCATATTGGAATGAAAGTTCACTTGCACCAAATGATGTAACTCATATATCTGACAATGTATAAAATGATGAACATCGTTAGTTTATAATCTATCTCGCGAGATTATAACTAATATCGAAAAATTGTGAACTGCCGCGGCACCGCTCGCTTCGCTCGCTCGGCTCGCGCGTGGTGGTCACAGTTCTAACCTAAACCTATTTGGTCGAGGTTCCCTGGCTTAGTTACTGCGACTAATTCAAATACGTCTAAGACCGCCAAAACAGGAACTGTTCAACATTTTACGTTTGATAAAATCGAACAGATAGTGAAACCAAACTGAACGAACCTGGGCATTTTCACTTTTAAGTGTACCCGCCATTTTGAGGATGTCCCACTTATTCAAAATTTTATAGCAAGATAAATAGTGAACATATTGTCTAATTTTTGGAATAAAACGGTAAAATATATATTCAATTGATGAATCCATCTGCAATCCTGGTAAAATACGTTTGAATTATTAATTTATGAGTATTTTAAATATTCAGAGTAACTGTTTCTGGCATGTCCCTCACCTTACCAACATTGAATTTATAATATAATATAATAAATACTACGAATACATTTAAAAGTGTTGGTGCAACACTAGTGTATAGTTTCTCTCGTCACAAAAATTAAATTTGCACAATTTAAACTCCAATAACACAGATTTAAAACACATTTGGCTGAAAATACACGTCACAAAACTGACCACTATTTTCACTACAATGTCCATTTATTTTCAGTCACTTTTATTTTTTTAGGGTACACTTAAAAGTGAAAATGCGCCCACCTGCACTTACCGGCAGTAAGCGGCAGGTTCGTTCACAATTTTCTTTGACATGGATCGATTGCAAACTATCGAAGTTGCACCATTTGTAACTCAAGAACGGCTGGACCTATCTTTGATTTTTTGGATTTTTCTCCGCCCCGAATAGCAAAATAACTGTTAAAACATAGGAAAGATTGACGAAAAAATATATATCATACATTCTTTGTTATTGATTCTGAGGCGGCACGAAGTTCGCCGGGACCGTACGTTATATTGTAAGCAATATTTACATATTGTACAGTTAAAGAATTCACAATCGTACGACAATCAACATTTTTCGACAGTTTACAATCTCGCGAGATAGATTACAAACTAACGGTGTTCACAATCATACGGTGACATCCATCGCATTTCACTTTCAATAAATATCGAGTAGTGGTCAGTTGTGCATGTGTGTGTGTGTGCAGACAGCAGCCGCCGCCCATGAAGTCGTGCCTGTCGTGTCACCAGCAGATCCACCGCAACGCGCCCATCTGTCCGCTGTGCAAGGCCAAGAGTCGCTCGCGCAACCCCAAGAAGCCCAAGAAGAAATAGTCGCGCCGCAGTCCCGCCTGCCGCACGTACTCGCGACGCAGCGGAGCGCGCATGCGCCCGTCGGACCGATCTCAATGTTATTATTTTATTGTAGCTCACGTTGTTCATGCACTCATTTTGCCAGTTGTTACTCTGCTGGCTATAAGTCCATGTTTTAAGAAACACAAGGAGTGGATTATTTAAAGCAGCATAATGTTTTTTTTTTTTATTACAATACTAACACACGTACGTCCACATGATGACACACTAGCAGTTTGGGTCAAGTGCTTCTGAAGTTCTGACTAAAATGTATTGCGCTCTATTGAAACCATAGGATGCTCCTATTGCAGCTAGAATTAGCTTTGACGGTCTACTTTTCAGTTGATTATAAGTACTTTTAAGGGCCGATTTTTCAACCTTCAGAAAATTTTCATCTGAGGAAGAAAAATGCTTTTGTATATAAAATATGTCAAACCGCTATATTTATTATTCAAATAAAAGTTTTCCGCCGATTGGAAGATCAGCCCTAAGTAATGGATAATTATCTCCATTTTCCATGGTATTATCCATAAAAAACCAGAGATTAGAAACAATCATGATGTAAATAAGAAATAAGTCAGTCTGTATACTTTGTACATAGCTTAGTTTTAGTTAAGTGTGAACTCAATTCGTCGTTACCTCTATTAGGTACCCATGTTCATAGTGCCAAATAATTTGTTGTACAGTCGGCATCAGAAGGCCAATTCTCGTAATTAAAAACGTTCAAAATCTAGTCGCAGTCTCAACTCAGTGACAAACAAATGTCAAAAACTTGTCAAAATGTAGGAAAATTAGAGGTATTTTTGACAGATTGAGGCTGAGATCAGACTGTGAACGTTCTTAAAATTACTAGAATTGCCCTTCAGATAGATTGGAGCTTTCAAAGTAGTCAAAATCACGTGAAGGACGTAATTTTAATTATATATTCAAAATATTATTATGTCAGTCCAAATATCTTAACCATCAAAAGTGGTCAAAATATCTTAGCTATCAGTTTTCAATATTGTGTAAGCTGTCAGTGTGTTTATATTAATATTTGCGAATAGTTCGTTCAATGGTATCTAAGCATTCATAGTAGTCAAAACAAGTCATAGTCATTAAGGCTGGCTATAATCTTGGTTCGAGTCATAATAAAAAAAAACTAAGGCTGACCACACATTACCCGTTCATACTATTATAAACAACAGTGCATGGGCAGTATGTCGAAGTTGACCAAACGGTCAAATTACTGAATTTGATACTAGTGAAATATATTCAGTGCCATAATGTGACTAAATTGCACTGACTGTATCAAGAAATATCAAAAATAAAACAATGGGTTGTAATAGAGATTCGTTTAATTTGTTATTTAGAATAGAGTGTAACCACCTCACGCCAAGAAGGCGTTGCCTCATGGACCTGACCGTATTATAACAAAACAAACTTCCCCTCAAAAATCCAAATTGCATTTACATGCATCTTTAAATTTTGTGTACTGCGAGCCTGTTCATGATCCCACATTTGGAGCATTCTACCGCAGACGTTCTCGATAGGATTTAGGTCTGGGTACTTTGGAGGCAGGGTTATTAAATTTAACTATCTGTTTTCAGAAATATAATCTTGAACCACTCTTGAATTGTGAATGAGCTTCCATCTTGTATGAAAGTTCTTCCTCTTCAAAGGAGTAAAAGATTCGTGCTGAGGGTAATAACACCTCTTCAAGAATTTCTTTATGTCAATCCTTTTAGACGTCCACCAACTTCGATTAACACACGGGTCCACTTTGCGACATCCATCCCCAAAAGCCAAGTGATATGCGTATTCTGTTATTGGGCAAGATATTTTCATCGCTATATCTTGTATTATTATATCTCCACAGAGAGTGTTACAAAACACTTTTTCGTCAACAAAAATTACTTTGCTATAATCGTAATCTAAATAATTTTGTGCAAATCAACATGACCTAAAGCGCGGTCACTGTCAGACTGCATAGAAAAGAAAGAGAAGCGCGATGACACAACGCTGGTAAATCTATTGTTTGGACTAAAAAATTAAAACACGAGTTTTAGTATGTTAGTTGTAGAATAATCTGACAAAAAATCATAATGATTGTATGTATATTAGTGTGGTTTTTATTCTAAAAAGAAAGTTTTTAGAGGTATCTTCATAATTTTTTTCTTTATAAACACACTGACAGCTTACACAATAATTGACAAAACGAACGCAACGGCAGCAACGACGAATGTCAAACAACGACTAAATTCCAAAAACCCTTCGGTGACACAAAGGACATTGGGAACTTTACTATGGGAAAAATCCCCAAGGCGGACAAAGATGAAACGTACTTTATTTCAAAGCTTTAGACCTGTAGGTACAGTCCCCGGCACGTAACTTGGCAAGAGTCGGTAGATGTGTTTTTCCTTTCTTTAGCTTTCTTGTACACAGAAATGTTTAAAAATAATCTATGGCAATAACCATAGTATAATGACAAACAATACAAGTGACCATTTTCTTGTTGCACAAAGTGTAGATGCGCTAACTTACTCCCAATACGCCAAAACCTTGCCAAGTTACGTGCCGGCGACTATATGTTTACTTAAAGCGCTATGTTGTGACATATGGGAATTCTGAGGTATGAGGAGTCTAAGTTGGAAACATTTTTGTCTAAAATGATTTGATTTTTTTTTACATTTTATGTTGTTTTGCATCGCAGAATAACTAATAAAAAGTTATATATTTTTCACTGAATGTTATTTATTATTTGTTTTAAAAACATGTAAAAACACAGTACTAAACTGAACTGGTACTGAACTTATATTAATAAATAAACTAATATACTGTATTTGACAATTTCAAGATACATTTTGTGCCCTACTAAATAATTAATAATCATCATCATCACCAATTGTTTAATTATTATATAGTAATATGGTACAGACGCCAGCACATCAACCTACTACAATCTGTCAGATTTCTGTAATAGATTTTCAACTTTATCGCTAAAACATAAGGTTCAATGTTGATTGGGAAAATTTGACAGTTAGGTGTAGGTTGATGTGCTGGCGTCTGTACTTTGATGACCTACAAGTAGTTGTTCCAGGTCTGGCTGTTTGTGTATGTGAGTTTAAATGTTGAACTCTCCCTAAGCTAGCAACACTGTACGGGTAGGAAGTATGAGGAATTCGGGGCGTTGCGAATTGTTTTTGGACACAGTGAGCAGCATACGTCGGCTGTAAGCTCCTTCTGGTTTGTTCTGTATTTTGAGACCTGACTAGACACTGTCGGGCCGTAGCGCGCATTATCATAGCTATTTGGCTTTGGTGTATTTGTGACGATATTATTAATTTTAGGTGTAATTTGAAATGTAAAAGTAAAAATACTAAAATATTGAATCCTTCTTTCCTCAATATTCCCATATGTTACAGGAAAAAAAAATGCACGTCAATAAAGTGGATAATAGTATCTATCATCTGTGATAGGTTTCGTTTGTGTCCGCTACTTTTCGAAAAGCGGAGCAGAAAGTTCCCAATATCCTTTACTAAACGAAATAAGGGTATAAGTGTTTAGTTAATTGCTGAAGTAGTCACTTGATAAAAAATAAAACGGTGGATAGGTAAGCCATAGTTAACATAAACACACAGGGTGACGAATGATAGAGGTGGGGTTAATTGTGCCTGTGAGTGTATTACGTGAAGTACTAACATAGTTTTAAAATATTGTTTGTTATTGTCCGAAATAAACGTCTTGAATGGGATTGAATTTACGAAATTTAAATGGGACCATTACGGAATAAACCTCTTTCGAACAAAAAAATAATTATGCAAATCCTTGTATAAGTATATGACGGAGTTATTCCCGAACATTCATAAAAAAAATATATTTATAAACATCCGAATTGAGAACCTCCTCCTTTTTTGAAGTCGGTTAAAAACTGATAGCTAGGATATTTTGACCATTTTGGATGCTTACGACAATTTGAATGCAATGTCTGCGAACATATCATTGAAATTATGTGCTTTACAGATTTGGACTACTTTGAAAGCTCTGATGCTGACTGTTGTACATATTTACATAATAACCATCGTCACTCTGGTGCACATAGTAGGTACATCGAAGTCATCAGTCATCGTTACGGAGCCAAGCTAGCAGCAGCCGGTTTTTTAAAAAGCTCTACAACACATTTGGCGAACAGACTGTCAAACTAACTGCTGTGATTGACTAACTGAAATAACAACACTTTGTCATGTCGTTGATTAAGCCTGTTACAGATTGAAACAGTGTTGGAAGAGTTCACCCTGATTTCCGGGATATTCACACGTTGAGGTGATGCCATGATGGTTCCAATTAATGTAAATGTTAGGGAAGTCTTCCCGACCCCACAGTCTTGAATTTGACTGAATATCTAGTTGCCAAAATGATATAGTAATATTTTAGTTCTCCCATGTGCCAATATACCTAAACATTTTTATAGATTGTTACTTATAATCTTGTCAAGTAAACTAAACTTAATAGTATGTACTTCCTTTATTATTAAATAAAAGTCACACCTAGGTGAAGCCTATTAAAACTAGCTCTAATAATTAATGTTATGAAGCGAGGCTGTTCCAAAGCAGAGCTGCCCGAAAATAAATGAATCGTGCTATTTACTGTCGGCTGCACCCAAGTGGAACCGCGATCTGTTGAAACGAGATGGTGCAGTCAACATCCTCGAGGCATTCTTTAGTAAACCTTATCACTGGGATTCTATATAAATTTGGAACAATGTATGTACAAGTGCCGGAGGACGCGATATGTTCTAGTTTCGACAACGAAGCTTTATTAATCACACAACAAAGCGTTTGTTCGTCGTCGCTGAATGAAGCACTCCTTCAGTCAGTAGTTGATTCAGATGTCGCGTGAACTTGTTACAACTTTAACAATACTGTACTTATGTCTAATTACGATCGAGTCACCAATTCTGCGATTATTATAGCAACTTAGGTACTAACCCGAAATTAATGAAGCCATTGTTGATTTTTAAATATTTAATACCAGTCATTGTGTATGTTGTTAGTATGTACTTAAATGATTGTGAAATACCTAGTAATCCATTGAATCCCAATTGAAATTAATATAATTAAGATGTGTAAATATTATTGTGTTCTAATTCTAAGTATATTAACGTAATCAGTATTATTTGTTGAACGAAGCTATTAGAGTGGGAAGCATATAATTATTTCTTATATACCTACAAGGGTGGGTCCACAGCACACTGATTTGTAGCAATCCCTCATGTTGTAAAAATGATGAACGTTGAACACCAACGCTTGCTATAAATGAGTGAGCGCCCCTCGGTAAGTGGGTCCACCATAGTAAGTGATACAAGACATCTGTACATAGACGTGTGCATACAGAGTGCGATCGTTTTGTTTTATAATATAAAGCGTTCTATCAATGTCGATGCATCTTTTATTGTACCATGTTCTCCTTCATTTCTATCTTTGTAATATTATATCGTATAGTGTGCCGCATATAGGTCGTATTCTCTCAATCACTGTAGTCTACACTCAAGTCCCCTACCATCTACCACTGGTCTCTCCTGCTGCGTGTCGTCTGTTACCGTCCGCCCTTGAGGTGTAGAACAGGCACGGCATTTGTATGCACGGTGGCTGTCTTGTAACACTCGAGTTATTGAAGTTATGTGCAGCTCGCTCGCGGCGCGCGGGTGCGCCGTACCTACAACTAATATCTATCTATATTATTATTATGTTCTCGCACAAACCGGCATCCAATGACACCAGGGGGCGTATCATGTGCAGAGTGTGCAGACAGACGTTCCTACATATTATATATCAACAGCTGTAACGTGCATGTGATAGTATTTGTTTAGTAAGGGCGCCCGCGACGTCATGTGATGTGACCTCGCCGCCCCCAGCCGCCGCGGGGCGTACCCACTCAATCATTATTAATTAGTTCTCATTACATAATTATTATTATTATCTGTCCGCTCTAATTACAGCATATCGTGACGATTTATAACATCGCCGGTGCGCGTCTCGATTAGGTACATACAAGATTATTTAGAAGGGTCAGAAGCCCTAGTCTGATTTATCCATTCTTACCAAGGGGTATCGTATTACCCTGTAACTGGGTTGTGCCCCATGTAAAATACTGGTACCTATACAGATGAATCCCGTTAGACTGGAAGCGTACCCCAACGTATTGGGAAAAGGCTAGGCAGATGATAAGTGTTGTACCCATAGATACTTATATTACATTTCTATGGTTGTACCTATTTACTAAAATACAACCGATAATTTTTCGATAAAGGTAGGTAAGGAAGTAGGTAGTTATTTTCTTGTTAGATACTTCATGTTCCTGGCGAGTTAGACACCCACCTACTTCATCATCATCTGCCTAGCCTTTTCCCAACTATGTTGGGGTCGGCTTCCAGTCTAACCGGATGCAGCTGAATACCAGTATTTTAAATGGAGCGACTGCCTATCTGACCTCTACAACCCAGTTACTGTTCGGCACCCACCTACTTAAGAGGAAAATATCAGATAAATTATGTTCAACAGCTCAACACGAACAATTTGCGACGCAGTTCGTGATGCGCAGCCAGCCAGAGAACCACCGCGCGCGGTGTAATGCGGCGGCCAATGACCCCGCGACCCCTCCGTCACGTGCGCTCAGCGCTCATATTACCTACTTGATACAACTATCTCCCATGATGTTACTTTATGCAGAAATATCGGTTAATATTACACTGAAACAACTCTGCAAAATAATGAAAAGTTCAAGCATATTCTCTGTAAGCAGACAATCCCACTAGGATGTTAATGTAAAAAGGGTAGACAACTTTTAATTCATACCTAGGTAAAATTCGGCTGACGCAATGCAGATTGCTTTATTTTTTACTTCGCCCAAAGCTTCAAACATCCGCCTCATCTTCCGTTATTTATGACTCATTTTATAATGACGGTCGCGGCGCGTTCTGAATGTAGCCAGGTAGATCACAATACTCACAAACTTAATAGCACAGAGTACTTTTTGGTCAGTAGGTCGGATAAATTAGGGGCGGAGTTTTAGGAGTTGGGAGTATACGCTTAGGGGCACTATGAATGAGCAGCAAAGAAAAATTTTTTTTGGTTAAAAAGAATTGTTGGGACCATAGATATAACATTTCTATGGTTGGGACTAATTTTGAACTTTTTTTTTGACTTAAAAAAAAGGAGGTTATCAATTCGACACGTATGTATGAAATATAAGTGGAAACACTTGTATGTAATTGGCTTTCTTCTACATATTACTTCTGATTATTCGAATGTATTAGCTGTAAGTTTTCATAAAAGTAATAAAATAAAATATTATTGGAACTGCATTATATTCACATGACAATCTATTAGGGCTTCCAAACAAATATACAAAATTTTATAGATGTAAAATGTGTGTGATGTGTATGTATGTCCACGCATTTCTCTGCAACTTTTAATCGGATCGTGACCATTTTTTATTGGCTTACTTCAACTTAGGGAACAGTGCAAGTTTCATCAAAATCGATTCAGTAATTTTCAAGATAATTATGGACTAATACCTACGTGTAAGTGTGACGGTCTGACTTATTAATACGAGCTACGGGTGTATGTCAAAGGGAAACATCTCAAAACTTTGGTCATATTCTAGTGCAATATTTACAACAAAATTATTAAGTACCTAACCTACTTATTACAAACTAGCTGTGCCCGCGACTTCGTCCACGTGGAATAGTGACTTTTCGGGCAGCATATTTTGAACTACATATACCGTCGTTTGAGTAGCTAAAAATTTACTTTACAGTAATGCTTCTCTGTATACGATATTTGACGTATGGCCATCGGGGATGAAAGCATACAGGCTCCTAGGATTGCTAACCCGTGACAGAGCCACATACAACTGACCGTGCGAGAAACAGCTGATACTTAGATCTACACCCACAACTTTCAGCGTCTGACCTTGGGCTTTATTAATTGTCATCACAAAACATAGGCTGACTGGAAACTGGACTTGTTTAAAACTAAATGGAAAATTGTTTGGAGTGAGAGGAATCCGAGGAATGAAAACACTTTCACCTTTTCCACACCCTGTTAAAATCTCTGCTTCTATCAGATTTTGTTGTAAATTGGTCACTTTTAACCTGGTGCCATTGCAAAGTTTTGGGGGGCTTAAATTTCTAAGAAGCATTATGGGTACGCCTACTTTTAATTTTGTTTTATGTGCTGGTAGTCCAGGAGCATTGAGGGATTCTAAAAATTCTACTGGGTAGCTTGTACAGGCTCCTAGGATTGCTAACCCGTGACAGAGCCACATACAACTGACCGTGCGAGAAACAGCTGATACTTAGATCTACACCCACAACTTTCAGCGTCTGACCTTGGGCTTTATTAATTGTCATCACAAAACATAGGCTGACTGGAAACTGGACTCGTTTAAAACTAAATGGAAAATTTTTTGGAGTGAGAGGAATCCGAGGAATGAAAACACTTTCACCTTTTCCACACCCTGTTAAAATCTCTGCTTCTATCAGATTTTGTTGTAAATTGATCACTTTTAACCTGGTGCCATTGCAAAGTTTTGGGGGGCTTAAATTTCTAAGAAGCATTATGGGTACGCCTACTTTTAATTTTATTTTATGTGCTGGTAGTCCAGGAGCATTGAGGGATTCTAAAAATTCTACTGGGTAGCTTGTAGATTCTCCTTCTTCCATGACTCTGGCTTTATATAGCCACGGACGCGCAGGCGCGAGGCGTGTACGTACTCTGATAGAATACCGTTCGCCGTGATTCTTTAAATTGACATAACTTTTTTATTTATGAACCGATTGACATGAAATAAACACTAACTGTTAAGTGAAGCTTACTATAATATATTAGTGAAAACCGCATCTAAATCGAATAAGCCGTTTCTGATATTAGCGTGCACAAACACACAGACAAACAGATAAACCGACAAACAGACAAAAAAAATGTAATTACAAATTCGGGTTCGGCATCGATATAATAACAACCCCTGCTACTTTTTTTTTATATATTTCCATTGTACAGACACCACTTTTCTACAATTTTATTATATGTATAGATAAATATTCCAGTTTTTACTTAAAACTAAAAATTACGAAATAAAAAAGTGTAAGTATTTAAAAAAATTTAATCAACTTCAAAAATAACTCAAAATTATGATATAACTTTAATTCGGAAGTAGGTGGCAAAAAACTAGGGAGTGGCTGGCCTCAGTGGGAGACATGGCACAGACAGTGAGTTCGCCTTGAACATGCGATATTATGTATCTTTGGCCTACTTGTCTCCGGAAAATAGATGTCTTTATACGGTTGAGGGAGAGCGTTTTTCCAGAAGAAGCAGAAGCTGTCACTAAATATTTCGAAGAATATTACTTCTGGGCCAATTAAATCAATATGTCAGTGATGTTACTTTTGGTAATGAGTACCATCTATATTTTTGATTTGTTGATTACTATATTAGGTAGATACTTAAGGAAATTAAACCTTCTCATTGCTCGTTTCCCAAACCCAATAGGTACAAAGATAAGGCTTTATCGGGGTCGCGAGTGCGATCCCCAGACAAACTCAGATTGGAATATGCTATTCGCAACAGTGGATTTCGATACCAAGACTTTCGTACAAGCGTACCATTCCAACAGTTTTTCGAATCAACGTGTTCGCGACAACGTCATTCGATATAATAGCGGTTTTTGACTCTGTGTTTTCGAACTGGCATACCACTCGTAAAGTTTATCGAAATAGCGTGCGTCGCAGTAACGTCATTCGAATCTTCATATCACTCCCATTAATATATAGGTATGTTAGCAGAACTTACGACGCATTATATTACATAACCACTGCTCTCAAAACGGTGAAGGAAAACATCGCGAGAAAACCGGCATGTCCTAAAACAAAAAAATCGAAGACGTGACACCCCGCACTGGGCCCGCGTGGTGGATTATGGCCTACTCTATCTCACAGAGATGAGGCCTGTGTCCCAGCAGTGGGAACAGTAGGATAGGCTCATTATGCTAGCAGAACTTATTTATGATTGCATAATAAAACCAGGTGTTTTTATAAAATATGTTTATATTCAGCTCAACAACGCGAGTAGATAACTATAATATATATCACAAGTGCTTTACACTAACTTCGCGCTAACTTACTAATTATGTTCATAAACTACACTTCCTAAGTACTAAGCTATGACTTAACTCTAAATGACACGTGTAGGAGAAGTCGGAATGTGACGAGACATTATTTACAGTGATCTAGAAATGTTCACACACTTCAGTGTCATGCCATTGTTCTATGCAAATATTTATTTACTATATATATTTTTTTTAATTGTTAGTAGTTAATTAACTTGTAATTTAAATTCAAATTGAACACACATTATTAGACATTGGTTTATACTTGCATCAAAATTTTGAATTTGGATTAAAATTCTGGGGTGCAAGTTTTGAAAATTTAATGGTTTCTTATTTTTTTATTAGTGTTTTTCATGATGGCAATTTGAATGTAATAAGTTGTGTGGCCACTAGACGAGCGGGTAGGAGGCGCTGGAGGCGATGCCGCAGTGGTTGTTCTTGTTGCGCGCCATCTTGATGTAGCCGAGCGAGCCCCAGGAGCGGCCCCACGAGTTCTTCACGAGCCAGTAGTCGCCGCCCGCCTCGTCCGTGCCGTAGCCGACCACCATCACCTGAGTACATAGGCACATTACTACATGTTCTAAACTGCGGTGTAAAAGACTGTAGTCTTTTCACAGTTATAATGTTATCTCTGACAGCAACCCAAGAAACACCTTATTGTAACGAGAATAAAGATCACGGTGATGCAAAATCAGAAGCAGAACTAAAATAAATGTGAAAGGACTGTACAGTGATAACAACGTGCTACGATTGAATATGACGAAAGGTTTCAATCTATTTGAGATACCAAATAACCTACTTACTTTGGTTTGGGTATGCTAATAAAATAGTTCAATAATAATACTTTCCTGGTAGTAAAAAGTAACATCAGTTTTTTTATCGAAGCTTATGGAAAGGTCAACTCTTAGGTTTATCGCAAAAACATTACGGTTTTGTGACAATCACAATATTTCTCACTTCATCATATAGGTATATCGAGACAACAGTTAAAAGACCTTCGCTCTCTTGTTTCTGTTTATCGCAATACACTTTCCATAAATGCCTGTTCTACTTTTATAAAGTATTTCCTTCTGGCCTTGGTTGTTTCGTTAAAAATAAAGAGGTAGGGAATAGATATTTTTACTGCTAAAGTAATTCGAGGATCTTTTAGCGCCTAATGACATCGACAGGGGGGCGTTGTTGGTAAACATTTGTGAAATTGCCACAGAAATGATATTGAAATAGCAAGGTGGCGGCGTTAGTTCCCATTTTGGCCTCCTCTGGAACATCGTATCGTCAGTGCAGTGCTTCTAATCGAGTTATATGTTGACTGTTATGTGTGGCTGCAATAGGTTGCCAGCTATACGTACTCCGTGGTCGAGCTCGGTGGAGGAGCAGTTCTCGTCGTAGTAGACGCCGTCGGAGTAGAACTGGAAGCTCTCCTGCGACGCGTCGATGGCCACGGCCACGGGCCCCACAGTCGCCACCGCCTGCATCAGCTTCTCCTCGTCGCCGTTGGGGATATCCACGAACCCGGTGTCGTCGGCGCCAGACTCCTTGGGGTTGTACCTGCGGACCGCACACAGGTTCAATTACCAGATTCTTGTGGTTCATAAGGTAGTTAGATCAACTAGACACGGGATCTATCATGGTCTTTACAGTAATGAGATCTGGAGAACCAAAATAACTATTGACATGAAGGAAGGGGCGAGGGTCGCACAAGATTTTTATTCCATGGTTGTAGGTAACTGGCAGTGGCTGATTCCGGGTCGAGACGATGAGAATGAAACCAGTTTGTCTTGTGACTTGATTTGAATTGATTGCTGCATCTCGCTCACCTGCACTTGTCATCAACGCCCTCGTAGGGGTAAGCCTTCTCGGTGTCGATGCCGCCGTTGTCCTTGATGTACTTGAAGGCGTTGTCCATGAGGCCGCCGTTGCAGCCGTTGTTGCCGTACGCCGCCGAGCAGTCCACCAGGTTCTGCTCCGACAGCGACACTAGGAAGCCAGTCTTGCGGAAGTGCTGACCTTCGAGAGCGCCGGTCTGTTGGATAATTATATTCACTGCGGTATAGTAAACTAGACAGGTACCTACAGTGAGCTTCATAATAGTATTCCCTACAACAAGTAGACCTGATGGGGTTTGGCTAGAGCTAGTGTATTTTCACTTCAAAAATCTTTCGAATTTTTCGTAACACTTACTTTGCGCGTTCGAGCTAGGGCCAAGTACGCAGTACACGCTACCACGTGCAAAGTAGGTGGTTTTCGCTTTTAGGTTTATCTAAGCAGACGTTGCAATTTTTCGTTCGCGAAATTGACCTGACGGTGAATTGACGGTGACGCTACGCTACGTATTTGCTACTAATAGGTAGAAGGTAGTTAAGTAAGCTTATTTACATTAGAAAGGTACCTAGTACATGTGTGTAGCTCTCGGTAAGTAAACAACTTTACAATTGAAAATAATGCGATTATAAGATAATGGGCTTACGTATGAACAAGGGAACAAAAGTTGAACTTATGGAGAACGGAATAAATTCGATATCGACATGAATCATCGCGCTATTGTCAATGAGTAATGCTGAACAAAACATTTGAAAACAGATGCTTTCGTGACTCGACATGAAAACACGCATAGGTATAGTGTTACCGCTGAGTTCGTGTCACCTTTGTTTTGCTACATTTGATTATTATTATTTGAATACTTAAGTATATTATTAATAATGCCCTGATTACTGAGTTGCTCGATAAACACAATAATTATTAATTCGACAAAGTTCTTTCCTCAACCGTGTGTTTCGAAACACAATTTTCCGGTAGGTACCTACCTACATAATGAAATGTGGCTAGCTAGATGTATCCAATACAATTAACGTTCCTACCTAAATTATACTAAAAAACAATACTGAACAGGTTTAGGTACCTCTTATGCATGTCTTTTTCTTCTGTCTCGTCAAAGATACAGTCATTATAAAAATGCGGTTTCTTAGAATACTTATTCATAGAAACTTGAGCCGCAGCTGTGGACTATCATCGAGCTTGTGATTCGGTATCACGATACAATCACAACAGTTCTCGTCCGTCTTGTATTTACTGCCTACCTACGTATAGTACCTACCTAGAGCTTGTACTATTTATTCTGTGCCTAGAGGCACTCGACCGCTCATTAAACATTCAAATGAGATAAGAAATACTAATCGAAGCAGACGGGTGCGAAATGACACACATATCAGTCACATGACCGACGATTCGACGGACAATAACATTAGATAACAATAAACAACTGCCCCACTAATTATAAGTTATTTTAAAATTGGCGTTTATCTATATACTTAGGTATTTTGTATCGTCTTTCGTGTCAGTTGATTAGGTAGTTCTACACAAAGCCAGTTCGTATTGTAATGAGATAACAGGAAGTAAATAATATGACCACGACGTTTACACTACACACGCTACACATCAAGCTATACATTTCCTAGCTGACCTCGTATTGTATAGCTTTTTGGTATAATCAAAAGTCAGCTTATACTGGTTATGTATAGCTTGACGTGTAGCCGTGTGTACAGTTCGGTACCTGCTGGTACCTAGGTGCGTACCTACTACCTACATAATACTTCTGTAAGTATTGTTGAGTTAATAAGTTTAGCGTTTTTATTGTGTGTAACGAATCGATCACATTCAATCGCTTTTATAAGAAAATCATTCCATCTATACTAGCACTACAATAACGAACGATTGATTTAGTTTAGTAGCTATATCGGGTACTACAGTAACAGGTGGTACACACGGCTACACATCAAGCTATACATTTCCAGTTTTAGCTGACATCGTATTGTATAGGTTTCTCTTTCAATCAGAAGTCAGCTTATACTGGTTATGTATAGCTTGATGTGTAGCCGTGTGTACCTACTCGCTGTATCTACCGATGTGAGTACCCGCACGGAGGGACCTTGTACGTACACCACACGTCACTAGTAGAGATTATGGATTCAAATTCTGTTTGCGTAAACTATTAATTAAATTAGGTAGGTACCAAACAATAGTTAGAGTTGGTGCTAAAAACTATTTCATATTATGTTCTGCCGGTCCCATAGTTTTGATCGTTGCCTTTTACTTTACCTACCTACCTACTAGTTTCCTATATTTGCAATTAGGTATTTTTTATGGAAAAGTGCAGTCTCAAAACATTTCGAATAAAACAGTTTTGTTGATGTTTACAAAATACTTATTAAATATTTGTAAAATCATTATGTAAGTACCTATAGCTACCTATCTAATGTACACGGTGAGTTCAGCCAAGCGGTAACATTATTTTGTTTACATATGTACACATAACACAAACTTAAAATCTACATGAGAATCTGATACAAACTCAAGGAAAATAGCTATGAATCGCTTAACATGAACACAATCAAACTGGATTGTTTATTGTGTTGTTTTCAACTTAGGTACACATTAAAGGATGATTTCCACCAAACGCCTCGTATCACATCGGATTGGAAAGGATCCGAACCATAGAACGGATGCGGCGACAGCCGATCGCGTCCGGCAGGATGTCGACGCATACGATTGGCTCCGTATCTATCTGCTTCTGCGCCTAGTCAAATGGTTTCATTCCTACCGTGTTGACGTGTTCTAGTTTTTGAAAATGGTTGAAGTTGACGTAGTATTGTTGGCTATTGCATTAGAAGACGAAGAAAATAATCACAAAACACAGAAGAGGAAAAGAAAAATTTGGACGACAGCCGAAAGGATTCGATCGGGTATAAGTACGAAGACAGGCGCACGGAGCCGTACGCGCGTCGCAGCATACTTTCAGCTACGATCGCGTGTCGCGGAAGATGCCCGCCGTCAAGCTGCTGTGCGCGGCATGGTAATATGTATAGACTTTAATTAAATACTGTGTAAGTGTGTACACGATTTAATATCGTTTAAAGATTGTAAAATCCGTTCCAATCCAATCCGGTGCGAGACGTTTGGTGGAAATCATCCTTATAAATACAACACAAAACACAAACTAGGTAATAGGTACACGAAGTGTAGTGACACAATAGTTAACATTTTCAGTTTTCCTCCTGATCAGTAGGTAGCTGTTGCGTGCTTGATACAATCTCTACAATGACAATGTTCTGCTCTAGCTACCTATCGCTGGTGGGGGTGGAACAGAGACAACATAGAATTCATGAGTTTTTTGAAGGCACGCCGTCATTGTTGCAAAAAGACACTTGTTTCAAAACAATCCAGAAACCCATTGCTACTGATACGTGTTAAGCAAATACCCCGGTCACGGGTAACCCTTTCATTCCCACTCGGGTAACCCCTTCATTCCCATTCGGTAACCTCACAGGCCAAAATAAACAAGGCCCCAAATATTGTTCCGAGAATAGCCGGCCCTATCGGGTAAGTTATGTAATCGCCAGGTTTTCGAAAAGATCATCAAAAATGCGCTGTAGCCGTAAGGGACAATTTGGACAATGGACCTTTTTATGATGGGAAGGTTTAATACTCACGGTAGAGAATGCCCAGCAAGAGCCGCACTTGCCCTGGTCCTTGACATCGGTGACGGCGCCCTTCTTGCGCCAGTCCACCTGGTCGGGGTAGGACACGTGCGCCGGCGCGATGAACGTGGAGGCGCGCGCGCCGTGGCCCTTGCCTTGCAGGCCCTTGCCGTGCCTAAGCAAAACAACATTTACAGTTCGGATCACATCGGCGTTTTTCAGCGTTAAGGGTCGTCAGAAGCCCGAAAGTTTGACAACCACTCTCACCAAAGGGTGTTACCCAGTAACTGATAGATAGGCCGCCGCTCCATGTATGATACTGGTATTCAGCTGCTCTTTCGGGGAGTGTAGGTGATGTTATGGATTCTAGCTCTCTACTCAAGTTTCAAAGAATACAGAATAGCAGTTAATTTATAAGGAAGCGACTACTTTAAAGTACACGTCTAGCCTTGGTCAGTGTCACACGCTGTGGGCCTGTGGCATACTTTGATCAATCTTGAAATGAAGTAAACTAGACTAAGTTGTCAGAGAAAGTCACGTCTCAGACAGTTTACTTATTAGAAAAGGCTTCTTTACTTTTTCCAATGATTTATTAGACTCGTAATGAAATCAGACCATTATTAAAAATATCGAGATCAAATTATAAATTGATCTCGATATTATTAATGCAGGTTAAGAAAACATGCAATATTGTGACGCAATAAGCCAGTTACATAATATAACTTCAAGCGTTGAGTAGGCTCTTTAGACATACTTCACCTACAGTTACATACGGGTATTAAACATACTTCACCTACAGTTACATACGGGTATTAAACATACTTCACCTACAGTTACATACGGGTATTAAACATACTTCACCTACAGTTACATACGGGTATTAAACATACTTCACCTACAGTTACATACGGGTATTAAACATACTTCACCTACAGTTACATACGGGTATTTTTAACCGACTTCAAAAAAGCAGGTTCTATATTCGACCCGTATGTATGTATGTTTGTATGTCCACACTTTCTCAAAAACTAATGAACCAATTTTGATAATTCTTTCACTAATGTGATCTACATACTTTCAAGACGGTTTTAGTATAATAATACATTATGTAATTATTCTTATGTACGATGTTACATGCATAAATGTATTGCATCTCCGGTGTTTCTATGCGAATTTTGATGATTCTTCTAGTCGGTGTTTTCAATTATTCAATGCATTAGTGTTATTTGAATTTGTGTGGAGTAGGTACAACTAAAAACTCCTAGACGTGGGGAGTCGGGGACTTTTAGTATGTTTACTCCCTAGGCACCCTGAACAACTTTCTGAAGAAATCGCTTAGGGCCCAGCTCACGCACTCTACAGTCTACACCTCCTTTTAGGTTATTCGTTGAGTGGACTAAGTGTTAAAATTCTCTAGACGAATATAGGCCTCGCCGATGAAAATTTAAAAACATATTACGATGGTACGGAACCCACGGTGCGGCGAGTCCGACTCGCTCTTGACCGGTCCTTATTTTTGTAAAAAAGTTTTTGTTTATGTATGTCGAAGATATGAAAACACGCGAGTAGCATATTTTACACAATGACATTGACTCGCTTGACCTCTACTGTGCGAGCATAAGCAGAGTTAATTTATCTTTGTATTGCTATCAATATTCAATATGACCTATAAAAGAAACGTCTAAAAACACGCAATCACAGCTGTACTCGCGTTATGTTGTTTCATTGTTTGGTTTAACATCCCGGTTAAACCAAACAATGAAACAACATAACGCCACGTCAAATGCGTAATACATAATTTATACCTAAATAATATAATATTTTATACGCTGCTTTGATAATCGAGAGATTCTTTAGAATAGGTACAAATTAATAGCGTTCATGGATTACGTCAAGCGAAACTCAGAAAAACAAACTAGGTAGGTACCAAACAATACGATAATTGATCGTTTTCCCTCTTTAGTGATTCGTACGTGTAATCCTGGACTCCTGGTTAATAGTAATAGACCTTAAAAATATTTAGGTTTGCTGCATACAGGAATCATTATGACCTATAAATAATACAATTTTCCGTAAGATATGCCATGATTCTGAAGCAAGCAAGCTCGTCTGACAACACATGCCTGTCAACGGAACTATGATCAGTACCAACCCTTTGATAAATACTATAGAAGACATGGTATACTCACTTGGCAGTCTTGTTGAACCCATTCATGGTGTGCACGAACTCGTGGTGCAGCATGTCGGCGAACTTGTTGCTGCCCAGCTTGTAGGACACGGCGCCCTGCTCGTAGCGCTGGTTGTGCTTGGCGATGCGGTGCTTGTTCTCCACGTAGATCTTCATGCGGAACTTGTCCTCAACGTCGCTGTCGTACTGTTTGCTATGCTCCATCTAGAACGGAAGGAGTCTTAGATGCTGCACTAATAATTATAGGGCAAGATGTGTGAAAGAAGTCATTGGACAAAACATATTTATTTTACGTCTTTGGCTTTTTAAGCAAAATATAACAAAGTTTCTTCTGTTGCTATTATTTTCCTGCTTAAGCCTAATCATTCATTTAAAAAATATACAGCTAGCATTTGCCTACTACCGACACTCTTGAGTTACTAGTAGGGTAGGTATATGTATTTGAAAAGTGCAATGTTAGGTATTCGTAGCTGAATTGAGTTTTAGAAATCAGTTTTATAAGCGCAAAAATGTGAAAATGGTGATAATCTTCACTAGTCCAATTTACCAGGCTCCTGCAGTCCAGCAGCTTATAGCACATACCTTGAACGCACTCCACTCCTCCCTGACGAGGTCGATCAAGGAGACGGCGCTGACGGCCGCCGCTAGCACGCATACCAACACTGCTATACTCTTCATGGTGACGCGATTGCTGCAGAAGACAAACTTATGTTAGGTGCTGCTATTGTAAGTAGGTATAGCGTTAACATTATCCTATATAGGTCAACCGGTCAGAGGGCCGTCTTTAGCGGCGCACCAGGTAAATGGTAAATAGGTACAAGTCTGAAGTAAGTAATTGGAAATTGTGGCTGCAAATGCTACAAAAATTACTAGCTCCTGCCCTGGCCTGTAGATATTATTACCATTTCCGAATATTCGTGTACAATTTATCATAACGTCATTATGACAACGTGAGAACATCAACAATACATTATCTCAAGCTCTACCTACGTCTATGACCCTATTGTAGTCTTCTCTTTGTCGTGAATTCGTGATGATTTCAAGAGAGGATGCTGACCATTAGATATACTTAAATATTATTGAATAACCGACTGCAACTCGAAAATTACCCGCATTTTTTAAAATAAACAATAATTACTTAGTTATTGATAAAGATTGTGAAGATAATAACGCAAACGACTGCGTTTAAGGAACGAATCTTGAGTTCTACAGTTATTTACAACTCTTTGATAGTCGGCGAGGTTAGTGAGAAAGTTAATGAGAAAACTGTTGTAAATGGGTCCCCATTTTGCCTGTCCCTGCCGAATTTAGCCGTTACTATAAGGCTGGCCGCATACGTTGATTCGGAAACCCCGAATGCATGCATTTTTCATACAAAATCTTCTCTTTAGCGCACACGTTGTTATATTTTCCGTTCGGAAACCCTGACGGAAAATATAAGAACGTGTGCGCTAAAGAGAAGATTTTGTATGAAATGCGTGCATTCAGGGTCTCCGAATCTGAATACCTGATTCGGAAACCGAATCAGGAAACCGGACGTATGCGGCCGGCCTAAGGGTGTGGAGTGCATGTAACAGCTCGTAACGGCAAACTAAGTACTTGATCGATAGTACTTCAGTACCTACCTACTAGCACAGGGAAGTGGACGATATTCGTCACCCTCGTGAACGATGACGGAATATCAATGTTGGCTGGCGGGCAGCGGACTTAGATCGCGTGAATGCGTGATACACAAGCAACTACGGCGTACAATAATGAGGAAGTAAGGACAGTCTTAATGCGACCAACCGACCGATTACGCTTTGTTTTAGAACCGATACTTTTATTGAGAAATATTATAGCTATAGTAGCTAGTGATAAAGGATTTAGATTTGGCAGTCTGTGTCCAACTGTCCACCTATTTCTGTTGGTTTCGTTCGCTGTGAGAGTCATCTTTTGGAAAAAAAAATGGGATTCACAAAAATAGGTAAGTAATCAAGTCGCGCATAAAATTTTTGGTCAGTGGGTCGTCTTAGAGTGGTACATACCTAGGTGTTATACTTTGCAAATTACAGCACAAAAGTTTACAAGACAGCATTAATTTCTGTTTTCAAGAATTTTGCCGTTAAAGCAAATTATTACTGCCGTCTGTGTTGAACAATCTTAGGTACCAACGAACGTCGTAATTAATTAAAAGTTTACCGAAAAAAATAAGGATATGTTTTAATTTTATTCAAACCTTGTGGTCATGAGAACAAATGGTTTATCCAATCAACTTGATTCTGCTTAACGTTTCGGGAAATAAAATTGTTTACGCAACGAAGAAAGCAAACAACAACAACATGCGATATCTACAAACTACGTTTGACTTGCCGTGGACCGTGGGATGATTCAACACAAAGGAGGTTCTCTTAATAGGTACCCTTGGGTTACAATCACTGCCCAGTTAACACCAACATTCAATAAAATTTGTTAAATGTTAAATAAACAAAACTTACCAATTTTCTATTTATTTAAATGTTAACACAAATATATTAAAATTACGAGTTTGAAATGTTTTTGTATTTGTGCAGAAGCGTACTAACGCGACCGCTTGCCAATTGTTTGTGCGCGTTCTTCACTTCGGATTCGCTGTGTAATGTCGATATTTAACTGCGACTAGGAACGTGCTTCTTTTGAGCATTGTATCGATAGACGCATTCATAAAGTAATGAATGAATGTGTTGAATGTTGTTTGTCCGAGTTAATATTCCATTAAAAAATTATATTATTGATTACTTCCAACTACTTCTAATTAGCGAAAATGTGATCTGTAACGTTCTAGGTATTTACGGTTTTTCGGGTGATGGGATGTTTCGATCAATGGTTTTGGTTGGTGAGGGTTTGACAGTCAGTCCACCAATATGTCAAATCAACTGTCATTTGTCAACAACTCGTCAACCCAATCTCATGCTTAGTAACTTGCAAATTTAAAAAAAAATTGGTGTTTATGAATAAAATACAATGAAACAGGATGGAAAAGAGCAGAAAAAGCAAGGCAGGAACGGCAAGAAGGGACAGCTGTACAAACCTAGGAAGAAAAAGAGCGTTGAGGAAGATGCTGCTATACAATATTTACAGGCCCAATATGATAAGGTAGTGAATTGTATTTTTATCTGCGTATTAGTATTTCATCCTAAAAGCTTTTGAATTTACTTTATTTCAAGTTGTGTTTACACTGTTGAATACTGACATACTGTAGAATTTGTGCAAAATGCAAAAAGAACATAATATTTAATAAAGTTAAATGTGAACCTCAAAGTAGCCATGTGGGCTATGGTATGGACAAACGCGTAAAATATATTTTTAATTCGGCTAATTAGGTGTAAGTTTGTTATCAAATTGCAAGTGTACCTACTCTCAGTTTACTTACTTAGAGGTAATTTTATTAAGTGTTCAAAAATACATAAACTATATTTAATTTTTTAATGTTTACAGATAAATCCGGCTGAAATAAAAATGTTTAAAGACTTCCCGCTGTCACAGAAGACTCTTAGAGGGTTAAAAGAAAATAATTATGTTACTCCTACTGAAATACAGAAACAAGCTATTGGTTATGCATTGCAAGGAAAAGACATCCTAGGTGCTGCTAAAACTGGATCAGGCAAAACATTGGCGTTCTTGATACCGATACTGGAAAACCTATTTTGCAAGAAATGGACAAGATTAGATGGGGTCGGGGCATTAGTCATATCACCCACCAGAGAACTAGCCTATCAGACATATGAGGCTTTGAGGAAAGTAGGACATCTGCATGACTTCTCAGCAGGTCTCATTATTGGTGGACAGAATTTGAAATTTGAGAGGAAGAGAATGGATCAAATAAATATATTGATTTCTACACCAGGTCGCCTTCTGCAGCATATGGACGAGAATCCTTTATTTGACTGTAGCCATCTTCAGGTTCTTGTATTAGATGAAGCTGACAGATGTTTAGACATGGGCTTTGAGACAACAATGAATGCAATCATTGAGAACTTGCCGTCTGAAAGACAAACTCTCCTATTCTCTGCCACACAAACTAAATCAGTAAAAGATCTAGCTCGCCTGAGCTTGTCCTTCCCGACATACATAGCCCCACATGAGCAGGCTGAGACAGTCACCCCAGACTTGCTGCAACAAAGTTATATCATTTGTGAGATTGACGAGAAGATTGGGATCCTCTGGTCTTTCATTAAGAACCACTTGAAGCAAAAAGTGATTGTGTTCATGGCTACTTGCAAACAAGTCAAGTACACATATGAGTTGTTCTGTAAACTGAGGCCTGGGGTCAGCTTGCTGGCACTCTATGGAACTCTACATCAAGAGAAAAGGGAGAAAATTTATAATGAATTTTGTAGGAAATCAAATGTTGTGCTCTTTGCTACTGATTTAGCTTCTAGAGGACTGGACTTCCCACATGTTAATTGGGTAATTCAAATGGATTGTCCTGAAGATGTAGAGACATACATTCATAGAGCTGGTCGCACAGCTAGAGGGTTTACTGGTAAAGGTGAAGGTCTCTTAATGCTCTTACCACATGAGGAGAAATTAGTTGAAGATCTACAAAAAAGTAAAATTCCCATTAATAAAATTCAGGTTGACCCATCCAAAGTGGTGGCACCACAGAGGAAAATTGAAAGTCTCCTCTCTGACAGCACAGAACTCAAACAGAGTGCACAGAGGGCTTTTGTCAGCTATCTGAAGTCAGTATTCTTAATGAAAAACAAAGAGATATTTAATGTACAACTGCTAGATACAGATGCATATGCAAGGTCGCTGGGGTTGATTGTGCCTCCTTATATAAAATTTTTGAAGAAATATCAATATGCACAGAAGAGACAAGCTGAAGAAAATGAAAACAATGATGCCATTGAGAAGTTGAGAGCTAAAACTGGATCTGATGAAGAAACTGATCAAAGTGAAGAAGAAGAACCTAAAGTTGAGGTCAAAAATAAACTCAAAAAGAAGGCATCCCTTATTAAATTTGATTTTCATAATGATGCAGACACTGATGAGGAAGACTTTTTGCAAGTCAAAAGGGTGGATGTCGACCTTGGGGACGAACCAATTGTAGAAGTACAAACAACATCAAAAAAGAAAGCAAAGCCTCTAACAAAGGCAGCTGTTGCTAAGAAACTCCTGAAGAAAAAGATCAAAGTTAACACAACAGTGAAGTTTACAGAGGAGGGAGAGGCAATAGAAGATGAAAAGAGAGATGTAAAATCAGAACTTGCGAAACAGTTCTTGAATGAGAATGTAGGAGGCATTGACATAGAAAAGGCGAAGGAGGTGTTACAAGAAGAGGATAAGTTTGACAAGATCAGGTTTAGAGAAAAGGTTAAAGCTAAACATAAGGAACAGAAACGTAAACTTAAGAATAAAAACAAAGAAGATGAAGGGGAGAAAGATGACTTTGGGTCACAATCAGACTCTGATGGACCTGATCTATCATGGCTGCCTGACCCAGATAAAATATATGGTAAAAAATATGGCAGTGATGAAAGTGAAGGCTCTAATGAAGGCAGCGCACCTGAAGTATCAGATCACGATGAAGATGAATCAGCGGAATCAGGCGACGAATCTGAAGTAGACCAAAAGTTCCACAGGTGAGGATTGGTTTAAGTTTCTCTAAATGTAAATTTTACGTTTGGTGAAGTCCTCAAATTAAACTTCGTTCCAATTGTCAGTTAAGGTTATCCATGTTATTTTAACATTATCTGTTTCGAACTAGGTCAGGTCAATAGGGTAAGTAAGATAGATTAACGTGATAACATGTGTTGCAGGCCTACAAAGCGGAAACTGGTGGAGAGCCACGGCATCCCGCAGGCGAGCGTAGCGCCGCGCAAGCTGAAGAAGGTGCAGGACGTTGCCGCGTCGTTGTCCGTCAGCGAGGCAGAGGCGCTCGCCATGCAGCTGCTGCAAGCCAAGCGATGATCATTGTCATCTATTCTGTTAAATTAATAAATATGTTTATAATCCATGAGCAAAATACTTAATTTAAGAACGAAACCCATACCACTTGTCATAAATATTTCGTTTGAGAATCAAATCCTTCATACCTATTCTAAGGCCCGGACTCCACTGAAGCGGAGCTGGGCGGAGACGTGCAGGAATCGGCCAATCACAATGGTTGGAATCCTCATCGCGTCACTCATCTCGTCTGTGATTGGTCGATTCCTGCACGTCTCCGCTCCGCTCCGTCCAGCTCCGCTTCAGTGGAGTCCGGGCCTTATGGGGCCTGCTGAGCGTGCTAGACAGCTTGCTAGCTAAACGTAGCAGTCTGCTATGCTTCATCGATGTATTTAAGAAATTTATGATAATGTATCACCATGCAATGCCTCAAAACATAGTAGGTATCAAAAGACATAGCGCAATTTTGGTATACTCATTTAGGATTAGCCAATTTCATTTTACTACTCATTGAGTGTGAGTGTGTGACTATTTGCATGACGGGTTTGACTCTTAGGTCGGGCAGTGTTAATCGGTTTGTCCATCTAGAATTTCTCAGTAGGTACGACAAGACTTAAAACATAATTAGCGAATTATGGGTGTATACGCGCCTCCGCGCCTCTCTTACAGTTACAAGTGCACCTCTGCCTAACCCGAAAAACAGCCGTGATCTTTTGTGATGTGCCATTATTACTAATAAGTGGCTCGTGGCTAAATTATAATAGCCGGGTCGTCCGAAAGTTAAGCTACGCTTGACGTGGTCAGTTTGTGGGTGGGTGACCATCCATTACATAATATTATGGAGACCTCTCCGTGTCTCGGAAAGTACGTTAAGCCGCTGATCTCGGCTGTCATAAATCGTAAATGTTAGACAGTCCTAATAATGTCGTGTTCCCCAGTAACTGGGTTGAGGTCGTATACATATAGTCACTCGGTTCGACTGGAAGCCGATCCCAACATAGTACGGAAAAGGCTGGACAGATTGATTGACTTCAAATTGCACGGTGGATAATCTTTTCTAAATATTATTTAACCATACGTTATTTCTGATACATATTTTTTCTGTTGTAGTTCGTAGGAATTCGGTTACATAAGTTATCGCATAGAGTAAAGTAATATATCGAGTTATCGTATGAAATAAATAACTACGTGCGTTACTATCTATTCGAATCGCTAGAAAACCGATTCCAGCGAGTGCGGCAGAAACTGTATCCATTGTGTAATCTTAGATGTTTCTCAATGGCTTTTTAAGATTAAAGTAACTTTATACAACAACTGGAACACAAACTGGAATTAAATAAAAACTTTTTTACAAAAAAAAAAACAACCGTCTTCAAAAAAAAACTACATAGTGATAAATAACTTTAATTTCGGAAGTCGGTGTCGATGGTTCCGTATTTTCGTTTTTTGACACCGACTTCCGAAATTAAAGTTATTTAAGTATCACTGGGCAGCGTTTGGGAAGCTTCGTCGAGTCTTCTCGTCGCGTATTCCACAGAGCCTAAAGACTAAGGTCTTCAATCAGTGCGTCCTGCCAGTTATGACTTACGGAGCCGAAACGTGGACACTCACGGTACGGCTGGTCCATAAATTCAAGGTCGCTCAGCGAGCTATGGAACGGGCTATGCTTGGGGTCTCTCTGAGGGATCGAATCCGCAACGAGGTGATCCGGCAGAGAACCAAAGTTGTCGACATAGCTCACAGAATAAGCAAGCTGAAGTGGCAATGGGCCGGCCATATTAGCCGTAGAACCGATGACCGCTGGGGTAAACGTGTTCTTGAGTGGAGACCGCGAATCGGTAAACGTAGCGTGGGACGCCCTCAGGCTAGGTGGAGCGACGATCTTCGCAGGCTGGCTGGTAGCAGCTGGATGAGAGTTGCCGAAAATCGAGTTGAATGGCGTGCAATAGGAGAGGCCTATGTCCAGCAGTGGACTGCTATAGGCTGATGATGTATGTATGCAAGTATCACTTTGTAGTTTTTTTTTGAAGTCGGTTGTTTTTTTTTTTTGTAAAAAAGTTTTTATTTTTCTCTTTTTAGTTGTAAGTACCTACTCCACAAAAATTCAAATAAATAGTCTAGTGCATTGAAGAATTGAAGACACCGACTAGAAGAATCATCAAAATTCGCATAGAAAGGCCGGAGATGCAGTACATTTATGCATAATTATATAACATCGTATACATCAGAATAATTACATAATGTATTATATACTAAAACCTTCCTGAAAGTATATAGATCACATTAGTGAAAGAATTATCAAAATTGGTTCATTAGTTTTTGAGAAAATCGCGGACATACAAACATACATGCATACATAAAAATATACATACAGGTCGAATACAGAACCTCCTTTTTTGAAGTCGGTTAAAAATGAACCATCCATGGGGTACTCGCCCAATACGTTTTGTTCCTTTGAGTTGTTTGAATTTGTAATAGATAATAAATAAGATTTGTATTTTGGGCGGCGTTCCTGGCAACACCGGCAACACAGCTGTCAAAAAGAAAACGGATCGTTGCACTCTCAGGAACGCTAAAATACCTAAAATAATAAGTTTTCTATGGATTTAGAATAATTATTACACGTCTTGTACTTATTAATTTTAACTATGTTTTGGAGCGGAAACTATATCGTAGTTAGGGAGTTAAAATTTCTTCTCAAAGAGGAGGTGCGTATTTTGTTGAAAAATGTATGGTTATGAGTGGTTGAAACGATGATTTTTCATATTAATTCGTGTTGTTAACGCCTTTTGTGATGAGAAACAACGTTCTGGGCGTACGATGATGTCATGTGCTCGAGTGGAGAGGCGTATCGATGTTGTTATGTCTGGTATGTTGTGGATGTGCAGTAAGCTTATTGTTTCAGAATGTAACGTTGTCGCAAGTGCTGGAGGCCGACGACATCCTGCAGGAATGCAAGGCGGACAACAAAGCACTCATACAGTTGTGAGTATCAGCACAAACTACATTCTGACGAGGTTGCTCCAGCCTGTTGTTATCTTAAGTTTAGTGACTGACTAGTGAAGACCAAAAGTACATAGCAAGGCTTTAATATTTAATGCCTTTTGCGTCTTGTGCCAGTGAGGGTATGCAGGTGCTCTTGTTATTCATGACTACTCTGTGTAAACTGTAATTACTTTGTTATCAGAGCATGAGATGTGTTCAACATAAAGACTTATCAGCTTAATCTGCTTACTCACATCACAATAACTTGAATGACATGCAGTTTGTATCAACACGTTTGAAGATGTCTTCTTAGACTACTTTGAAATGATTAGTCAAAGTCAAAGCATTTATTTCAAATAGGCACATAAAAGGCACTTTTGAACATCAAAAATTACATTAAAATAGAATCGATTCTAGTTGCCCCTTCCAAAATGTAGTTTTCGTATGGAGAAGAATGGGCAAGAAACTCACCATTAGGTACTCTTTTATAATGTTTTACAATATTTTGCATAGGTACATTAATTATAATATAATAATATGTGAAGATGATTCACCTAAAATTAAATTACTATACCACTATTAGGTAAAAGAATTAAAAACGAAAGCATCAAATAAACATATAAATGAATTATCTGATAGATACATGGTGCTCACATATATACAAACATGGTAAAAGTAAACAAAATTCATAAAAAAAAAAAAATTACAAGTAATAAGTCAGGGTGTGAGTTAAAATAATGAATGTAAACGAATGTAAAAAAATATTCACAATTGACTTAGCAACCAGTTTTATTTTGTTTAAGACTAGATTGTCCTATGGAGCAGGACCAGCCTGTTTCCAAGTGTTCTTATCTTGGATAGAATCTTCTAATTTATAGTATGCTTGTTTACAAAGTGTATGTTTAAAGTGAGTTTTAATTTTTGTTTCATTTAATTGCAATATATCACAAGGTATTCTATTTTAACATTTAACACAGTACCCCATAAATGATGTATGTACTTTGGCTAATCTGAAATATGGTTGATGAATTTTATCTTTATTTCTAGTATTAAAATTATGTCTTATCGCTTATTTTATTAAAAAGATGTAGATTTTTTCTTACATACATAAATTAATTGGCAAGGTAAGGTCATAATATTAATCCTTTTAAATAGTTCCTTGAGAGATTCGCGGCGACGTAGATTATAAATGACTCTGACAGCTCTCTTTTGCAAAATAAAGATGGATTCAATGTCAGCAGCTCGACCCTATAGTAAAATGCCGTACGACATAATGCTGTGAAAGTAGCTAAAATAGACTAAACGCGCGGTTTCTACATCTGTTAACTGCCTTATCTTCCTAACAGCATAAGCGGCCGAGATAAGCCGCCCCGCAATAGATGTTATATGAGGTCCTCATTGTCATTTTTCATCTAGCGTGGTTCCCAGAAAAACCATTGATCAACAAATTCTAGTTTTTCTCCATTCAGTATGATGTCACATTCACTACTTCTAACATTAGGTAGGTAATTTAAATGTAATGCATTTGGTTTTCTTTTCATTTAGTACCAAATTATTTACCGTAAACCAATCTTGGACCTGAAGGATAGAGTTATTCACTTTGTCAAGATTATGTGCCCGTCTGTCTATCTTAAAGATCAATGACACAATGAGGTTTCATCTGAAAATAATTACTGGTCTTCCTAAAGTAATAACATCCATGTCATTGCTTCTACAAGTTTAGTGTTATAACATTTTTATTTGTATGAAGCCTAGAGTAAAGCTTACAGCTGTAAATAATAAGAAGGGGTATTTTCTGTTAGTTTATTTTTGTTCCTTCATTATGTTACAGAATTGATATTTGAATGAACCAATTTGGAATATTTACATAAATCACATCATAACATCTCCCTTGTAATTGTGAAAGGGTAGGCAAAGTGTTCTGTTCTGACTGATATTGGCCGTGTAAAGGTAAACACTTGGAAGTGCTCGTGTGGGAATCTCATGTAGCTTAATAAAGGGCAAACCTATTATAATGTATAGAGACTAGATTATAATAATATGTAACTTAAAATTATTGAAATATGCTTATATGCACAATAAATGCTTGAATTATGCAACATTATTGCCACAATATGTATTTTCTAAGTTATTTTTTATTCACCTCACATATATACTACAAAATAATGAAATCAGCATAGGTAATTAAACTATAACAAATTACTTGACTTACTACAGTTTCCACAAGATATTATTATTTTTTGTTCTTGAAAATGTACTAAGCTCATTAGCTCAGTTCCAAATGCTCAGTATGTTTTTGAATTTGTATTTTATAATAATTATAAGTAAGTATACAAAACTTTTTGTATTTCATTACTTAGATGCAGTAAACATGATATGAAACAATATGCCCAAATGCACAATCAGTAGATTTAAAAGGAATAGGTAAAATATCCAATAACCTGAAAAAAAAAACAACCAAAATATGCAAATTCATAAATGCAAACATGAAAAAGAAGCCACTCTATCCCTACGTTCCGAATTGCGTCAAAAAAGGAACGTTACTTACTCTATGTCAAAAGCGATAATATCGCGAATCCGACCAACGCGCAATGTCACAATTATTACTCAGTAGCCCTTATATTTTGTGACTATTAAATTTGGTCGGATTCGCGATATAATCGCTTTTGACGCAATTCGGAACACGGGGTATGTATCAGATTAAATAGAACTTGACAGCAGAATACAGTGTGAAACTTAATACCTAATTAAAAAAATTGTAAGTCAGTTTACACCAAATTAAAAAATAAAAACTTTTTTGTTATCTCATCAAGGAAGTGCTAACGAACACAGTTCCACAAATCCTTATAAACTTTGTGTCTGATTCCAGCCTAACAAAGCCAGAGGTTCTGGCGGAGTTGATAACGTTGATAACAGAGGAGCCTCCTAAGAACCTGGAGCTGGCATCGCAGTACCGGCACGCCAACATCGCGTGTGAGGTGCTGACCAGCCACCTGTCCATGCTGAGCGACCGCCTCTCGCTGGACATCACGCAGATGAACCGCCTGTGTGACTTCATCAACAAGGAGCCGCCGCTCAACCCCCTGCTCGCCTCGTACTTCAGTAAAACTGTGGAAATGCTACTGGAGAGAAGTCCGAAACAGGTAATTCGTGATATGTAACTTTTATTTAGCACACCCTCTATTTACCGATTGCGTAAGATGCGACTATTAATGGAGGTCGCCTTTGTCATTGTCATGGAGGTAGAAAAGAAGTCAAATCGTGTGATGATACTAAATGACGTCATCTGCATACATTCAAGATACATATTGTTGCAAGCATGGCGCGTAGGTACGGCTTGTCCACACGCCCCCTTTTTTGTCTACTACATTTACAAACCAGAAAAATTATCCATGTATACTAAATAAAAAATTATCAAGCTACATAGTTTCTAGCTGATAGGGTGACGGGTTGCTCCCCACATTATGATTCGTAGTGGGTTCGACCAAATATTAGGAAAAAAAACATGAAATAAAAATAACACGACTGTGGTAGTCACCATGGTAAATATTTACTGGAACCATTTGGAGAACTTTTTCCCCAAAACTTATTTCCCTATACTTCAACTAAAGCTTACGTTAACGTCACAGTAGTCATTGGCTGAGGCAGCATAAATACATTTATATGTACCTATAGTATCCAAACAGTGTTTTAATATCTAGTTAAGTGCAGTTTCATACACCTCTTTATCTAAACTCATTTATTAAATTGTTCAAAAATACAATAACAGCTGTTCTCCCCAGGACTGCTACCTGTACCACATAGTGTGCCTGCGCGTGCTGGACTTCTTCAAGTCGCGGCGCGACTTCCTGCCCAACCTACTGCGTCACATGTCCACATCCGCCATCGCCGACACCTTCAAGTACTTCATCCGGCTTGACGACCTGTTCAAGAAGACTGTCATGGAGGTAGGGTTACCTCTTAGAAATTTGAAAAGTCCTGACAAAAAGCCTGACACTTCAATAAAAGTCCGGACATTTTAGTCACAAAATCCAAATATTACCCACTTAAAGTCCGACCGCGCCAAATTTGCCAAAGATGTAAACAACAATGGCTGCTCGAAATTGAATAAAATCGATAAACAAGAGTTTTTATTTTAAGTAATGTTAGTTTTCGTCTAAATCTCCGAGCTAACTAGGCGAAAACAAGTAAGTAATGTTTGTTGTCGTCTAAATCTCCGAGCTAACTAGACGAAAACAAACATTAATTAAAATAAATACTCTTGTTTATCGATTTTATTCAATTTCGAGCGGCCATTGTTGTTTACATCTTTGGCAAATTTGGCGCGGTCGGACTTTAGTTACAGTGGTATGGTAGACATGGTAGCAGACGCTCGCGAGGGGAGGGAGGTAGCGGGGTGCGGGGATTGTGCGCTGAAAAATATAAAAATTAATACCTATAGGTACCAGAAACTAGCGTTCAGTTTGATTATTTTACGTAAACCTATTTTTATTTTGAAGAAAATATTTTATGCTTGAACTAGTTGATTGTTTGCAAATTTGCAATACAAGATTTATTGTTTGATCTCGTTAAATTGATTGATAAAGAAGTATATTTTGTTTTTAGATGAATGAGAAGTTAATAAATATTAAAGACTTATTTTATTTGGTATTACTTATATAAGTTTTATTACTCGTATTCCATCTAAGCCAATAAATCCGGACAAATTAAAGAGCCGGACAAAAGTCTAGAAGTCCGGACAAATCCGGACGGATGGTAACCCTATATGGAGGTAGGTCAGGTGATTCTATTTTATACTAGCTGCTGCCCGCGACGTCGTCTGCGTGAAGGCTCTACAGCACCAAAAATACCTAAGATGCCAGTGTCGCTATAGCATTATAAGTAAACAACTTTTAAAATAGCATTAAAATATAAGTTTTTTTTGCAAGCGAAGCAAGTGAAGAGAGTTATATTGGAATCCTGCTGAGTTCAGTCATAAGATGTGACTGAAGGAAATAGAGAAAATAATGCAGGAATACATTCCAGGACACAAAAGAGTAAAAATACGTACAAAGGTATCATACCTTACAACACTTCCCTATAAACTACGTTGGTAGTTATGCTGCCAGGAGCCAAAATGTAAAGAGAGTCAGGGCTGGTGACGCGGGAGCAAGCGACGTACAGTTGCCCGTGTGAGAAGCAACTCGTCCTGAGGTCGACACCCGCTGCCCTCAGTGTCTGCCCCTGCGACTTATTGATGGTCATCGCGAAGCAAACACTCACGGGGAACTGTACGCGCTTGAACTGGAACGGGAAGTTATGAGGTATGAGGGGAATGCGTGGTATAAATACTGCCTCGCCAAGACCACAACCCGTAAGAATTTCCGCCTCAATGGTGTGTTTGTGGAGCGAGATGACTTTAAGGCGGGTCCCGTTACACAACTTCGGAGGAGATAGGTTCCGAAGAAGCATAATCGGGACACCGGCCTTCAGCTTGGTGGTATGCGCTGGAAGTCCACTTGCTGACAGGGAGTTCAGAAATTCCACGGGATAATGTGTGGCGTCATCTTGCTCGACAACAGTGTTTATCGAGGTGTAGTCTACTTCATTCCCCTCAATTTCAGAGAGAATGCATTCGTTAATTGCTGCAGCCTGATCATTTTTGGGCGTCAAAATGGCTCGCTCACACACCCAAGAATTTTGCTGGTGCGGTATACGACTGATGTCCCCGTACACACAGCGAATGAGGTCTTCTATGCTGGATACCACTCTACCGAGAGACTCTGGAAGCACCACCTGTCCACCTCTCTCTTCTGGTAGAGTGCCTTCGCCAAGACTTAGAAGGACATCGGAAAATTCTTGAGCACGTGCATTGCCGCCGAGCCGAGTTCTCATATTAATGGTCCAGCGCAGCGTACGAACTCGTGACCACAACGAAGATCATTTCAACGAAGCATTCACCTCGTCAGCCCTCGATCCCCGCGTCACCACGGGAAGCGTTTGCCGGAAATCGCCACTGAACAGAACTGTGACACCACCCATCAATAATGTTCGTTCCTGCGGATGTCCTGCAGGGTTCTGTCCACGGCCTCAACTGCCTTCCTATTGGCCATCGTACACTCATCCCATACGATCAGAGAGCAATCCTTGAGCACGTGCCTCTTATCGCTGTTACGTGACACACCACAAACAGGCATTTCGGCACTCTCTAAATCGATGGGAATTTTAAACATGGCATGTGCTGTCTTGCTACCCGGAAACAGTGTGGCAGCGATTCCCGACGACGCTACAGCAATAGCAATTTTGCCTTGCCTCCTGACCTCTGCAAGTATGCTAGTGGTAACAAATGTTTTTCCTGTTCCACCAGGAGAATCCAAGAAAAACATTTTACCCTGGTTTTGCCCAACGCTTTCAAGGACGGTGTCATAAATTTGTTTTTGCTCTGAAGAGAACAAAGCGACATGGTCATTTCGTATGGTGGTCATTTCGCCCGGATCGTAATTTGTCTCTGCGTTATACTCCCGATTTCCACGGTCTTGATGCGGTGATGATTGGGGAGCTGGTAACCCATATTCGATCAGTGGATTGCCGCCGATATCCACATCTTGAAGTGAACTGAGACAGGTGTTCAGCACGCGTTCATCAGTTACTTCGACTTCGTCTCCAGTAGCACGCCTCAAAGCTCGTAGAAAATCTTCAGACAGATGATGGCGATACTTCTCCCACAAAGCTACCGGGTTCGCGACTTGACCAAACACCAAGATGACGGCATGCGGCTGGGACTGTCACTGACGCTCGCCTCCGCGAGGGTTTCATCTCAATTTTGGTCACCGTCGAGAAGGTGACGTGCTACGCAGGCTGCGCGGTAAGTGGGATACTCCACGCCATCAAATGTCCTCAGAAAGGCGAAAGACGTTGGGCCTCGGACAGTGTGAAGTAACAACCGCAGAAAATAGCATTCGCCATTATTCGGATGCACGGTATAAACCCTACCCAATGCGGTGTCCTTGAAAATTCCCGGAAAACCTTCCACAGCACCTCCTCGTCGACGTCGGTTAAATAAACCCCTTTGCTTGTCGTACGTGTAATATGGAGGTACCTCGTCATACGTAAGGGATTTGTTTTACATCACATTTTAGTTTATAATTAGGTATACGACATGAAAATATATTAATTACCAAGCAATAATCACACAGATAAATACCGAACAAAAGTATTAACAGTCAATGTTTATTTTGTACTAACAACATGAAATTGATGAAGAAATGATCATCATCAATGAACATAACTTTTTTGTAATACTTAACACCGCATCTTTTTTTTTATTGTCTTCCTCAACTCTGCTCAAGATTTTGAGGGTTTTGTTGGAACTTGAATTTTTCAAACCGAACTATACGATACAACTTTTATGAAGAAAATGCACATTACCATCTATGAATTTTAAGAAAAACTAACTATTAACCTCGCCAACATGATCAAATTTAAATTATTAATTTCCAAAAAGTGTTAACATGTAACTTGATTTGATTTTTATGAAATCTCATAGATGGCGCTGCTTCAAATTTTTCTTTATACTACTAACATTCATTAAACTATGTTTCTCTGCCCAAGTTATTTAAATAGCGTAGTTTTTATAGAGTAAAGCTAAATAATAGCATGGCTTACTCAAAAACAACATTTAAATATGCATCGTTAGATTACACGCTGTCACAGAATGCGTAAGAAAAATTAAGATTCACAGCTCCTCCCCCGTAGGTGATAGCGTGATAATATGTAGCCTATATGTTGACCCGACCTCTTAGTAATATTCATGCAAAATTTGAAGTAAATCCATGCAGAACTTTTTGAGATTAGCCCGGACATACATACAGACAAAAATTCTAAAAACTATATTTTTGGCTTCGATATCGATTGTAGATCACGCCCCAAGTATTCTTTTTAAAAAATATTCAATGTACAGTTTTGACTTTCCTACGATTTTATTATATGTATAGATTTATTTAGGTACCTAGTCACATTTACACAAATGTTTTCTGAATTCAGAGGGGTAATTCCCGTATTTTAAGAATGTTTGCATTCTAATCTGTCTCAATATGTCAACAATACCTGGAATTTCCCTAAATTTTTGCCATGTTTTTGATATTCATTGTCGCTGAGATGAAATTGCGACTAGATTTTGAACGTTATTAATTAAAGGAATTGGCCTTCTGAAGTTCAACCGCCTGTCGAATCTCATGCCAGTCGTTGTGATGGTTGAATACACGACATTATCAATAACCAATCATACTAAAATGTTGGCAATACAAATGTTACCTCTTGTTTTGAAAATCCCATCTTTATAAGCCTTAATAAAGATGGAATTTAGATGTATATGTATCTGCAATAATAGTAAGTAATACTACAGAACAGTGATTTCGTAGTTGGCTCATATTTTTACCCGACTATGGCGAAGCAAAAAGGAGGGTTATGATTATTGCTTTGACGATCAGCGAGCGAAATCTCAATGCAACGTGCCACGAAATAATCATTTGCTGTCGATACGACACTAATTATAAAAAGTAATGACAAAAATAAATTGGAACAGGAAATCAATGAATCAATCAAAGACATAATAATTTGGTTTAATGACAACAATTTAAAAATCCGTATAAATTAAACAAAAATAATTCAATTTCAAACTTATAAATCATACTTTCAGTCTTAGTATAAAATATGAAGACAGTATCCTAAAACAAGTAATAAACACAAAATTGTTGTGTGTAATAGTGGATCAAAACTGTTACTGGAAATCACACATCAATTACGTATGTGATAAGATAGACAAATTGTATATGCAATAAAACGTCTTCGACAACAGTGTCCATAGCCGCAGTAGCCACTGCATATTACGGATACGTATCGTCTGTGCTGTCATACAGTCTGATACTATAGGGGGCATACAGTTGAATCTTTAATGGCAGTTCGGGTACGAAAAAAGTGTGTTAGGGTAATCTGGGCAATATCTGGCGTCTGGCTTTTGGACAGCTGCAAACCATTATTAAAAAAAAAACTTCACATTTTACGTTTACCCTGCATGTATCTACATCAAAGAACTATATATGCTAGTAAAACAATATCCGCACTATTTTCGCATGCAATCTGAAGTGAGTCACAAAAAGGCTGCTCCTAGGAATAAGTATAAATACGAACTAAATGTACCTCAATTAATATTTGCATATTTAGGCGGAATGTACATGTTAATGCCATTCGGGTGTATAACGAGTTACCTAACTCGCTTATGGAACTATGGTCAAGAACAAGCTGACAAGTTGGTTATTGGATAATTGCTTTTATGACATTGGCGAATATTGTAAAAATCAAGATGGCATGTACTTAATTTTGACATTGATTGTAAAGTAACGGTTACCTAAACGATGGAGCCATTACTACAAAATTGGCATTGGAATTATAATAATATTAATTAACTAGCTTTTGCCTGCGACTTCGTCCGCGTGGAATAATGACTTCCGGAAAAAAACAATTTATCCCCCTTTTCTCCCCGTTGGGAGGGAATTTCTAAAAATCCTCTCTTAGTGGTAGCCTAATCCTCCCAACAAACACACATGCCAAATTTCAGCTCTCTACCGCCAGTGGTTTCGGCTGTGCGTTGTCTGTCAGTCACTCAGTAACGGAAGAGTTTTATATATATAGATATAGATCAGTGGCGAAGGTACCATACAACTCGATTCCCGCCGGCTTCCCTTCGAAAATTCAGAACATAACCACTCTATAGTCAATTCATCATTGTAATTTTCTTTTGGTATTTTTTTTTTTGCTCCGGCCTACCTCTGTCATAAATTCATCCTACGCCACTGATATAGATAGCTGTGCCCGCAACTCCGTCAGTGTGTCATTCCTTGTGTGTTATTAAGTTAATGTATTGGTAATATTGTTTAGATCACGTTCACATGAGGCTTAAGTACCTATACAACGAAATTGCTACTTCACCTAAAAAGAAATAAAATGTAAACTATTAATAATTTGTAATTTGAACGAATATAATACACTACCAAAATAACTAATACCTATTTTATAAAATAACAACAAAAGAAAACTAAATAAACTAAATTAATTTAAAGACTAAAAGTCGCACTGATAAACAATATTGCCTGTCAATAAGGTCGAATGCTCGGAACGTCTACTCGCATCAACAGCCAAATATTGTATGAAGTTCGCGTATTTTTTTTTTTTTTTTTGGGAATGGCATCTCGCAGTTCAACCTATGAGGTTGTCGTCTGCTTAACCAGGCTTGCCTGTGGATGCCTCAAAATTAAGGCCTCCAGCCAGGGCTTAAAAAAAACTTAAAAACTAAGCGACTACACGCTAAGGGCACCCCCTGTGGGGTACGGACCTCGGCTTAGGGCGTCGCTTGGGGCAGCAAGGGACAGGCTGGATCGGAATTATTTAGGGGCGAATTTAATACTACAGGCTCAGCGGCGCGGGCTGGCTCGAGCAAGGGTCGGGGAGGGGAATTTACGGGGCGTCGCGACGGGCGTCCTCGACGGCGAGGACGGAAGGACGGTTGTCGGGTCGTGTTTGTGTGTCTCTTAATGGTGCTGGTGGCTTTCCTGCTCTCCTGTAAGAGGGTAGTGGCGTCGTCGGGGATGGTGAGGGTATGCCTTGGTCGGCGAATCCTACTTATGCGGGAGGGAGTATATTGGGAGGCCGCCGCAATCAGGGCAATTGGGGTGCTTTATAGCAGAGTCGAAGAAACGCTTGGCGAGGCGCTTTATGAACTACTGGACGGTGTGAAGTTCGCGTTTGGATCCCCCGCCCTTTTATACCTCCCGCCGCGAGCCGCGTCGAGCGCGGCGACCGTTACACAAAAATAATCCTTATAGCATGATTCAGTATTCACGCGCGATGGCTTATTAGCGTATTTCATGTATAACTTTGGTGTTTCTGTACCGATTTCTATGATTATTTTTTTATTAAATAGGTAATAATGTTAACATTTTTTAATTAGGGATGAGTGAGAGTGTTATAAACGTAAGAGTAGACAAATATAATCAGAAAGCTCCGAACTGCTAAGCTATCGGGAGTTACACGTATTATTGTGAGTCAACCATAAAAGATAGACATTTGCTGTCGTGGAATATTTTTTATATAATTTTAAGGAGAACATTTCCGTCATACATGATTTCTGTGTAGCTTTAACCATTAAGGCTGCACACGCGACGGAAGCTTCAAAAATGGAGTAAGTTCTCCGGTTTTCCCAACATTTCCCTTCACTGCTCTGCTCCTATTGATCGTAGCGTGATGAAAAGTATACTATAACCTGCCCAGGAGTATGAAGAACAATTGTACCAAGTTTCGTTGAAATCCGTCGAGTGGTTTTTGTTTCTATAAAGAACATACACACAGACAGACAAAAATTTTACTGATTGCATTTTTGGCGTCAGTATCGATCACTAATCACCCGCTGATAGTTATTTTGGAAATATATTTCATGTACAGAATTGACCTCTCTACAGATTTATTATAAGTATAGATATTGGACATATTGTAAATCACAAATCGTAAAATTAGTTGTACTTGGCTAAGAATGACATTTGAATATTTGTACACCTTCAGTTGTGGTAGGATGTATACCTAGAACTTAAAAAATATGAATATTTACTATGTAAAACTTCAGAATAAATTCTGATAACTTTCTGATGGATAGATTGATTCCAATATTATTTTTGTCACACCAATGCTTGTAACACGCTGAAGATGGCTTCATTTATCATTCTTGTTCTAGTAGTAGGTATTGTAGTTGCGTCAGCGTAGGCGCCACTACTTGCATATTTAGGACGCCTTACAAATCAGTTTATTGTTTCAACATAAAATAGTAATAAAATAAGTCATGGATCAAGCCTATCATCGCATAAAGGCTATCAGAAACAATGCCGGGAAAATCGTGAACCATATTGTGGTATCAATGTGCAATGGCTGCTCACCTAGCAAACATAATCTGTCGCATGACGCTGCGTTGTGTTGTGTTGCTTTGTGTGCGGTCTCCGAAACACGGCGCGACACAGCGCGGCGCCGCGTCTTTGTGAGGATGAGCAGAGATAATTGTGATGGACGTGAGGACGTGTTTACGCGGCGGCGGCACGTGTAGCATGACGCGCGAGGTGCAGCCGTGTGTCGCGTGATGTGTGCGCTGTAGGGGCGGCAGAGATATCAGTACTCGCACGTCAGTTATGTTGAACTCATAACGTGACGTCATTCCTTATTCCCCGAAGGGTTGGGCCACAGACGTAGATCTATGTCTGTGGGTTGGGCGGAGTTGTACCTTTAGTACTCCCACATTTCACTGTTATGTTTTTGTAATAGGGGGTTAACCTTTAGCCGAGCGAGAGCCGAGCACAAATCCAGGCTCTAGGCCGACACGAGTCGAACCCAGAGCCCACGCTCAACAATCGCGCTTCCGACCACTAACCAGGCAGTCATAATATACGTCGCACATTGTAACACCATGACTTAATGCGCGGTCTTGAGACTACTGTGAGCTGTGTGGCCTACTGCCTAGGGGTCAAGTGCTACTATATTGATTAACTTTAATTCTTTTGTGAGTAATAAAAACTTTGTCTCCAAAATGATATGATTCACACTTTTTGCAGTGTAAGGAAAGTTTTCGTTCAGTTAGTCAGCCTCAGCATGTGCGAATAAAGTACATAATACGTAAGTACAGTAGGAATTTGTTAAACACACACATATTGTGTTGTTGATGGGTTTTGTGTGGACGTTTACAAACATACACAATGAAATGCCAAATTGGGGCAACATCTGGACAGTACAACAGTGCCCACTGTTTGCTCGACGTTAGAACAGGTGCGATCTACACGCAGCAGTCATGTGGGCTCTGTTCCAGTACGTACGACTTGGTTTACCTCCGAAGGTGCGTTGTACTGTGATTAGTTTTAGTGATTGGATCTGTTTTAAAACCCGGGTACCTAATAATCGCTAACTATATCTCCAAATCTTTGAATTCGAGTTTCTTTCTACTTTACATTCAACTTGGAGAAGGAGAGGATTTGTTCCATAGCGCCAGTTATGTTTAAGTTTCATGCAATAGGGGCGAGCTCTGCCACCATCCAGGCATATGAATCCGACTCCGGGCTGCTACTGACACTTACACAATACCACTGTCCGAACTGGGACGGATGTCGGATGTAAATTGTTGCCTTCATGAAACCAACAAGGTTTCTTTATAAGGTTTCTGTATCCATACTTCCATACTAATTTATAAATTCAAAAGTAACTGTCTGTCTGTCTGTATGTTACCTTTTCACGCCTAAACCACTGAACGGATTTCGATATTTGGCAGAGAGATAGATTGCATCCCGGGGAATGACATAGGCTACTTTTTGTCTCAAAAATATCCCTAAAGGGGGGGGGGGGGGATATAGGGGATGAAAATTTGTATAGGAAAACTGTTAAGTATTTCTTAAGTTCGGGATATGAAAATTCAAATTTATGCTTTTGGTAACAAATAATGAATTACGTATTTCATCGTTTTTCTAAAATTATCCCTCAAGAGGGTAAAATAAGGAATGATTTTAAAATTCACATGTAATATTGACATTTTTGTGTAACTATTTTCAAGAGATTTAAAGGATTGGAAATATAGTCACAGTCCGTGTCTGGAGGTGACATTTAGTCTTTATTTCATTAAAGTCGGTCCACACGGTTAAAAGTTATCACTACTTGGAACGCAGAGATTAGGTTTACCAGTGTGCTCGATAGATGGCGTTGTGCAAATGACGCGATTTTCTGAGTCGCGGTGTTAAGACTTTCCGCAGGATAGTGACCCTCATTCATGCAGTCATCAAGTCATGTTTAGGTTGGTCGTTCGTTAAGTTCGTTTCTAAAAAAATCGTTGTTCGTTCGTAGATGATAGTTGAAATAATACTATTGAATTTAATTGGTTCTTCTCTTCGCTTCGTTGTGCACATTTTTCGATCGATCGAATCATCGACAGGTCGAAGTTCTGTTCAGCATAGCTATTCACAAACACTCGATACGCTTCCGTATCATATCGAACATCAATCAATGTTATCGTAGCAGTCTTCTAGACGCTGTTCACAAGTCCAAAACCCGAAAGTTTTGTCAGTTTAAATCAAATAGACGCTCGCTATTCTTCCAACAGCTATTTGCTGTCGGGGGCAAGTCAAATCAGGTTATCGAAATGTGTAATTTTCGATACGATAGCCTGTCGTATGGTTGTGAATAGCTATGCTGGTTCGAGCGGATTTTTTTTACTACGAGGTCAGGAGGTCTCGCTTCTCGGTTGAGTGTTTTCTAAATCTCTACTCTATCGAGTATTTAATCTAATTTCCGTTATCGCAGTTGACGAGAGTGTCAATTGCTTTCACGATCTCAAAAGTGGTTAGTTGTCTTGGCACACGTTTACAAATTACTTACCTGGGGCAGAATATTGTAAAAGCAATAATTATATCAGGAATAGCAAAAGGAGAAAATGTTTTAATTTCCCGTATTCCAATAATTCCGATAGATTTACAATTCCAATTTAAAGGGTAGTATTTAAACGCAAATCAAAAAATATCCTTTTTCTATGCAATAAGATTCCGAATTCCCATCAAAATTACTGATTGCACAGCAAAATATTCAACTCAAAATATCACTAAACACACTACAATTTATTTTCGCAGCTTACAGCGATTTTTCCTAAAGCAAAAGCTTTTTCATCAATGCACAGCTAATAATCTTAATGCACATTATACATGTTAACTCTTTTTCTTTTAAATATAGCTTCTATTTTTATATTATTTACAGCAGTTTTTCTAAATAAAACAGCATTTTATTAGTCACAGTCGTCTTATTGTTTATTAATTACCACATAATGAAATCAGCAAAAAAAATATAAAATTAGATACAAAATTGTAATTTATTGAATTATTAAAGCGGATCTTGCTTTCGCGGGGCGTCCACGCTTCCTTTTTTGCCCAATAGGCACATTTTTAGCTTCTGCAGGTGGCGCCACGTACTTGAGTCGGATAGCAAGTCCGATGATATGCTATGCTTAATAATTAACCTATTCTAACTAGTTCGGTTCCAGATAGCCTACTAAAAATAATCTCTTTTTTTCTATTAGCGCAAGTCGTTTCTGGCGCCCATATTTTGTGTAAAAGTAATTTTTTTCTAAATAATCCTGTCGTTTCTGGCACTCGCCGGCCGCTGCCGCGGCACCGCTCGCTTCGCTCGCTCAGCTCGTGCGTAGGGGTCACAGTTTTAACCTAACCTAACCTAACAACTTTTTTTAAAAATAATTAACCTAATCTAACTTTTTTTTCAGTTAATTTGTTTTGCTTTTAGAAATAATGCAATGTAAAAGGATTTTTTTGTTATAATAATCATTAAATTTACCGAGCATGGCTTCTTGAAAATTAAGACAAATATGATGAACAGGGTTTTGTTGTACTTACTGGTTAATATGCGACTGGGATAGTTATTTTGCTATGAAATATGGAAAATTTGCTGTGCAGTCAGTATTTATGCTATGTATGTAGTATTTTTGTACAAAAATAAATTTAACTGTATTGCATTATGAGGAAAAAAAGTAATGTTATATTGATGTATAATTTCGAATTATCTGCAGTTTGAGTTTTGTTAAACATTTAGTTTATTTGTAGTGAAGTAAGTTATTTGATGTAAAAAAGAATATAAATGATGAGTATGTATTGATAGGCGATTATTTATTTGATATGCAATTTATAATATCCCCAATTTAAAAGAGTGCAGTTCTCTGTAAGCAGCATTTGCGATGACAATAAACGAGGCTCAAGGACACACAATTTTTATTTCACATAAACCGACATGAGCACTTATGAAACGTCAGAAGCTAGGTGCACGGTTCCAATTGGTCGTTTCCTATGGAGAAGAACCGGCAAGAAACTCCACGGTTACTCATTTAAAAATAATTGGCTTTTACAATGTTTTCAAATTACAGTAGGTATGGGAGGACAGCGTAGGCCTGTCAACAAGTACCAGGTACTTGATAAAATAAAAAATGGTCTACAGATCTAGTCTACAAGGCTTACAAAATCCTCACATTTACAAAATAAGAATGTATCAAAAGGATAAATAAAATATTAAAATCTACTAACACCAAGAGATATGATTGCCATTTCAACCACTAATAGAGGTGAAAAATTAAAATTGTCTGTATATAATGTCAAATAATAAAAAGATTATGTCAAAGAAGTATGTACAAAAAAATAAAAAATAAACATCGTAATTTGAGAGCAGTTAATAGACATTTACGTAGTTATGCCGTTAATGAGGTGCCAGGGAAGCCACATGTGCAGAAGGAATTATTGCCAAACTACCTTGTCTTCAACGTAGTCTTTAATCTTATAATATGCTTTTTTGATAAGGACACGTTTGATGAGGGTTCTGAACTTTCCATCGCTAAGGTCTGTAACCGACTTTGGCAACTTGTTATAAAAACGGATGCTGTTTACAAGAAATGACTTGCTAGTCTTAGTTAATCTAAATTTAGGTATCACAATTTCATTTTTACTACGTGTATTTATATTATGGAAATCGCTTCTTATTTTGAAAAGTCCTAAGTTTTTGCGAACATACAAAATACTTTCTAAAATATAAAGAGAAGGCAGAGTTAGTACATCAATTTCTTTGAATTTGTTTCTAAGAGACTCTCGAGGACCCATTTTATAGATTGCGCGGATTGCCCTCTTTTGTAAAATGAAAATTGAATCTACGTCAGCTGCCGATCCTCACAGCAGAACACCATAAGACACAATACTGTGGAAATAACCAAAGTATAGGTACTAACCTAGCTGTGGCTATATCTGTCAACTGCCTTATTTTTCTTACTGCATATGCAGCTGAACTTAATCTACCTGAAAGAGCTCTAATGTGTGCGCCCCATTGTAATTTTGAATCACACCCTAAAGGTAGCAGGTGTACATTTAGAAAAAACCTGTTTTTCCCATGGGCAATTGTATGTGGCGTGCTCACGAGTATCCAGCCCACAAAATCTTCATGTTCTAGCAAAGGATGGCAAAACCAAAAATGTTGTGTTTTAACATAAGATATTGGTTCCAGTTTTGTTAAAGTTACTTTGCATATTGTTATGGGACATAGGATACTTTTTATCCCGATAGTACGTTCCCGTGGGATAATTTCCGAATAGTAATAAATAAATAATAATACCCGTCTATTACTGTCCACTGCAGCGCAAAGGCCTCATAGAGAGGAGGCACGAACAATGCTCACCTCGCTTGCTCACGAAGGGTTGGCGATGTCAGACTTATAATACATAATATTGATGGCTAGCTGTGCCCGCGGTTTCGTTCGCGTTCATGTCGGAAAACAAATTGGACTTCATGAGTTTTTATTTATTTTTGCGCTGTCTTAATTCTTTTTCTAAAATAAAAGAATCCTAAGTTACTCTTTATAACACCAGCCATCTGCCAGTGAAAGTCCCGGCCTCTCTGTTTGTTTGTTCCGGCTAATCTCCGAAACGGCTGGACCGATATTGATGATTTGGTATGGGTATACTTTGAACCCTGGGGACATGGGTTTTTTTATCGACATACCACGCGAGTGAAGCCGCGGGCGGAAGCTAGTTTCTCATAAATGCGGTCATTAAAATCGTAATTCAGTAAATAAACCTAACATGTTGAGCTTTGTTTAGTTGTGGTTAGACTAGTTAAGTTGTGTACACAGTGTTGTCATTCAACAGTGGTTAGAAGAGCACCAGTTCCTGGAGTGCCTGATCCAGATCGTGTGCGGCACGTACGTGGCGGAGGAGCTGGCGGGGGCGCAGCCCGACTCGCCCGAGAAGGCGGAGCGCGAGCCCTCGGAGAAGACCGACGCCAACCACAAGGACGACGCCGGCGGTAGCGACGCTGATGCAGAGAAAGGTAAAGGAAGTCCCGTCTATTACGACTATGAGTTACACGTTTTTAAGACATGATTTAATTGTATTTCCAACGTTTTTATGTTGTTGGTTTACAAGTGTATGTTCGAACTGTTTGAAACCTTAAGCTGAGCGCACATCACAGTCGCAGCAGGCTGCAGCGCATCGCATTTCAATGTGTGTAATGGTTCATACAAAATGTAGGAAAGTGAAGCAGGAGGATTGTCGATTGCGGCTCTAATCTGAGTCAGTCTTTAAAGGTGATCGTTAAATGTTCGCCAAAGTCACCACTAACTGATGGCAGCGGAATACAAGTATCATGGTAGGGTGAAAGTAGTCACCGGCCACATTCAGTCTCGTAACTGTAATATTTTAGAGAAGTTTTTAATTTCACACGAGTTGTTCAATCGTTCAATCGTCAGGTTCATCAAAGCTGGACAATAGCACAGAGTCCCCTGCGGCGGGGGCGGAGCCTGCGGGTGCGGGGGCGGGGCCTGCGGGCGCGGGGGCGGGGCCCGCGGGCCCCAGCGCGGAGGCGCGCGCGCGCACGCTGGCGGTGGCGTCGGCCAACGCCGCCGCACTGCTGTGCGACCTCATCGTCAACGGGTGCGCCGGGGAGGGATGCTCCACCAGGTACGCTGTCACATGACCTGCCGTGTGTTCATGTGTTGCAGTACTATAGGAATCTGATAACTATTACCAACTACGCAAAATACGCGCATTGTCGTGGAATTGCGGACACCAGCCCGACTTACCTTGACTATTACAAACATATTAAATAAATAAAGCATAAATATTAGGTTAAAAATAGACTGACGTATTATATGTCAACGTCATAATAACTCTACACCACATACAATGCTGATTGCACACGGTTAGGACAAGCAATACTACCTACTACCAAAAACTTTAAAAAGCGTGTAATTTCTCTGTGATTCTATAATAAAATCGATGGAAATAGGGAGAACTTATACGCGTTGATAGTTTATGGTAGGTGTATTTCTTGTCCTAAACGTGTGCAACCACCATTAGGATAAGAAATACTTATTTTATTTTTCATTATTTCGCTTATCTCATTCACTTATTACTATTTTTTCTTGGAACATCTCTGTGGATTTTGAGTAACATGTTGATGTCCCGGGCCGCAGGCCGCGCACGGCGTGTGCGCTGGTGGCGCGGCTGGCGGGCGAGGCGGGCGTGCGCGCGCTGCTGGGCGGCATGTTCACGTCGCCGCCGCGCGCGCGCACGCACGCGCTCGTGCACGGCTGCCAGGTGCTGCGCGCGCTGCTGCTGCACGAGCCCATGCTGTGAGTATGGGCGCGGCTGGACTGGCCTCCAAGGAACCAATATCAATAACTTATGGCATACATTAAGCCTTTTAAATACGATATAGTGCTTATTGTACTATAACGTATTTAGAAGTAGAGGGTCAGCTCGGACAGCTGACAGCGCCCGTCTAGATGTAAAATGTAAATAGGAATAATAATTTTCCTATATTAATATCAAATACGAGTTTAATTGTCTAGAAGCTTAGAAGTCCGCGACTCGACGACCCCGCCAGCGCACGATCCCCCGGAGCCACTAACGCGCGTGTCCGCCAGCAGGGCGGCGGGCGGGGGGCCGGCGGGCGCGGCGGGCGCGCCGGGCGGCGTGGAGCGCGCGCTGGCGCCGCACCTGCCGCTGCTGCACCACGCGCTGCTGCACGCGCCGCCCGCGCCGCACCTGCCGCTGCTGCACCACGCGCTGCTGCACGCGCCGCCCGCGCCGCGCACGCACGTGAGTGCTCCGCGCCTCTGTTACACCGTCTAGGGCAACACAGTCGGCCGATGCAACCATCGCGCGGGGTCAGACACGGAAGAACGCACACACATTCGTTTAAGAGTCCCTATCAATTTCTGCGCGCTACTAGATTAGGTAATTATAGGAGCGCAATGTGTCTGTGTGCGTTCGAACTATAGCTGATAATCGTAGTGTGCGTTGAAGCGTACGATGAAGCGGGAACAAATAATCTTGGTCCGGAACCGCTATTATTAGTACTCCATAGTTTTTACTAAGATTCCGTAATACTGGATGGATTTTATTGTGATTATGACATGTTATGTTTAGGTCCCCTAAATACAATAAATATCGTTGAAATAAAAACATCTTAACCTAGTATTCACTATAGCAAAAGCAAATTACAAAGTGTGACCAGCATATACAAGGTACGTCTGAAACGAATTACACGTGTTATTGTTTACCTAATACAGAACGAAGGGGTCTGTAGTATTTCCCTCGCTATAAGACCGCATACCATGAGAGTATAGTATAGCGAGCTATTTTGTCTTATTTATTTTATTTATTTATTAGGCTTTTCAACAATGAGTACACTGTTACTTTATAATTTGTCTTGTTTGTGTGTTTGTATTTGTGTTTTTGCTCATTGATGATGTTCCAAGTAATATTTGATTTTTGGTAGATTTCTGCCATGTAATTCTCTACAAATACAATTAAAATATTTTTAGACTATATAAATAATAGTAAATTATTACAATTTTCTTAATTAAGGTGATTGCAACAATTATTATTTACCTAAGAACTGCACGTGCCTTTCGTGTTTTTTCAACTTTATTTTTTTTACCTTTGATTTTTCCATGATAATAAAGTTCACTTTTTCGACCCATTTTCTAAAAATATATTCACCATATTACTAATAGTACAATACAAAACATTAATAAGTCACACTATTAAAATAAAAAAATAAATATACTTAGTCTCAAAACTGGTCAGGCGTAGTACAAAATCATGCGCGATTCGCTAGTTACGTCGGGAGCGGCGAACGTCACAGGCGACACAGGTCCGTCGTCGAGAAGCCCTCGGGCGCGACTGAATGCATCGAGCGAGCGCATCGGTTTATAAGGCATTATTTAAATATTTTACTACAATTAAATAAGTAGTCTAAATTAAAATATAAAAATTGAGTTTGGTAGATAAACACCTCAAATTTTAAAATATTTAACACTTATTGTTATTTTCAATCAATTCTTACACATAGACGACGGTTTTGCACATGATTTTATTGGAGTTTTTCAGCGTAGTCAACATTTTTTTACAAGTACTAATTCATTAAACTTTTAAAAAATAAATTGTAGACTATGTTCCCAATATTTGGGATTTTTTTCAGATTGTTATTTGCTACCAGTAAGCTAAAAAAGCAATTGAAAAACATGGTGTTTCGTGTTTACGTAAAAACGTGTGTTAGATTTTTATTTTTCTTAATTTATATTAAGTAGTTATCAAAATTTTAATTTGTAGACTTACTAGATAAATAGATGATAAATAACTGTGCATTTAAAAAAAAAGTAGATAACTTAAGGATATTGAGAAAATTGCGCTGAAAAAAATGGAATTTTCTGTTTTTAGACAGCGAAATTGATAGGGACTCTTAATAGAAACAAATTGAGTTTTATTTGAAAAGAACTAGTGTGCGCCGTGGTGTTCTGATCTAAAGGCAACCTGTTAAGAGGAGTATTACAAAAATGCGCGTAGATGCAGGATTTCCTCGTTGAAATTGAATACTATTCGTTAATTAATATAAATAACAATTAATTGGTAAAAATAGTTCGTTTTCTCTTCTACAATAATAATAAAGCAATTTATCTATTTAACAATTATAGCTAAACATAATCGTTCTCCTGATGCATGTTTAAGCAAAAACTCATGGAAAGCTGTAATTTGCAGATTCTGTTGAATATAATCCATCAAAACATTTTTGTTATATTATGCCTTATAAATAAAGAAAAAACGACTGGACCTAATTCAATTTTTTACTGGAAACAAGCCTAAATATCACCGAACTTTTACATCATTTTCACGTAGTATTTATACCAAAATAGTCTCTTCTAGTAGTATTAATACTTTGATTTTTTAATAAATAAAATGAAAGTAATATATATTTCACTGCGCCGACGATGCGCGGTCGTCCTGGCTGGAGGCCTTAATTTATTGAGGCATCCACAGGCAAGCCCGGTTAAGCAGACATAAACCTCATAGTTTGAGCTGCGAGATGCCATTTATAATAAAAAAAGAGGCGCGCTCAGTACCGAAATGTAAGAGGGCGCTAAAAATTTTTACTGATTCACACTTTTGAAATTCGTATTGATCATAACTTTAAGGTCTTTTGCAGGTGCCTTCGCTTGTCTCTCGTTCTTCTAACGAAGAATCTCAAATTCATGACGATATTTATAATAATAGTAAATAGTTAAATAAAAAAATATATTAAAATCCATACTAATATTATAAATGCGAAAGTGTGTCTGTCTGTCTGTTACCTCTTCACGCTTAAAACGCTGAACCGATTTAGATAAAATTTGGTGTATAGTTTGAGTCCCGGAAAAGGACATAGGATAGTTTTTATCCCGATATTCTCACGGGATCGAAACTAATTTATGCGGGTGAAATCGCGGGGCGCTGCTAGTAAATAATAATAAATTAAATTAATTATAAATTAATAAAATAATCAATACATAATTATTAATTTTTATTTTATTAATTTTAATTAAATTTAATAATTAGTTTTGCTTATGTTTTTTATATAATAAAAAAATAAAAGAAAACCAAAATATTTAAAAATGTATTTAATAAGTAAGAAGTAAATCAATAAACGAAATAATAAATTTATTTATTTGTTAGAATATTGTTGTTACAAAAGTGGTACACGTCATGATGTCCATAATATTCTGCTGTTTCCTGCTTACAAATATTTCAAAGAGTTCAAATTAAGAGTATTAGAACAATACCTATGTCAAAACTAGCAGCACCCCGCGGTTTCACCCGCATAAGTTACGATCCCGTGGGAATATCGGGATAAAAACTATCCTATGTCCTTTCCCGGGACTCAAACTATTTCTATACAAAATTTCATCTAAATCGGTTCAGCGGTTTAAGCGTGAAGAGGTAACAGACAGACAGACATTTTCGCATTTATAATATTAGTATGGATTAAACCATACAATGGTGCCGATTCTCTTGTCACAAATGCCTCTAAACTAGACTAAAAATCACTAAAATTTAGTTTATTCCTGTCAAACGACGATTTCCCATTCTGAAATTGACTAAAGTGACACAACTTAACTATATTTTAGTTTGACAGCACTAAGATGGCACTGAGTTATTAGTCTATTGAAAATAGCAATTTTGCTATTCTGAATTTCAGGTTTTTCACCTAAAATTTTGATTGTCTAACTAAATCGAACTAAATCTGACTATTTTTAATCGCGATTAAAAAGGTGTGGAATAAAATTAGTTGTCATGAATAGAAATTCACACCAACAAACACCTCGACTTCAGGTGCAAAAACAGTACTGTATCTTTTTTTTTTTTCTTTTGCTTATATCTTGAAAATGGTGTGTCCTATAGCAAAAATAATGAAAATTTCGACCCCCTTTATGAAACACATAAACCCCTAAAACTCAACACGTAGGTAATCATTTTTCATATTTTCCATACTAAAAGTGAAAAATTCCTTAAAAAACACGTCATGGCTGCCCTTTGCGCGCCTGCGGTCTTATAAAATTCACGGGGTAGGGCACACAAGTACCGCGTGTCGACGAGTCGCGATTGTCAAATTCGATTTTAGTTGTGTCAAAATTATTTTTAAATTTAGAGAATTTTTTATACAGAATAGCTGTAAGATTCTCATAGCAAAAAGTAAGGAATTTTAGTGATAGTTTAGTTCGGTGTACAAGAGAATCGGTACCAAAGTCAAGGGTTATTAACTATAATGTCACGAATTTTTAAATACAATGTAAAAAAAATATTCAATACAATGTCATAGAAATTAAATTCCATTCAATTATTAGGAGCACAAAGGCGAGTCGTCGTCTAACTTAAACTTTGAATCAAATGTTTCATTTAAAAAACTCATTTGTTGAGTAGTAACACTGCAATAGGAAGTTAAATGTAGAAAAATGTTCCCAAATTCCGTTTACTCGCAAGGCTAACTTTATGGATTTTAATTACAGTATGAATGGTTCGTACCTCAGTAAAGTTGATGTGATCAGAGATTTGGGAGTCCTTCTTGATCGTAAATTGACATTCATTTCCTACATGGACAACATTATTAAAAAAGCTTCAAAGACACTCGGTTTTGTTACATAATGCTAAATGTTTTCGCAAGCCTAAAACTAAGATTTATCTTTTCAACTGTCTCGTTCGTACTGTATTGGAATACTGCGCGGTTGTGTGGCGTCCCCACTATGCAACACATAGTCTTAGGTTAGAAAGGATTCAGAAAATATTTTTTTATACCATCTTGGCTTATCTACTAGATTAAACAAAAAAGTTCCGAGCTACGCAAAACAGCTTGAAAAATGTTCCATGCCTTCACTCAAAAAACGAAGAGATGTTTTAGATCTAGTTCTTCTTTATAAAGTACTTCAGACTAAATTAGACTGCCCCCAGTTGTTAAGTAAGTTAAGTTTTAACCTACCCCACAACTATCCGCGTCACCCTATCAAACTACTACGCCCCCATCCCGCAAAACTGTTTCAGGATCCAATTCCCCCATCCTCATAATTTGCAGGCTTCTTAATAATTGCGATGAATCAATATATATTTTTTCCACATCACTTCAAAGATTCAAGCGCCAAAGTAACCAACATAATTGACAATTGACTGTTTTTTTTTCTTTCTTTATTTTATTTTTATCGTTTTCTAAAACTACCCACTAGTGCTATAAGCGTTATGTCTCCACAATTTATTTCAATTTTATTGATATTATAATTTTGTTTTGGCATGCTGTGTCTATCGCATCATATTGTACACTATGCTTGTATATTGCTTGTATTTTAAAGATAAATAGTGTAACAATTGTAGATAGGCCAATAAATAAATAAATAATTTAATTTTAAATGTCATAAAGTTAGGACTTTTTACAACATTAGGTAATTTATTAAAAATACTCATTTCCATACAGTAAACATTATTAGAAAATAGTTTTAATTCTTTGTTGGGCTACACATAATTTGTGGATATTTCTACTTTTTGGTAAAAAGGTATGTTTTTATGTACAAAGATACAGAGTTCGAATATAGGGTGACTGGTAATTAGTGACCGATACTTACACACGTGATTGTACTCTTGATAACAAACAACTTTTACTATGGGACCAAATCTAAAATCGCGAAAAAAAATCAGCTGTTCCCTACATTTTGAAGATACACGAACATAAATGTAGGGAACAGCTGATTTTTTTTTCGCGATTTCAGGTTTGGTCCCATAGTAAAACTTGTTTGTTATCATGAGTACAATCACGTGTTTAGGTATCAGTCACTAATTACCAGTCACCCTATATACAGGGTTATTGGTAAAACACCAACAACAACAACTATTATTATAAAGAAAATCGTGTTGATCTCAGCATTACTTTATGCATTTAAAATTGAGTCTTATTGCCTTGAAATAAGATTTAATTTTCTTTGGCTCAATCGGCGGTCAGTATGGCAAAATACATAATTTTTAAAAAAATACCTAAGTATATCAAAAGTTACTGAAATCGGTTCAGTAGTCAATTATGAACAAAGTACTTTCATGGATTGCAATAAACGATTTGAGATTTGAGGACTTGCGTTAATTCTGTTACACCTTTTATACATATAAAGATGGAAGTAGTAATATTCTTTTTTAAAGTGGGACACAGCTTTGTAATGATTGGGGGCTTTATTTATTGATCGAATACACTTTTTTGGGCTCGGAATGCTTTAATAGTATCAACAGAATTGCCTCATATTATGATGCCGTAGCGGAGAATTGATGCTACGTAACCATGATAAGCACAAAGTGCTGTATTGGTACCAGCTACGCGAGTTACTCTGTATAAAATAAATACAAATATTTGCAGTTTAGTGCATAATTTGTCAATGTGTACTTTCTAGTTGCAATATTTATCTAATGTTATCCCCAAAAAAGTAGCACTTTCAACCTCTTCGTAGCGTTATTTGCATATCTTATTTCTAATTGGTGACGTTTAATATTGTAAGCTTGGAACTGTATAAGTTTGGTTTTACTAATACTGACATGTAAATTGTTGTCTTTTAGCCATTCTATTATTTTGTTTAATGTGTCATTAATCTCTATTTGGTGATATTGTTATCGGTGAGTTCAATACTAAGGGTTGTATCGTCGGCGTACAGAATGCATAAATATGGGGTTACGTTGGGCAAATGATTGATATATAGCAAAAACAAAAAGGGTCCTAATATACTGCCCTGGGGAACACCACAGGAGCCATATAAATACAAGTACAAGCACATAAATACCTAACCTAACCTTATGAAATGTTGACGCCAACTTTCTGTTGGGGACAAGAACTTGTCCATATTGCGCGCTTCATTAGTAGTCACGACGACATGTCAATCAAACTATACAGTTCCACTCGAAGCTGACCTCGCATTGCATTGGCTTTTCGTACAATGAGAAGTATAGCTTGATATGTCGTCGTGTCTACAAAGGCTCTTTTAATATTGTAATAACTGTTTTCTCAGTGAAGTAGGCTGTATCTAATTCTGGATTCTGGAATATAAAATTTTTAGTGATTTCGCTTCTCAGAGCTCTCTAACATGCAAATGATATAGATGCATCGGTGATTCATCAATTCGTATACCTAAAAAGTTTATTTATTGACATTTGTATTCGAGGACGCTGCTGCCAAAAACGAGGTTGACATTAAAATCATTACCTCAGACGTTGCGTGATTTATCGCGATGTTCTTAGAACCCTATCGCGCGACACTTTGTTCCCCAGTAATACACCACGTTTGTGTATTTGCTGTATACTTACTGATCTCCAAATAAGTTATTATTGACGTTTCTGCTTTTCATGAAAATTGCCAAGACGATGGCATGGCGCGATAACTGTGTTCTAACATCCATCAAAAAGTAAACTACATCAATGAATTAATGCCCTATAATTGTTGTGTAATCAATTAATCACATACTATAACATTAAGTAACATTCATACGCACCATTCATTTTATTTTATTATGAATTGTGTTTGTTGACATGATTGCAGCTTTGTACAATTGATTCGTTATTTTGACATCGGTCCAGAATAACCTATTGAATTATTTGGAGAGTAGTGAGGTGTGTCTGACTGTCTCCCCGTGCGCAGGAGGCGCCGACGGGCGACTCTGAGGCGGGCTCGGGTGCTGTGGGGCTGGCGCGAGTGCAGGTCGCAGCCCTGCTGGCGCACCTGGCGCTGTCCGAGGTGGAGGAGGTGCCCAGCACCATGCTCACGCTCGGTACGTACTCACTGCTACACCACGCGGCAGGTGGCAGCCCTGCTGCACCTGGCGCTGTCCGAGGTGGAGGAGGTGCCCAGCACCATGCTCACGCTCGGTACGTACTCACTGCTACACCACGCGGCAGGTGGCAGCCCTGCTGCACCTGGCGCTGTCCGAGGTGGAGGAGGTGCCCAGCACCATGCTCACGCTCGGTACGTACTCACTGCTACACCACGCGGCAGGTGGCAGCCCTGCTGCACCTGGCGCTGTCCGAGGTGGAGGAGGTGCCCAGCACCATGCTCACGCTCGGTACGTACTCACTGCTACACCACGCGGCAGGTGGCAGCCCTGCTGCACCTGGCGCTGTCCGAGGTGGAGGAGGTGCCCAGCACCATGCTCACGCTCGGTACGTACTCACTGCTACACCACGCGGCAGGTGGCAGCCCTGCTGCACCTGGCGCTGTCCGAGGTGGAGGAGGTGCCCAGCACCATGCTCACGCTCGGTACGTACTCACTGCTACACCACGCGGCAGGTGGCAGCCCTGCTGCACCTGGCGCTGTCCGAGGTGGAGGAGGTGCCCAGCACCATGCTCACGCTCGGTACGTACTCACTGCTACACCACGCGGCAGGTGGCAGCCCTGCTGCACCTGGCGCTGTCCGAGGTGGAGGAGGTGCCCAGCACCATGCTCACGCTCGGTACGTACTCACTGCTACACCACGCGGCAGGTGGCAGCCCTGCTGCACCTGGCGCTGTCCGAGGTGGAGGAGGTGCCCAGCACCATGCTCACGCTCGGTACGTACTCACTGCTACACCACGCGGCAGGTGGCAGCCCTGCTGCACCTGGCGCTGTCCGAGGTGGAGGAGGTGCCCAGCACCATGCTCACGCATATTTCGATCAACATGCAACCAAAAAATCTCTAATCAATGATTCCCTTTCATTCTTGCTACCAAATTTCATCTAAATAGGTGCAGTGGTTTAGGCGTGAAAAGGTAACATACAGACAGACAGAGTTACTTTCGAATCTATAATATTAGTATAGCATGGATCGAATTTCGGGCTACCCTGGCGTTCTCCTCTTATGTATAGCCCAACTATAAGTTAAATGTTACTACTTGCTGCGCCTTAACAGTGTCTTTTACTCATAGTATCTAGTCATAGTCTGTAATTGTGTATACAACGTGCAATTAATAAATGAATTGTCGTCCTCTGGTGCAGGTACCCCGGGCGTGCTGATAGACATGTTCTTCCGCTACCCCAACAACAACTTCCTGCACGCGCAGGTGTACACGCTGGTCAAGCACGCGCTCACCAACCGCGTCTACCGCACGCAGTACGCACAACACGTCAGTATACCTCACTTAGTACCTAACTTACCAGCGATACATGTACCTTGTAAATAATAATCATCTTGTATGGTTAACGTTAAGTAACGATTAGCGACTGTTTAATGATACATTTATTGGTGTTTAAACGTCTTCTTTTACTTTATATAAATAAAAAAGGAACAATATTTAGCGTTAAATGCATGAAGTGAACGCCTTATAGTCAGATTGATTAAATATTTTAATTTTGTTTTTACAGTTATTTGTGGAATGTGATCTGTTGACCCGACTCATGGACGCGTTTGAAGAGAACACAAATAACAAGTAAGATTTTTTAATGTTTTAGTTAAAAGATTTTTAAATTTTGATGAAAATGTTAGTTTTATTTTATTTTATTACTTTTAAGAAAACTTACAGCTAATACATTCGAATAATCAGAAGTAATATGTAGAAGAAAGCCAATTACAAGTTTCCACTTATATAAACTTATGTGTAAAATAGAAAAGACGGTAACAACAGCGTGAGAGTTAAACATAGACACAACTGAGTATAATAAACAAAAATAAAATACGTAACACAACAAAGTTACACTTCAAAGAAAAAGTTATTCAATTTTTTTTTAAATTTCTGGACACTATTTGTGAACAAATCAAGCTCAACATCCCGACACACCATGTTGAACATTCGACATGCTCTTAAAATATATGTATTTTGCCTATAGATAGTTCTCACAGCAGGTACATGAAGGAGATGAGGTCTCCGAAGAAACACAGACGGTACACGAAGTCCAATCTTGGCCACCAGCTCAGGGACATCATTAGACCCGTTCATTATACCAAATAGGAAAGCAAGATCTGCAATTTTTCTTCGCTCATGGAAAGGAAGAATATGAAATTTCTTACACCGACTAGTATAGTCAGGAATATAAGTATTTGAACGATATTGAGTGTAAAGTAAACGCGTCGGTTATTCAGTGCAGACTAAAAAATTTTATTCGCCCTTACATGTAGTACATATATCTCTATGACACAATAGCTTCACATTCCATAACATAGATGACACTAGTAGGTACATTTTGATATAAATTACAACACTCCCACTTATCAAAATAAACCAAATGCCATACAACAATAACTATTAAATTCACAAAGTTATATTACAATTTAACAATACCTAAATTTTCCATAAACTTGTAGTGTTTAATACTACCTAGACCCTTAGTCAACAAATCTGCTGGCATTTCATTTGTTGATAAATAGCTAATCTGTACCTTTCCATCTTTTATTGTCTCTCGTACAAAATGATGTTTAACATCAATGTGCTTTGACCTATTGTGGCACTGATGATTCGTGGCCATCTTCAATGCACTTTGGTTGTCACAATTCATACTAACTGTTATCAAGGATCCAGTCAGCTCATACAAAAGTTCTCTTAGATATATTGCTTCCCTACAAGCTTCAGAGAGCGCAACATATTCAGCTTCGGTGCTCGAGAGAGCTGTAACTCTCTGCTTTCTGCTCTGCCATGAAATAGCTGAACCTGACATTACAAAACAAAATCCAGTATAAGATTTTCTGTCCAAAATATCACTGGCCCAATCAGCATCTACAAAGCCTTGCAAGTTCTCTCCTTGACTACTGAATTTTAAACAATACATCTTGGTTTTCTTTAAGTATTTAAGAACCCTTTTAGCATAGTTCCAATGTTCAACACTGTAGTTAGTATTAAATTGACTTAAAAAGCTAACAGAATATGCTATATCAGGTCTTGTCATGACCGCAAGATACATGAGACAACCTATCAGTTTTTGATAGCTAATACCTGGCGTACATTTTTCTGCCTTAGTTACATTCAATTTGTTCTCTATAGGTGTATCAGCTGTTTTACAATTGGTCATTTCAAATACCTGCAATAATTCTTCTATGTACTGTTGTTGGTCAACAGTTATCTCATAGTTATTACAGTCTTTCTGTACATTAATATTCATTCCTAGATATTTCCTAACTTTACCCAAATCTTTAATTTCAAAGTTAGAGTTTAAAATACATTTTAACTTCTCAGTTTCATTCTCATTATTAGAAAAAATTAAGAAATCATCTACATACAATGCTATTATGACTTTTACATCTTTACTCATCTTTGTAAATAAACATGGCTCTTGTGTGCAGTTTTTAAAATTATTTTCACAAAGTACATCTCTAACTCTCTCATACCAAGCTAAGGCGGATTGTTTTAATCCATACACTGCCTTTTTGAGTTTAAGCACTTTCCCACCCATTTTGGATGCAAAACCTTCAGGTGCACACATGTAAATATTCTCTTTCAAGTAACCATTTAGATAAGCAGTTTTAACATCTAACTGAGCTATGTCCAGTCCTAGTTTTACACTTAGTGCAAACAACAGTCTCAGTGTTGAGTGCCGCACAACTGGTGAAAAGGTCTCATCATAGTCTATTCCGTGTTTTTGGGTAAAACCCTTTGCGACTAATCGTGCACGATATTGCACTTCACTATCACCTTTGAACTTTTTCTTTAGCACCCATCGACACTGTACTATTGTAGCCTCTTTTGGGACATCAACGAGCTCGAACACTTCATTCTTTCGGAATGACTCCAACTCTTCGTCCATGGCCTTCCTCCATTGCACACGTTCGGGACTGCTCAATGCTTCCGTCACCGTCAGTTCAGGATCTGCAGTGGCCAAAAACCCTGTCGGATTGTACCTGTCAGGCTTTCGCCGCTCCCTCTTTGGTCTGTTGAAGATCGCAGAGTCAGGTTCTGGCGTCCTGACTGGACTGCTGTTTGATGATGAGCTTTCGGGAACATAGGTCTCATCTGCCTCAGCCTCAAAGAATGTTTGCTCAGAGCTGTCCTGAGTTTCTGATTCTGATCGTTCTTCACTGCTATGTTCTCCCACTGATCGATCATCTTCTTCAGGAATATGTAACGCTTCTTCCATACACCATGTCGCTTCACTGGCTGTGGACGTTCCTCCTGACACCGCTCCTTCCATCACTACTACATCTCGGCTGGTAGTGACCTGGTTTTTGACAGGATCATAAACTCTGTAGCCCTTTACATGCTCCGAGTAACCAACAAGAATGTGCTGCAGAGCTTTCTTGTCCCACTTGGTTCTCTTCTCTTTAGGAACATGCACCATTACTGGACTACCAAAGATTCTTATGTGGCTCATTTTTGGTTTCCTGTCATGCCACATCTCATATGGCGTTTTGTTGTTCAGACCTGATGCTATAGAACGGTTTTTCAAGTAGACGGCTGTTGATACTGCCTCCGCCCAAAACCTTTTTTTTAACTTTGCATCGAACAACAAACATCTCGCTCTTTCAACAATTGTTCTATTGTTTCGCTCGGACATTCCATTTTGTTCCGGCGTGTAGGGGTTTGTCTTTTGGTGTAAAATGCCAGAAGCTTTCAAAAAATCTTCCATCATATTCGAACAAAACTCTCCACCGTTATCTGTTCGCAAGACCTTAATACTGTCGTTCTTCTGTCTCTCCACCATTGATTTGAATTCTTTGAAAAATTTGAAAACCTCATTCTTTTCTTTCAAAAAATACACAAACGACATGCGACTATAGTCATCTACAAAGAGTAGATAGTACCGTGCCAATCCTATGGATTTGGTTTCCATTGGCCCACACACATCAGCATGTACAATTTCAAGCAATTTTGTTGCTCTTGTGCCTGTGGAGAACGGCAGACGTGACTGTTTGCCCTCACAACAAACCACACAGTTTGATTTTGTCATCTCAAAACCGCCTTCATAGCTTACACCTTCCACGGCGCCATTCTTCATTTTATTCAAGTCGTTTGTGTTTATGTGTCCTAACCTTCTATGCCACAGCAAAGCACTGTCTCTGGCAAGTAAACATTTTGTCACTGGTGCAGCACATATGTCTAACTTGTACACACCGTCATTCAGGTTAGCAACAGCTACCAGTTCTTTCTTTGCATTATATATGCGACACTGATTGTTTGAGAAAGAAACACTGTTGTTATTCTTGATTAATTGACTCACTGACAATAAGTTTGTCGTCAGGCTTGGAACGCATAAAACATCCTTAATTGTTATATCATAGCCTTGCTGCGTTGATATCTTAACATTGCCTTTGCAGGAGACTTGAAGCTTTTCTTGATTGGCTACCATAATCTCTGGTAATGTCTGTGGACTCGTAACATTTTGCAACCAACTTGCGATAGCCGTCATGTGAGAGCTGGCTCCCGAATCCACGTACCAGTCATCTTTACCGTATTTAGCACTTAGGAAAACGACACTGAACGCATTTGTGTTCTTATTTTTGCTTGATTTTTCAAGCATCGGACATTGGTTCCGATAATGACCCGGCGTTTTGCATTTGTAACAGGTTATATTTTTGTTTACTCCTGTCACTTTGATATGTGACATTGACGGCCCGCCCTGATTGGTTCCTGCCTGTTTGGGTTTTTGTTTCACCCATTTTGAAGCAAAAGCCGATTCAGAATTCTGCGTTTCGTTCGATGTCACGACTGCAATCTCGAACGGTTCCGAATCCATCAACTTTGTCTTGATGACGTCAGCTGTGATTGAAATTCCAGAATGTTCGATGGCCATTATCATAGGTGAAAATCTGTCTGGCAAACCTGCCAACATCAATGAACCTATCCACTGATCTGTTATGTCAAAACCAGTTCCACTCAATCTTTGCGATGTTTCCACAATTTGAGTTACGTAGGTGGTCATATTCTCGCAATTTTCTCGTCTTATTGAAATCAAGTGACGTAGTAACGAAATCTTTCTCGAAAATCCTGAGTCATCAAACAATGATTTAAGTTTATTCCATAACTCCTTCGAAGTCGTCGTCTTCTTGATATGCACGTACAAAGCGGGATCGATGGTTAGGGATAATTTAGCCCGCGTCTTCGCATCATCTTCGGGTTTTATTTCTTTCCCCTCCACTGGCTTCACACAATGCAACGTGCCTTCCAACACGAGTAAATTTTCTACTGCAAATGTCCACTCGTCGTAGTTTTCCCTCCCCTTTAACTTAGGTACACTGGCTAAATAGTTCATTGTCATCTTGCACAACACGACCGTATCAAATATCAATGATAAAACATGAAAAAACTTGGAAAATCTGGGTTAGCCCATAACCTAAAGTAAACGCGTCGGTTATTCAGTGCAGACTAAAAAATTTTATTCGCCCTTACATGTAGTACATATATCTCTATGACACAATAGCTTCACATTCCATAACATAGATGACACTAGTAGGTACATTTTGATATAAATTACAACAGAGTGTACCTTAAAAATCGCCTTTGTATACCTTCAAGGCGATTAATATAAACATTGTAATTAGGATTCCAAATTTGAGATGCATATTCGAGATGGCTACGGACAAACGCACAGTATAGTATTTTCATAGTTTTGACATTCTTAAACTCAGAGGAGACCCTAAAAATAAAACCCAAAGCTTTAGAAGCCTTATTGACTATATTGTCAATGTGCGCATCAAACAAAAGCTTCGAGTCAAAAATTACCCCAAGATCCTTGATGACGTTGACTCTGGCAATTGAGGTATTAGATAATTTGTAATCATACCTAATAGGGTCTGGCTTACGAGTAAATGTACACACATAACATTTTGAAATATTTAAATCCAACCTATTTCGATCGCAGTAATCATGGAACCGGTCCAAATCCTCCTGTAATAGTTGTGAATCCTCAATGGTTGACACTTGACTCAGAATTTTCATGTCATCCGCGTATAATAAAATTTTAGAATTTAGGAAACAAGAGGCGATGTAATTTACAAAGATATTGAATAAAAGAGGTCCTAATAAGGATCCTTGGGGAACTCCAGACGGAATGTACATCGCTCTCGAGGTATAACCATTGAGGACTACAGTCTGGCATCTATTTTCAACATATGATACAAACCATCTGTACAAGCTGCCCCTCACACCAATCCCTAGCAATTTGCGCATAAGAAGCGCATGATCTATTCGATCAAAACATTTGCTGAAGTCAGTGTATATAACGTCGACCTGAGACCTCCTGGACATATGCTCCGAAAGATAGTCACTACAGACCACGAGATTGGTTGTGGTGGAGCGACCTTTTAAAAATCCATGTTGGTGTTCGGCGAAACTTAATTTAAGCGAAGAAGAAAGCTGTAAGTGTACGATTTTCTCCATAATTTTAGCGAACACGCAAAGTTTGGAGATCGGTCTATAGTTTTCAACGCTGTCCTTTGGTCCTTTTTTATGAATCGGCGTTATATACGCTGACTTCCAGATTGCAGGCACCACTCCTATGTCGAATGACCGTTTAAATAATAATGTCAATGGAATGGATAGTCATCTGGCACATTTGGTTATAAATATCGGTGAAATATTATCCGGGCCAGCGGATTTGTTAATATCCACTTGCTTTAGCAAGCAAAATACCTCCTCCTCCCGCACATCAATAGAGCAGATGTCTGATATGGGACCAGTAGACTGATCTATTCTCGAAGAGGCTAAGAATTCATTTGCGTCGCATCGCTCTTGGAAGTTCGAAAAGAAATAGTCGCCAAAACGTTTTTGATGAAAAATATATAGATACAATGTCAGTTCGGAGAAATTATTGTACGTTCGTTGGAGAGGTAGGAATTTTTGTAATTATAAACCCTCTATCTATTGTATTTGTGTACACATAGGAAGTATGTGTATATACGCAATTTATTGTTATTCGTCACTTTTACTGACTCATCAGTAATAATTACGTATGATTTTGCATCAGTGTAAAAATGGCATTAGTAGTCGTTAACAGTCGCCCCCCCCTCCCCCCCCCAGACGCGGTGTGCGCGCCGCCTACATGGGGCACGTGCTGCAGTGCCTGGCGCGCGCCGCCGCCGCGCCCGCGCCCGCGCTGGCGCCGCACGCGCAGGCACGCTGGCGCGCCTTCGTGGCCGACACGCTGCGGCCGCTGCTGCTGCAGCACGACACGCCGCTCGTGAGTACTCTGGACTTGTTAGCGCGCTGGCGCCGCACGCGCAGGCACGCTGGCGCGCCTTCGTGGCCGACACGCTGCGGCCGCTGCTGCTGCAGCACGACACGCCGCTCGTGAGTACTCTGGACTTGTTAGCGCGCTGGCGCCGCACGCGCAGGCACGCTGGCGCGCCTTCGTGGCCGACACGCTGCGGCCGCTGCTGCTGCAGCACGACACGCCGCTCGTGAGTACTCTGGACTTGTTAGCGCGCTGGCGCCGCACGCGCAGGCACGCTGGCGCGCCTTCGTGGCCGACACGCTGCGGCCGCTGCTGCTGCAGCACGACACGCCGCTCGTGAGTACTCTGGACTTGTTAGCGCGCTGGCGCCGCACGCGCAGGCACGCTGGCGCGCCTTCGTGGCCGACACGCTGCGGCCGCTGCTGCTGCAGCACGACACGCCGCTCGTGAGTACTCTGGACTTGTTAGCGCGCTGGCGCCGCACGCGCAGGCACGCTGGCGCGCCTTCGTGGCCGACACGCTGCGGCCGCTGCTGCTGCAGCACGACACGCCGCTCGTGAGTACTCTGGACTTGTTAGCGCGCTGGCGCCGCACGCGCAGGCACGCTGGCGCGCCTTCGTGGCCGACACGCTGCGGCCGCTGCTGCTGCAGCACGACACGCCGCTCGTGAGTACTCTGGACTTGTTAGCGCGCTGGCGCCGCACGCGCAGGCACGCTGGCGCGCCTTCGTGGCCGACACGCTGCGGCCGCTGCTGCTGCAGCACGACACGCCGCTCGTGAGTACTCTGGACTTGTTAGCGCGCTGGCGCCGCACGCGCAGGCACGCTGGCGCGCCTTCGTGGCCGACACGCTGCGGCCGCTGCTGCTGCAGCACGACACGCCGCTCGTGAGTACTCTGGACTTGTTAGCGCGCTGGCGCCGCACGCGCAGGCACGCTGGCGCGCCTTCGTGGCCGACACGCTGCGGCCGCTGCTGCTGCAGCACGACACGCCGCTCGTGAGTACTCTGGACTTGTTAGCGCGCTGGCGCCGCACGCGCAGGCACGCTGGCGCGCCTTCGTGGCCGACACGCTGCGGCCGCTGCTGCTGCAGCACGACACGCCGCTCGTGAGTACTCTGGACTTGTTAGCGCGTTGGGGTGCGCGTGGTAGCGGGGGGTCATCTAACTTTGTGCATTTGCACGACATATGAAAGGTTATTGCACAAGTGAGTGTACAGGTTCACGGCACTAGCTTGGAGTCAAGTGCACGAAATAAAAAGAGGCAACAGACAGAAAGCATAGTGAGAAGGATAAAACATTACGTAAGCGGTAAGCGATTGCCGGACTGCCGCCATGGGATCTAGAGGCGATAGTCCTCGCGCGCCTGTGTGAGTGGCGCGCGAGGCACTGCGCCGGGGGCTCGCGGAGCGACACGTCGCGGCGGAGCGGACGGCCCGCCGGCGCGACCTCATGGTGCCATGGAAAGAGCGACTTTCGCAACCCAGCGCAGGACACGCCACGATAGTGGCGATAAGACCCCTCTTTGAGGAGTGGCTTGAGAGGCGTCACGGCGTTCTCACCTACCGCCTGACACAGGTCCTCACCGGACACGGATGTTTCGGGAGGTTCCTGCACATCATCAGGCGGGAGGAGACGCCCGGGTGTCACCATTACAAGAATCGCCCAGAGGACACGGTGGAGCATACGGTGGAGGTCTGCCCCGCGAAGGCGGAGCACCGCCGTGTCCTTGTAGAGGCGATCGGCAACGGCGGCGACCTCTCGCGTCCGACCCTGGTTCAAGCCATGGTCCGAAGCGAGAGAAAGTGAGAGGCAGTCACCTTCTTCTGCGAAGCAGTCATGCTAGCTAAGGAGGTGGCGGGACGGCTGAGGGAGAGAGCCTCACGTCCCAGCCGCCGCGGGAGACGCTCCGGGCGTCGGGAGCCGCGTGACGACTCCCGGCCACCGTAGGCGCGGGCCTGCGGACGGAGAGTAATGGGTAGCTCTCCGTCCGATCAGGACCAGGCCCGTGCCGGACGGTAAGTATGTGTTCCACGCGCGCCTCAAAGAGATGTCAGCATTAAGGAAGGGGCCCGCCAGGGCCGAAGCCTGCCGGGGTAGCGGGATCGTCCGAAAGGGTTACCGCTGCCCCGGAACATAAAGGGCTAAGGAAGGAACACGGGTGGGTTTTAGTCAGTAAGAGTCTGACACTCCCTTCCGCTCCACCCAGAGCGGGAGGAGTCATTATATGATTTCCCATCCAAAAAAAAAAGCGGTAAGCGATGTAAACAGTTATTGCTATATATCTTGTATATTAATAATTATTATGTGTTTCAGGGTGGTTACTATCCTTCAGAAAACATCTACGAGGTTAGTATCTATATTAGTCAAAATACACTTACTTATCTTATTTTTGAAACAGAACCAAACACTTCACTTGCACTTTCTAGCCTAAAGCACAGGTTCAACCTAATTCAAACAAATAAGCAACTGTGCGCTATTTTAATCGTTAAGCTATTCATTGTAAATGTATCCCCTTTTTATAATTAAACGATTATTATTAATAAACATCCAGTTGCATACACACAGTCTACTAACACCAATTTGCTTTTCAGGTGGAGATTATGGCCGACGTAAGTATATTTAAATAACCGCTGTTTATCCTAGATCTATCAAGATCTTTGTGCTCCTTCTCTGGTACTAAAAATGATTGTGCTTCAGTTCAACGACATGGCGGCGACGGCGACGATGGACGAACTCGCAGACGACGTGAACGCAGATGGCAATGAGGTCGGTACACGTTCCTGTAACCTTATTTGCATTTTATTGAACTAAAGGCCAATTCCCGGATTTAAAAACGTTCAAAATCTAGCCGTAATCGTATTTCGTACAAATTATTAATATAATAGTCGATATTACGAATATACGTAAATTAGAGGTATTATTGACAGATTGAGACAGACTGAGATTAGAATGAGAACGTTCTTAAAATACGGGAATTGCTCGTCTGTTCTCCAGTGGTGACAGACTTTTCGATAAGAATTTATGGATATTGTCTGATGCTCCTTGTGTACCTCAGATGTGTGGCGCGATGGGTTTGTGCGGAGAGTCACCGGACTTCATAGCAGACGGACTGGGCATCGACGACGCGGACAAAGTATATACAGACATACTTTATTAAAATAATGTGTATTCTACAGCAGCACTAGTAGAATATAATAGTAGTTTGTAAAACTGTTAAATAGTTAATAAAACATAGGCGTGGTTGACAATAGTATCACCTAGGAATTTTAAAACGTAGTTGTGTGCAGTTTCATACACTATCTAAACTCAGGCAATTTTATCAAAATAAATAATATCGTAAACGTGGTGCACGAATGCAAAAAGCCCCGCAGCGGTCCGCGCTGCACAGCCCGCGCCAGGTGAGCAGCATTGTGCAGCATTATGTTGTTAGGGGAACTGAGTTTTAATGAATCTTTTATATATAATTTCGAAAAAACACGCGCAGGAGACACGGCTTTATTGGTACTATGTTTGATTTGGAAATAAGAACTTCATGATATACGTGTAGTTGTAGATAGATTTCTTTTATTCTATTCGGGAAACTTACAGCTAATATAAACAGTGCTCTTAAACAATATCCATTTGAAGGCCATTTACAAGTTTCCACTGATAAACACTTGAAACAAAAAAGACAACAAAAAAGGTCGGTACAAAATACCTATAACATAAATTAGGAAACAAAGTAATATGATCGATTAATACAAACTAAAAATCATTCAGACGCAAACAATTACTTTTCCGTAAAAAAGCTTTTCACCAACAAATGCTCAAGCCGAGAAACACTGGTATTGAAAATGTCCAAATCATGTTCATTAGTTTTTAAATCGGCACCATTTTTATAAATAAACGATATTATTATATTTATATTATATTAAAACTTCTGCTTGCACGAATTAGACACGAATTGTGGGCGGGGTGTGTGCGGGCGGGCGATATGTACATTAAAAGTATTTTATTATTTGCAGATGCGAGCAGCTAAGAGCAATTTCTTAGAGCTGGCCAGTCAAAGATTTGATGACGAGTAAGTTTTTCTTTATGAACTTAAAATTACAAACGCTTTCCTTGAAAATCTGTTCTCGTGGATAATATTATTGTTTTGAGCTGGGCATAGTGGGCATATTATGCAGAGAAATTATGAACATTTTGTTATTATTAGTTTAATCTCAGATTGAATGTCAACGTCTCAAATTGTATCTGAAGTACAAGTTGTTGATGATGCGATATGTTCGTGTGTGCAGCATGTGGGAGGACTCGGGCGACGCGGACGACGACGCGGACGACGACGCGCGCGACGAGCACGAGCCCGCGCACGCCGCGCGAGACGTGCTCGAGCAGAACTCGCGTACGTATTACTTACTAGTTGACGATACAGAAGTAGTCCTATCCAAATTTCAAACCAAACCAAATTACAAAAATCCTATAGGAAAAAGCATTTTCAGTTTTCCGAATTTTCCTGCAACTTTTCCTATTAAGTATTCCCTATTATTCTTTCACTAAAAACAAAGAAAAAATCTGAGTTGCCCAGCCGTTTCAAATGATGCGCTTACCTTTGAACCGCATTTAATTTAATTTATATAGATTTTTTAGTAATTTAAAAAAAGATTTCTTGTAAACTGCATCCGTTTTTATAACAAGTTGCCAAAGTCGGTTACATACCTTAGCGATGGAAAGTTCAAAACCCTCATCAAACGTGTCCTTATCAAAAATAGTAGATTGTACAACTAGTGCATGAAAGAAGCCATTTTACCCCGAGACGGCGGATATTTAAGTCGAGGGGTAAAATGGCTCATTTATGCCCGAGTTATACACTCTGCTTTTCACTTCGATTGCGAGAAAATGAAACAGGCATAAAGTATATAACAGTAATTTCACTGTGTCAAAAATGTTGCAAAATTGACGAAGAGAATAGCTATTTCCCGCCACGTTTTTTTTTTAATTTTCAACCTGATTGTGTCATTCGACTTGGGTACCTACTTCATACTGCCAAGTCATAAAAATGTTTCTTTGTGTTTTTAAATAATAAATGACAACGATTTTATCTGGTTTTATTAAATTAACGATAGAAAACACGGAAGTGATATAAATTAAAGCAAATGAAATAAAATAACGACTTTAATCTGCGACGTTTTATTGTGCGTGTGTGGCTGTTTGGCCTGATTATCTTAGTCTTAGAAAAAAAAATACTAGATTATTATTATTATTACTAGATTATTATTAGAAGTGAAAAGCATAATATGCTTTTCACTTCTAATAATAATATAATATTATTATAAGATTAAAGACTACGTTGAAGACAAGGTAGTATGGCAATAATTCCTTCTGCACATGTGGCTTCCCTGGCACCTCATTAACGGCATAACTACGTAAATGTCTATTAACTGCTCTCAAATTACGATGTTTATTTTTTATTTTTTTGTACATACTTCTTTGACATAATCTTTTTATTATTTGACATTACATACAGACAATTTTAATTTTGGTTGAAATGGCAATCATATCTCTTGGTTTTAGTAGATTTTTATATTTTATTTATCCTTTTGATACGTTCTTATTTTGTAAATGTGAGGACTTTGTAAGCCTTGTAGACTTTAGATCTGTAGACCATTTTTTATTTTATCAAGTACCTGTTACTTGTTGACAGGCCTACGCTGTCCTCTCATACCTACTGTAATGTGAAAACATTGTAAAAGCCAATTATTTTTAAATGAGTAACCGTGGAGTTTCTTGCCGGTTCTTCTCCATAGGAAACGACCAATTGGAACCGTGCACCTAGCTTCTGACGTTTCATAAGTGCCCATGTCAGTTTATGTGAAATAAAAATATTTTGATTTGATTAGAATCTTCGACAAAAGACATACATACATGTGTTAACATGCCATAAAGAATGGGCAACAATAGGTATGAAGTAGATACCACAGCTTGATCATACCTTATCAATGTTCTGATACTTTTTATTAAAAAATGTCGTTCTCATTTGATGAAGTATTTCTGCATTTCTGGTGCGTATATTTTAAATAAAAGTTTCTATAAATATTGTAGCTTAAAATGTAATCTGACAGTAAACAGGCACTATCTAAATGTTTAGCCTCGTGGCTTAGTATAATTCAATAAATAGTGACTGCTGGGGACGCCACCACCTCTTATAGCAATATTGTTTTACTCTTACTTCATAGTGAGGAAGAGATGGAGGGTACAGCTCCCTCTGTGGAGGTCAGAGGGCGGTTGGCCCCTGATCACCACAATCATTGAAGGTTACAATTTTGGATCACTTTTGTTGGTGGTTTGTTTTTGCTCTGACGTGAATTCAAACATTCTGGCTTCTAATAAATGGGTTCAATAAAGTCGACGGCATAAATTGCCTTACAAATTGTAAATAAGTCCTCTGATGAATCAATTTCATAATTCTTCAGATCCTCGTGGCACAGAATACAGGACTGTTTACTACAACTAGGGTGTGGAAGGTTTAAGCGGTATGGCGATTAACGGTATATTTATGTCGTGTGTAGCGTGGGACAGCGCGGGCGGCGCCGGCGGCAGCGGCGAGGGCTGGGCGCACTTCGACGCGCCGCCGCGGGACCCCTTCGCCGCGCCGGGCCCCGCGGCCCCGCCCGGCCCCGCGGCCCCGCCCGGCCCCGCGGCCCCGCCGGGCCCCGGGCCGCAGCCGCCCAGCGCGCCCGCCTTCGCAGCCGAGGACGAGTTCGCGCACTCGCACGAGTTCTCTCCATTCTGGTCGTATGCTGACACGCATCGTGCGCACGGTCAGTATACCGTCACTAGCCGCTCACCTGATATGGTGTCATGGCCTCTATAAATTAATATACTATCGTAGTGGTAATAGATCCACTGGATGTAGTAGACAAATACGTTCTTATACCTCGCACGCAACGTGTTGTAGGCAAGTTGCGTGTATGTATCTTGCACAAACCCACTCACCCATAGTTGTAACCACATAACTGCGAACCACTCACCAAGGCAATGTGACAATGTAAAATACCTGGGAATAACAATCGACAAAAACCTAAGATTTCAAGACCACATAACCTCTCTTAGTAACAGATTACGGAAACTAATATATGTGTTCAAAACGCTGAGACCTGTAGATCGACTACAGGTCTCAGCGTTATGAAAAACATTATGAAATCAGTGTACCCTCGCTCAATCTATGATATGCTACTGCATCACCTCTTGTGGTGGAGCTCCGAAAACTACCCTAATAGAAATTGAAAGAACCCAAAGAGTTATACTGAAAGTGTCGTCTTTTCGATAGATAATGAGGGTGCTCCTCGACCGTATCATTACCCCACTGAACAGTTATACAAAGAAAATAAAGTCCTGACAGTGCGTCTACTATTTATATTGCGCATTCTGTTGAAACAGCATATTCTCTTGGTTTATAATCCAACGCTGTCTAGGGGGAAAAGACGATACGACCCTGTGGAGCGTCATCACCTACGTCACAAAACTATTTTTGCAAAGCGTTTCTTTTGCTATCTAGGTAGCTACAATTATACAATAAAACTCATAAGGTGTTACATATCTTTAATCTCACAAAGAATAAATGCAAAAAGAGGCTAACTGACTGGCTACTAAAATTAAACTAAAATGATACTGAAAACATTCTTATAAAGACCTAAACAAACAATCACACACCCACACAATCACCCATACTACACATCTACTAACATTCGTCTCGCATACTTAATCTAGATATTAGTCAAAATAAATAAAACTATTAATGTCGTATGATACCTTACTGCATAGCGCGCTTAGTACATCATTTATGAAATGATAATGTAAAGGGGTGGGATCCTGGTGCCCTGAAACACAGGCCACGAGCCTAGCTTAGGCACCAGTCTCCCACAATATATACTTACCTGAACTATGTGTCATTGTCGAATCTGACCAATGTAAAATATGTATATTGTGGTGAGAAAATAATAAAGTTGATTGATTGATTAAAGTTGATTGAGAATATATACCATAGTGCAGGTATAAAAGCTCCGGCAGTATGCGTTAATCGGGTGATTTTCACTTGATTTGAACATTTCGCAAATCGTTGTGCTAGCATATTACCCTTAGCAGCGAAGGAACGTGTTTGTCTTTCAATGTCCTCGTCATCTTTAAATGTGTCAGTCAGTATATGACCTAAATATATAAAACATTTGACACACTCAAACTTAGCGTTGCATAGAAATATGTCAGGTATATACAATGCTGTCATAACAAAAACACATTGATTTTTAATAAAAATAAATATTGCGCGTGCAGCACCGTAAAAGTGGTAGAAGTGAAAGTTCTTAAAAAATAAACAATAAAAGATATTTAGTGTGAGAGACAGAGGGAGTTATATCTTTCTTCTCTCTCGTGTAACGAAATGTGCTTAAACGTGACGCGTCCTTGAAATTTTACTCAATTCTCGACCAATTTCATCGAATCGCCTCCTAAGAAGTTTCCATTCAAAAAACTTTACCCTCATTTCATTTCATTGCAGATCCAGACCTAGAAGCAAGCATGCGCACCCTTCGACTAGAAGGTGAGTTAACCGACAGACGCATGGACGAGGCGTCCAGCGTCGAGCTCGCCAACAACTTGCTGACGGCCATGTCGGCCATGTCCGCCGACGCCATCGCCAACATCGTCAACGCCAACCTGCCGGGCGCGTCCGACGTGAGCGACGTGAGCGACGTGCGCGACGTGCGCGACGTGAGCGACGTGCGCGACGTGCGCGACGTGGACGCGCACGACGCGCGCGACGCGGGCGAGCGGCCGGCCAGCCCGAGGTGATGCGGCCGGGCCGCCCGCTACGTGTTCCACGTGTAAGCGTCACGGCGTGCGACACAATGGAGCGGACGCGTTCACTCATACCTTTCTACCCTCTCCTTTATTCACATACAAATTCTCGTGACGCGTAAAGACTATTCATCTAATCGATCCATTAATAATAATAAGAATAAATTGTGATTATCAGTGATGAACTAAGTAAGGCTCGCCAGTGATTACGAAATTTGCATTTAATATCGAATTCGATGTGTCTTACAAATAAGTGTTTTAAATGTTCAATTGGGGAAGAAATCATACTTAAGCATTTCCTAATCGTATACTTTCTAATCATTACTTATGTAAGCGAAATGTAATACAAATATCATAATGTAATATTAGTTGAACAAACTATATCATAATCGTAGTGTACGCGGCACACCACCCGGCGAGCTGCGCACACGCCTCCCTCGGCCGTCACGTGACACGAACAGAGCGCCAGCTCCGCACAGCGAGCGCACGCGCACACAGACACGCCTCTCACAGACACGCCTCACACAGACACGCTTCACCCAGGCACGCCTCTCACAAACACGCCTCACACAGACACGCCTCACCCAGGCACGCCTCTCACAGACACGCTTCACACAGACGCCTCACACAGACACGCCTCACACAGCGGGCACTCGCGACCGGCTTTCGTGTGAAATCGCCACATGTACGCGTCTGCGTGTGCGCATGTTTACGCTCGTTGTATGGAGCCGAATTCTGCATCTATATCTACTTTGTGCTATCGTAGAATGTTGCGTTGTTTAGTTTAGCCACATTGTTTAATGATTTTATTTAAATAAAATCACCATATGTAGTGATTATGTGCTACGAGTGAAGACTGGCGGTTGTCTGAGCTAAGTCCATGTAGTGTGTCTTATTGGTTGAAAATCTACGAAACTAGATGCTTATAGTAGTGTCCTGTATTTTACAAAACTACTGGTAGGATTTGAAGATCTCTTAGATATAAATAGGCGATACGAAAGAACTTTACCACGTAGCATGGTAAAGAGTAATTAGTATGTAAAAAATACGCACTCGGGGACTGCCGCGGTAAAGCTATTGCATAGCATACGTCTAGTCGCACGCACACAAACACCGTGCCGAAGTCTGCCGAACTGATACGACGTTAGACGATGCACGGCTTTCAACGCTGCACCGCTGTGCCGGTCGGAGTGGGGGGTGTTAGGTTTATTTTCGTTACGGAATTTCTTCATTCAGTCGCCGCGCTCAAAGCCCAAGATAAAAGCTATGCAATAGCTTAAAAACAATGAAAATTCTCCAAAAAAGTAGTTTTGTATTCATTTGTCCAGTGTTGCCCAGACAACTTGCAGTCTTACTAAATATTCCAAACCATTCTCCTGAACATTTTGGGTCCAAAGTGAAAATACCTTCTGTCCTTATGTTATGACGCACACTTTCTAGTGGGAGTCGGTTCCTCGTCATTATTGATATGGTTTCCTATCTGCTTATTTGTAATATACTTCTTATGTAATCGGCTTGTAACACATAGGAACTGTATGTGCGCGTGCACATGCCTCGGAGCGGATTGTAATCACAACGATGTAATTGTATATAGTAAGAATAATTTGGGCAATTATCGAGCTTTACCTTATATTGTAAATTCTTTAATGTTATTTACAAATGATGTGAAGTGGTCGGAGGATCACGGCTGGCCCGCTGTGACGTGCTAGTTAATTACATTTGTGTATATTCGTACAGTTGGCTCGTGTGGGACGTTTAGCGCCTGACTTCGTGCGCGCCTGTAGTGTGACACTAAATCTAAATGGTTCAGGTCCTCATTCTGTTGATAAAAATCTGTTCAAGCAGAATCTGCGCGGCTTACTCGAATGATGGATACAGCAAGCGAGACGTAACCTATGGGGAACTGGAAGTAATGTTTGCGAGTTCACACAACTAGCTGCGTTCACAACGATATGACTTTGTACCTTCGTATAAAAAAGAACGTTGCACTTTACTGTAAAAGTGCCCTTTGTGCGACGCCAGTCAGCTGCTAAACCACCCATTGTAGATCATTCCTTATTACCGGAGCGGTAAAGTCTTATCATTCAATATTATAATTAATCACAACTAGCACTCGTGTTAAACTGCTGGCGATTATCGACCTTATCGTAACGTGATAGGGTCGCTCTCATCGCCACGATTGCAGAACACATAGCGTGTTTCGTTACTTTCAGTTTACCAATTAATATTACAGACTGACCACAGTAATACTGAACTTAACAAAACAAATTATAACTCGCGTAAATGAATAAATAAAAGTCTTTATGAAAGGTGTTCGTGTAGTTAGTGGTGCATCTTCCAGACGTGTTCAGTGGTCTCAATTGTATCTCGAGCGGGTGTTCTACTGTCATGCATCAGTTGACAGTTGTACTCACGTGTAGCGGGGGTTCAACACGACGTGACGTGATGTTTCTTTCTACGTTTTTGTTCTCAAAATGTAGACTGTCTAGACTATGGCAGTCCACTTTACGCAGTACACACTCTGTTGTGTTGGCTACATCGTCGCTGGAAAGGCAAAATTATTTAACCGCCGAATTAGGCTTTGGCGGTTAAGTAATTTTACCTTTCCAGCGACGAATTATGTTGCTTGAATAAAATAAACAAACGTACACGGGCACTTATGTAACGTCAGAAGCTAGGTGCACGGTTTCAATTGGTCGTTTTCTATGGAGAAGAATCTGATGGGAATCTCGAGTTCATATCGACGTTCATATCGACTCTATATCAGTTCACATATCGACCGCATGGCATGGCTCAACTGTTGCTTATACTCGCACACAGCTAGTGACAGCGAGGCACTCAAATGGCAAACCGGCCACAGTATGAGTGCAGCTCAAGCTCCGGCCTCGCGGAGGCGACACAACTGAGCGCCTCGATTGTTTTAATGAGTAGGAAGTTACGCGACTAATTGCGCCAGTTTCAACACTTCCAGTCAGTTGACACAACCGGCGCGAGCGATTTTCGGATTCGCTTTAGTCTTCCCGTGGCAGGACTCCATTTCCAATTCATAATATTACTTAGTCATCGGTTAGGTCGTATTTAGTGTTCTGCCCGTGTCGTGTGCGGCCACGCATGCGGTGTTACACTAAAAACACCCTTATTACACGAGCTATTTGCTTCCCGGCTTAGTCCTAGTTTTGTGAACATATCCTGGTAATATCAATAGGTTAGTATTAGTTGGTTTTGTTGGACGTTCTCAAGAACAAGTTCTCGATGGCAAGTTTGGAGGTAGTATTATCGTTTTCTTCAGAATCACCGGTGCCAAATGTTACGAATGCATTAACACAATCATAATAGTTTATTTTTTGTTAAAATCGAAATTAATCTAATTTGGGACACGCAATATTATTATACGTGATTAATCTTTGTTAAATAAACTTACATATTAAGTGTCTTATTAAATACATAGGAGTTTTGCAGTAAGTGCATAAAAATTATCGCCAAAAAAGATGTAAGATTATTGTATGAAATATTTCTTTTTTAATCTAAAATGATATGAATTTTTACTTTTATACAAAACGGAATCGTTAAAATGATAGGAAACGTATGATATATGTGAGCAAGTGTAAGGAATATGTTTACATTTCAATATACCGCAGACATATTGAGAGTCATATCGTATCGTTCACTGCAGTCGAGCGTGCTGCCGCACTGCCGCACTGCCGCACTGTTCACGTATTCATCCTCCCGCTGAACAAATCTTAGGAGATAACTTATATAGGACGCACTAGTTTTATTGTTAGTACATTTGTGTAATTCATGTCATCGTTGTAGTTTAGATGCGATATTTTTGTAAACTTCCATGTTTCGTAATCCTTATTGTTAGTTGTGTATAGGTATATGTATAGGAAGAACGATGTAACGAATTTGATGTGAGAGTCGGACGGGCCGTGCGACGCGCTTTGATGTGAGAGTCGGACGGGCCGTGCGACGCGCTTTGATGTGAGAGTCGGACGGGCCGTGCGACGCGCTTTGATGTGAGAGTCGGACGGGCCGTGCGACGCGCTTTGATGTTACAAGAAATCTAAGTTCACTATGACTACCTTTAGAAAGAGCTATTTCGTACAGGAGGACGAAATGGTCCGTACTGCGCAGTGGACGTGCGCTCGTACAGCGGACTGCGCATGCGCGGCCGCTCCGGAAGGTGCTACATACAAGCGCGAGTGCGCCGCACTCGTGTGAGCGATATTACGCCTGTCACCAACGACAGTATCATTGTGATTATTAGCTCATAAGTTCAATATTCTTGTTGTCTTTCATTAAAATTTTACTATTATTATATAAAATAAACAAATTTTAATAATGCGTTCTCAGAGGATTGTGTTCTGGGCGAAACGAGCGAAATGAGCTGATTGGTTAATATCCCTCACATACAGTGATGTCACCGTGTGTTGCACAATGTGGAATGTGAGCGAGTTTAGGAAGACGATTACTGCTCCCTCTAATATGCATTGTATTCGGAACATCCTCACTCCAGTAGAGAAACTACACATTATAAAGAGCTTCGTATAGTTAATGGTCGTCTTCCTCAAACGCTAGTATTATAGTTGTTAGCATTTAAAGCTGTGAACGTAAACATTGTATTAGTGCAATTAGTTGCCTTTGGGTCTTGTTGTCAAATTTTATATTTAACTTAATAGTAAGCGAGTAGGTAATGTTGTTGATTTCGGTTATATTCTAGTTCAGTTCACACATACCTCTTTGTAAATACTGATGAATGTAAACGAGTATTCCGTAACACACAATTTCCGGTACCAAATGATTGTAATGTTTTCATCCAGTTTGTAAACGCGTCTGTCTGAGGAGACATCAACATTTGTGTGTAAGTTCGCCCGCTCCTCCTAATGGCTCGGTTCAGACCACGTCTTTACACATTGGGTGATATTACGTAGATAACAAAAATAAAATTTTGGATATTAGTCAAGTTTCGTAGCGAAATATACCTATTAGTCTTTTGTATCGGGCGAGTGTGATAGCAACATGTGATCCTTTTGACTGCGTGTATCGGTTCGCTTTCACTGGTATTTCCAGCTATTTATACAATGTACAGGATTTTGTGATAATGTGTACGTTTTCGATTTCTACCTTCAGCTAACCGCGACCGTCCTCGATGTTATGCTTACTTAGTGTACGTGATCCGCGGCGCCTTGTCGCTCTGTCGACGACAACGTCTATCAGGTGTCGTCAACTTTAAGATAAAACTTTTAAATTGATGTAAAATTCATATAATAGTTAGCTATCGATAGAATGACTGCAGTTGCGACATCGATCCCGTGCGATAGATTGGAATCATTTCATGATCGCCACGTGAGTGTCGCTGTACGATGTAACGCCCGGGATGGCGGCAGGCTTGCGCTAGTTGACTCTGGACTTAGTTCTGTGTGAGTGACGTGTGTGGTAGTGAACAAGTAACCACACGGTTGCCGTCAGCCCCTGCAGACAAATGCCGGGTGTCATTTCCCAATGTGATACGGATTACGGGACGCCATATTTCGGGCACAATTTGAATTCATAATAGACTTCAATATTTTAATCGTATTACCTCAAAAATATGAGTGCAACTTGTGATTACTTGTCAGCATCTACCGTGTACATAGTACGTAGCCGCTCGTAATGTAAGTGATCAGCTGTGAGCGGCGCGCGGGCGCATAAGGCCCGCCTGCTGTTTGAACGAGAACTGTGCCTTCCGGGCGCACACGGCGCCGCGTCCGCCTGCGCAGGCGCCGCGCCCGACGCGCCCGGCACATAATAAATGCTCGTATGTATTCTATTGTATTTATATCATAGTTAAAGTTTTATTAAAAAAGTTGCTCAATATATGTGTTATTTAAACTTACCTCAAAAACTACACTCCCGCGCATACTCATCCGACAAAACATTCCCCCATTTTACGAAGTGCTTCTGGTTTTTGTATCAGAAGGATAAGATGTAAATGAGATCAGTGGGAGCCCCTACCTCCAAGCTTGGCCAAGAGCCTGTTGTAGTCCACTAAGTCAAAGGCCTTCGATAAATCGAGGAAGCAAGCATAGACATGTGTTTTTTGTTTACGTAGTAGTTGACAGTATGTTTCAATGTCAAGATAGCAGTTTCCGTCGTAAAAAATTAAATATGATGATGATGAATGCCATCCATTTTGGTACGGAACCCTAAAAAGGAACCCTTGTACAAAATTTCACGTTCCTACTCCCAGTAGTATGAGCTGTGTCAGTCAGCCAGTTTCTCCTTTTATTATATGTAGGTACAGATTGTGAATAGTGGAACATTTAATAAAACAACGATAATACTTTGATATAATTTTATATTCATATTTTTATAATTTATTTATATATAATGACTATAATAATCATCTACCAAACTAAATAATCAATATAATTCAACAGCATCCTTTATATACAATATGTATAGTTATTATAGTTCTTTATTATAACCCTCGTTTCAGAACGATTAGAAAAGAGACACTCGTCTAATCATACAAAATAATGTTGAAATGAATCCTACACGTCGTTACATAACAAGTAATAATTTGCCACAAGATTTTTGTTTTTTTTTTAAATTATTTATTTACAAATACTTATATTTATAATTTAGTCCCATAATTTCCAAATGAATCGTCAGCTTGTGTAATGGAACTGTCGTGCGTTACGCAGACTATCGACAGCGACGTCTCGCGTGCGTGGCGCGACACGACACGACACACGCCGCGCTCGCGCCACGCACCGGACGTAACGTTCATCTAATGCAACGTGGCGTACTTCAACTATAATTAACAATTAATAGAATTGAGAAAACTTAACTTGTCCATTTACATTACACCATAGTTAAATAGAATATTGCACGGAGCATGAGGTACGTAAGTAACACGTAGTGACATCAACAAGGACTAGACGCGCTTATGGCAGACAGAGTCGAGGCACAGCGCACAGTGGCGCACAGCGCGCCTCGGAGACGGCACTGACAGACGTGTCCCTGCGCTACACCGCGCAGCGTACGGCACTGTGGCTGCGTCGAGATAGATACTATAGAAATAAATTTGCATCAACAACGAAACTCCGTTTCAATTTCTAAACTAATCTGATAAAAATATTTTCTACGCGAGCTATGAGACAGGTGCTACCGATAACTCTATACAGAACGATGGATGCTGCCCACAGAGTGACGTGATGCGGTGAAATAATACTTCAAACTCTTATCTTACTTATTATCGAGGTTAAAATGAAAAATCTACTTGATATTAAAGGGCATTAGAAAATGTAGTAAGCGGCGTCTCAAAACTATACGATCTTACATTATGACTGGTCCTCGCGACGTTGGTCACGGGCTGATATATTCCACTGATATGCCACTTGAATATAACAATGCGGAGTTCGTGCAAGCTAGTCTCCACCCAAAATAAGTAGCGTTAACGTTAAAATTCGTTTAAACCATTTCTACTGATTGATCGATAAAATTGGGTAAACTTGCTACGAAAATATTTGTAGAATAAAATCGTTAGTGACTAAGTATAATACAAAATAATCTGGTTAAAAGTTTGATATTTTACTGGAACAGCATAAGTTGATTATTTGTTTGTTCGAGACATAATATTAATGCTAAGTTGTCATAGCATAGTGAGCTAAGCACGCGGCGCACGCGCAGCCGCTGTCTAGACCAGAGCTACATTACATGAACTCATTAAAACATGATTACAAGTTGTGTAACAATTATAATATTTAATAACACAGCATGATAACAGTACAAAGTTTGGCATCCGATATGGTACACAGATGAAGTATACTCGCTAAGTAATAACACGATTAACTGAACTAGCATGTCTAAGGTATAAAATTGTCAAGCTAAGTAAGGCGATCGAACGACACTGGACGTATAAATACGATTCGTATCTGAAGAGAAAATATTACAGCAATCCACTTTGTAACATGCTGATAATGTAACAGGCCAACTATCACTCGTGGCATTCAACGTGTAGCGTGTTACACTACGAGCAAGCTACGAGCGAGGAAACATAACCAAGCAACGTAACAGCTAGATGCGGTGACGTCATAGAAAACTTTTATTGCCATGCGATACACCGATATCCACTACTCTACTTACTTATATGTGGCGACGAGACTCGCTCCTGCGCACACCATACCTCTCCACAAAAGAAACTTGCACATCAGCAGTAACCCTCAGTACCTACACACAGACCCAGCAACACTACACGAGTGCTAATAATTTTCTTCTTGATTCGTCCAATTCCATACAATCTCTAGTCCAGCAAGAATACAAAACTGATATATATATATATTTATACATAACTCGATCGTGGAGCGAGTCCCTCGCCACGTACTTATATGATACCAGCGATATACAAGGGAGCTTTATTAATTATTTTACACATAATAGTTATCGCTTTATTTTACTTTGTTTAATTTTAGCTAGCAACACCGACACGACACCGATTGGTCTGGTTTACTTTAGGCTGGCAACCCGCACGTAGTATTGCTATCATTGCGTCACAATATACAATAAGTAGCGAACACCAACTAAAGGTAATGCGCCGACCGCGACGCCGTGCGGCCGGATGTCGACACTAACAAATGCCCACAAAACGTTAATATTCAATTAATTATAGTACTAAATACGTAATAACACATCGGCTGACGTAGTGCAGACTGCGAACAGAACGAACTGGCAACACAAGCGGGAGGTGCTCAGAAGAGAAACTAAACTACACATTATGTGTCAAAGAAATCTCCAGTGAGAAGTAACAAAAATTATTGTCATCCAATGCTTAAATTTCCAATCTTTATAATATATTATTTTTTCTTTATATTATTTACTTAATACTTTATACAGATCAACATTGTCAACTATCCTTACATATTAGATTAGAGTTTACTTTGTATCTATAAAATGTACATCTACATGTAGGTATTGTAATAGCAACATTCAAGTAATCTCATGTGTTACGTCAATGTAATACAGTCGTATATCTATGTATACGTACGTAACATAAATGCAGCCTACCATGCTGGAGCACAGACGCGAAGTGAGTAGCAGCACCGCCTTGCGAGCTGCGCACGCGCCTGTCTATAGCTCGCGCAGCGTGCAGTATTGGTCGGTCGTGGTCGCACGAGACGGTCGCGACGCAGTCGTCGGCGGTGGCTACTATCGAATCCGAACCGTAACAGAAGACACGAGGAGAGACCGTCGTAGTCCGACGGGACACTACTGTATTACTTGTATAAAAAGAGTTTTAAGTAAATTAGTTTATAATAATGCTTTCGATTTATTTACATTATCACATCGCGTGACCGAATGCGGAGCGAGCGCGTTATGTACACCGGGGCCGCGCCGGCGCCGGGGTTTGGGCTCCAGGGCTCAGGCTCCAGGGCTCGGGCTCCAGGGCTCGGGCTCCAGGGCTCGGGCTCCAGGGATCGGGCTCCAGAGCTTGGGTTCCAGGGCTCGGGCTCCGGGACTCGAGCTCCAGGGCGCCGCGACAGAGGCACACGAATAATTGAACGATTCAGCGTGTGTTCGTAGGAAGCGGGACACTACTGATCGAAATCGACTATGCTCGAGAGTATCGATACTTTGTGCGTTCATTCATATCGAGTCACGCCTATAAGAGTCTAGGGTAAGGTTCATAAGACGTCTACGTGGTAGCTAAGCTCTAGCGGGCGGGCAGCGCTCCGCTCTGCTGCTGCACCTGCCGGGGCGACACTGTGCTGACTGATGCAATCGTCACGCTATTAAAAATCTCAGAATAAAGCACTCTGTGGCATTCGTCAACGACAGCCAGGACCCCTGGCGGAGTCTAGGAATCGTACCAAAGACGAGCGGACACGAATCTGTTCTCGGGGACAATTTGTTTTTGGTACGTTCTAACATAGAAATTCCTCATACAAGTTACAACGTCCCGCCGTCAGAAGCCTGCGTGTAAGACTTAACCTAGGGTAGCTCACAGCTGGTACCACTTCTTGTCCTTGTATTTGAGCATGAGCTGGTGCGCGGAGGAGGAGAACTCTGCGGCCTGGTTGTGCATGCGCTCCGTGTTGTCCTCCAGCTTGGACAGCTTGTCGCCGCGCTCCAGCACCAGCATGTGCGCGCGCGACACCTCGCCGGCCGCCGAGCCTGCGCGTGCGCCGAGCTGCTCCAGCGGCGCCGCGCCGCCCGGGATGTGCTTGGCCACCGTGCGCAGTGGCTTGCCGCTGCTCTCGCCGACTGTAACCGCGCAATGCATTGATACACAAGCCGCATACGTAAACGGCTTTTTTCGAGTTGAATGAGCAGTAAGGTCGAAAACACCAGAGATCTAGGGAGTTTCGAATATTCTTTTCTTTCAGAGAAGAACAAAAGCGCACAAATGAAAAGTTCAACACAGAACGATAAAGCATGCTCACATAGTTCCTCCCTGTCGAGTGGCCTGGAGCCGCCGCCGAACAGTCCTCGGAAGAAGCTCTCCTTGGGAGGCTCCGGCATGTCGCGCGGCAGGAACAGCTCGCCGATCATCTCGTTCAGCTGCTGACTGTAACACACGACACATACTGTTAGCGACAGCACACTGACCAATAGTGCACATATTGCTTGGTCACTTCAGACATACTGACCAGAACTCCGCGTCGATGGTGAACTTCTGCACTTCAGTGGGGGAAGCGAGGTACAGTCCGTGTCCCCTGTTGCTGAAGCAGAACGTCTTCGCTATCCTGCAATACCACACACAAGAAACGTTTTACAAGTCGCCTCGACGCGCACGTTAGTGTTCACTTTGTGGCGTTTATATTGTTCATAGTCCAAGAAGAAAGAGAAAGGAGATTCATAGACCAAGAACGAAGATGAGAAAGTGGGGGAAAGAATAATTATTGTTCTATCAATGTGAACGTCTCACCTGATACATCCTCGCGGTCCAGTGGCGGAGTCTATTGGACAAACTTTAGTCTAACATATAAGCGTAACTAACGAGTACTATCGCGACTAATAATAACAGGATAAACATTTAAATGAGAAAAATAAACATTCAGAAGCGGACATGCTGCAAGCGAAGAACGAGGAAGAACACATGTAACAGAGCAGAGTAGCAGCCCAGCGGGGAAGTAGGAGAGATCGCACAGAGAGAGTTACAACCATGTAGTGGACGTGAGTGCGTGTCGTCACTGTACACGAGTGTGAGTGTGTGAGTGTACGGGCATATGACACCGAGCACTAGTGAAGCACAGTGCAGGACGCAGGCAGCTCCCGGAGGGCAAATCATTTCGAGTGACGCTCCGTTACGGAAGATTGGAAACGTCATCTGTGTGCATGTGTCCTAAGCAATAGAGAGTGGTAGGCTTATTTAATTTTGAATATTGTGTTATGCTTTTTCGAATTGAGATATTTTCATATTCATGGACAATATCGTTTATGTTTCCGGTATTCCAATTTTGTTTTTAGACATGTAAACGCCAATTTTGACACGTGATTGTGTCGGGAGCGTATAATGATTTGCCCGTGGCCGAGTGGAAACGTCAATGAAACAGAACAGGCGAGGGTCGGGGCGAGGGGGGGGGGGGGCAGTCTAAGGGCGCGGGGAGATGAGGGTACGAAGCAACTGTCAACGTTACATGAACATGTCTAGGTACGCAACAGAGGCCGGAGTGAGCGACTCCACATGACAAGTGACGGTACGTGGCTAACGCATGTCATCTGCATGGACGGCGACTTACTGGTCGGTGTCCTCGTTAACAATGAGCTGCTGGCCCCATATGGACAGCATTGGGTCTACGATACCCCTCTGTTTGGACTGTGTCTGGAAGCTACCAGGAACACAGACACCAGTCAGCGGTGACTCGCTCCGGCGCGCGCCCCGGCTTTGTGCGGCGGCGCTCCCGGTTTGTACGTCGTCAGTAGCGCTCGGCACGAGTTGTCACACGGGACGACACGACACGGGACGACACGACACGGGACGACTCCGACAAACCGAGAGCGCCGCCATACGAGCGACACAAAGGCGAGGTGCGCGCCGATTAGTTAATCCATCATTGTTCTAAGGGTGAAAAGTTAGACAGATGTAAGAGATGCAGGACGGTACACACTATCGTAACATGGTCGGAGGGCTAGCGCGGGGTGTCGGTTGCATTCCGTGGCGGTCGGGTGTTCGGTCCGTTCAGTGTCGGGTGACCGGTGTGTATTTACATCCATATACATTTGCAGCACCAAAATAAATATTTGAGTAGTTAGGAAGTGATACGGTGTTCTCTCATAAACATAAAGGTCGGTATAACGGCGCGTTGTATACAACGTGTGTCGTGTTGAGGGCGATGTCCGATCTTTTACTTTTAAACTGAAATATAGAAAGAGTGCCAAATATCGTAAGCACAGGTGGTGCTCGACAGATTTGCAAAATTTTGTCTACGTCGTGATGAGAAACAGCGCGACTTTGTACGAAGTAGCTGAATGCTCCACACGCTCGATAGAAGATGCCACCGTCCTCGCTTGGCGCAACATGCGCCCGCGCCGCCCGGCTGCGCGCGAGTCGCGTCTTGCGTCAACCGAGGCTACGTTTCTAACATCGATCGTTACTGTACAGGAAGTCTGTCTTTAGGCTCCCAAATGATAAAATAGCGAATGATCGGTACAACTAAAATCTCTGATGGACAAATAATGAATGCGAAAACCGTAAAAATGACAAATCTCCGGTAGCCCAAAATAGCATTCAACATGATAAAACTGCGAAGCTAATGATAAAAGGTACTATATTATAAAACAAGCCGTTTATCATTTAGTGCCTTCGTTCGGTGCAGAGAAATCGTCTAATAGTGATCTGTGTGCCGCCGCCGGTCGGTCCCGGCGACGCGGCGGGACGGCGCCACGCGCCCGCACGCGACCGCAGTGAGGCTGCAGTGTCGCTGCGGGCGCGTGGCGCGGGCGTGCGGGCGCGGCCTCACCCGAGCTCCGACAGCGGCAGGAAGTCCACGTCCACCAGCGGCCGCAGCGACGGCAGACTGTACGCCACCAGGTGCCCCGTGGACAGGTAGTTCACCAAACATACACTGTCTGGAAATCACACGGCTCAACTTATTGTTTGATAGCACTCATGGACGTCCCGATAAACTTTACTGATTTGAATTGAACTGACACTAATTTTAAAACTACTCACATTTAAGATATTTGGAAACGTACCGGGTGTAAAATACCCGTAACGAAGCCGAGACACACTAGTAGGTACTTCTCGTTATTGTGATAATTTTTTGGACTGGACCAAACAAGTTTACCTACTTAACATAAAATACTCCCACGATCCCTGTTCCGCTGCGCGCACCTATAAGCACAATGTTATGCGTGCGTTACATTGCGCACTACCGTCAACAGCGAATTTTCACACCAAAAATAAACAGACGGCTTCGTGATGGGTCTTTTTACACCCTGAATAAACTTGCAACATGGAGTTACCTTTCAAGCTAACAGTCTCAGCCTTGACAACGAAGTCAGTCTCCACAATCTGCTGCCTGTACACGCAGTTCTGGCTGGGCAGCGCCACGACGCGCGCCTGCTTCTCCGAGGCCACGACCACGAACTGCCGGTCGCCGGCCGCGTCCGAGCCCGGCGTCGGGCTCATGCGGCTGCCGCTGCTCGACGAGCTTTGCTTCGTCGGCGTGCGCTCGCGCCGGTCTCTTACCTGCTGAGAGAATATTATCGGTGAGAAAAAGTTCAAGATGCACATCTGATAAGATTATTGATTACCACCAACGTATACTTACATCTTTACTATCGTCTCTCCAACTTTCGTAGGAATAAGGTATTAAAGCACCATTGCAGTCAAGAAATGACATCGTTAGGATTGAACCCTTTAACCTAAATAGCGGACCACCTGAAACATACAAACTATCTTTAAAAGTACGAACATTGTCAAAACGAAAATAAGTTTCAACCGTTGAAAGCTCTTCACTAAATATTGCTGAAGACTGTTATATTGTAGCAGTGAAGGGAAGGTATTTACTTCGCTTATTTACAACTCGGTCTATCGCTCTTAGGTTTGCTGTAAGATATTCTGGGTTATGCTCGCCTTTGTACATAGCAGCTGTCCTTATAATGTTGTAACATCGTTTTTGCAATTTACATGTACAGACGGCAGCACATTAAGCTACCCGAAACTGTCAAATTTTCCCAATCAACTTTGAACCTTAAGTTTAAGCGATAAAGTTGAAAATCTATTAAAGAAATTTGACAGGTTCTAGTAGCTTGATGTGCTGGCGTCTGTACAATAAAGAAAACCCGTAAACAGCAATCTCCTGCTGTTGTAACACGCATGCGTACCGCTGGTGGCGACCACGACAGGCTGCGTGTGCCTGTGCTCCGCCTCGGGCAGGCTGATCGTCATGGTGAGCACCGAGCCTAGCGTCGTGCCGATCCAGAGCGTCGGCATCAGTGCCGTTGGGTCTGCCAAAATCAAAACATATAAATTGACGTCCGATGCTCTCGTCCGAGATAAATAAGAGTCGAGCCATATTTATTAACTTATTTTGCCAAACGTCGATCCTCAGGTCGGGGGGAAAGTGTTGTAGGCATTTTCGTTTGAAAATTTCTCAGTGACCCCGGAGTCTGGACTTGTGCCAAGCTGATGGCAATACGCTTTCCTTCTATTACATATAGGTTTTCCTTGTATACTTCTATCACACTCTGGTGAAATGTGTGTGTACTAAGAGATACGAACTCTGAGCACACGCTCATAACCTATCGTCGTTAGACACGAACTCGGCATGGGATGTATAAACGAACTCTGAGCACACGCTCATAACCTATCGTCGTTAGACACGAACTCGGCATGGGATGTATAAACGAACTCTGAGCACACGCTCATAACCTATCGTCGTTAGACACGAACTCGGCATGGGATGTATAAACGAACTCTGAGCACACGCTCATAACCTATCGTCGTTAGACACGAACTCGGCATGGGATGTATAAACGAACTCTGAGCACACGCTCATAACCTATCGTCGTTAGACACGAACTCGGCATGGGATGTATAAACGAACTCTGAGCACACGCTCATAACCTATCGTCGTTAGACACGAACTCGGCATGGGATGTATAAACGAACTCTGAGCACACGCTCATAACCTATCGTCGTTAGACACGAACTCGGCATGGGATGTATAAACTCTACTAAGAAAAAATATATAAACTCACCAGACTTTTTGGTGTAGCTGTCAGCAAAGGCGAGGCACTGGATGCCCTCCTGCGAGATGTTCTCGAGGCTGGACATGGAGCTGGAGCGCGACCGCGAGAACGAGCTGTCCAGCTTGTCTGACCGGCCGGTTGGCAACATACACACACTCGGTTACTGCCACCGCCGGCGCCCGCGCACTGCGCCGCGCCGGCGCCGGCGGCGGTGAGGGCACAACTACTACGAGGCTAGAGTACTAGGCTAACTAATGTGGATTGGAGTAGATAAGACAACCAGTGAGCACTTTGCAAGTTCGTTTGTTATGGCTTTACAAAAGCAGATGTCCTGTGGCTAAAGATAAAAGTGTTTTTTTTCGAATTTCCGTTTCTTTATTTTTAAACCATCGTGTTGTTTGTTTAAATGTTTCACAATGTTTGAGGTTTAGCTACAGCTTAGGGAAGTATGACTACACATAGCGCATCTGTTTGCAATTGTGCTCTGCTCAGCTTGTCGTATTTCTCTCTAAAGGATCAGAAGATTCAAAAGAAGAATATCGAGCATGTTGTGTCCCTCACCACCGCCGCGTGTGCACTATAGTCTACAGTAGGTAAGGTTTCAGACTAAGAGCTCGGTGGAATTAGTGCGGTTGTGAAATTAGCTGAAATCATCAGTCAAGTGCCATACACCAGTGCGTTAGATATAAGTACAAGTTAAACAGAAGAAATAATAATCATGCGTCAGAAGAGCCGTGAGGCGATTGCATGCCCGTCCAATCTCAGCTTATTTGCACAACGTCTTGTTAATGTCGAGTTATGTTAGATATTGTTGTTAGTCGCTCGATGGTTAGTGTTTTGACCCGGGACATGAAATGTTTAATACAAGGCAGAATACGGCGCAAGTGAGGCGGCGGTCAAAACACCGATCACTCTATTCGATTTCAGTCATCGTCGAGTTATCTTAACTTAACGAGCACATCGATAAACAGCTCTAACGATGAACATAGCAGATGAGAAGCGAGCCGAACGCTACGGAACAGAAGATGTACAAATAGCAACACAAAGGTGTGATGGAGATGGAATGAGGATGAGACCGGGGGGCAGGCACTAGTCCGGCGTGCAGCGCGCGGACGGACACGCAACACAGCTAGCGGCACTAGGTGCGCGGGCGGGGCGTGCGCATGCAGCTATTGCACTGTTAGTAAGATAATACCGTAAGCATACATAGACATAATGACAGCCGAATATAGAGGCAGCCAAAAACGAGCCATATAAACTTTTTGCTTTGTGGTCGGGCTAGAAAAAGAAATAACATTCATGTAGGTACTCAACAGCGTTAGAAGTAGATAAAGTACAGTAAGGCAGAGTCGCGTCAAGGACTCGGTCCGCGACGGAACCGAGCGGCGCTCTGCCAGACTGCTGCAGACGAAGGCAAATAAAGACATAACGTGATCGCTGTGAGGATAAAGTATCGACCGGAAACTAAATACAGGAAAGAACAGAAATGATAATATAGATCGTGTGTCTCATACAATATGGAAAGCCTCGCGGATTTATGCACATATAACATATATAACATATATAGTATAGTAGGTCTCGTTTATCGTAACAATAACAGTGAGAGATTATAAAATAGTTTTGAGTAGTAAGTCACCTTTTAGTTGTACAACTATGAGTCATGCCAGTCGGAAGAGGTTCGGTACAAGAGTGCGCAGACCAATAGTGTGTGTGTAGTACATTACAAGACAGTCACAGCCACGTCGCACTAGAGAACAGCTACGTGCGCCGACGCACACAAGCGGAAATAAACGAACACCATACCAAATAACTTAAGAACAAAACGAAACAATGCAAATGTTGTATTGGATACCATTGGGTTGCATAATGTGTAAGTACTCCATAGATGCGAGAGTCTGCGGAACAGTTGGTTCTGTACCGACAAACAAAACCACAAATGTTACAAGCACGGTCACAGGGGCGGCGCGTGCAGCGCTCGCGTGCAGTGCGCGCGGCACGTGGCAGCACGCGAGCGCCGCACGCGCGGCACGTTACATCTGTACAGCAGAGGGCGGCTCAAGCCGACATGGACATACATGGAACACCATCAAACATGAGGAACTCATTCTAGCTCGGACTCGGAATGACAACGAAGGATAAAACTACTCGGATATAACAACTAGAGAAACCAAATTATAACTTAAAATAGGTGAGGAATATTCCAATGGTTACCTATTAAATGATTCCGATCTGAAATTGGAAAGTTTTCAAATAAATAAATATGGAAGTAACTCAACAGTTCAACACATGCGCATTGGGAAATAATAAGGGGCCGAACTAAATGTTACGAGTTCGATCTCTACGAGAGTGGCTGGGTGTTCAGCAACCTATGTCCAGTTAACCTATGTCCAGTTAACCTATGTCCAGTTAACATTGCCACTTCAACGTATTATGATTCAATCAGAACCATATCGAGTGTCTTGTTATTCAACGTATTCCTTCCAGGGCGTGTCAGTGTGACCCCTTTACAATATTTAAGTACCCCATATAGCCTAGGCGAAAATCCATGAGATTTGAAAAAATCCAAGATCTGCACATTTCTGAAAATTTCCCAAAATTTGTCATTAAATATCATTTTTCTCTAAACTCTCAAATTAAAACAACAAATTGGTACAATAAGAAGAGAATTAACGATTTTCAAAATCATCTACATAGAGGTACATGAACTTGGACACTATTTATATATAAAATACTATGACATTAAGCGTAAAAATTACACACAGTCGATAATGCTTGCAATATGTTCCCAAGGATAGGTATGTAGGGTGCTTACCTACATGTTACAAAGGGGTGACACTATCACGTATTGGAAGGAATTCGTTGGATTACAAGTCACCCTGTAAATATTATGATGTAAGTATGTAGGGATGGCATTGTAAGGCCAACATTCTAAACAAACTTAATGTGAGCTTGAAGGTAAGCCAAACATTTACATTTAAAATGCAAATCACTGTCACAAGTGCGGTCATAATATGTAGTAAGGTACTAAGTGAGTAATCGATAGGAAGTACCTTCAAACTTACAGCAAGTCAACATGTTTGAGTATTCAGTTATGGAAAGAAGTATTTCAGTGAGAGTGAAAAACAAAAAATCAAAGTTAAAAACAAAATATAACGAAGAGATAACAGTGAGAGCTGTAACAGACCTCTGAGCGCGCTTGACGGCGCGGCGGCGCGGCGGCGCGGGCGGCGCGAGTGCCACGAGAGCTTTCATAACAATTAGATACAGACGGACAAAGCATAGCTTCAGTTAAGTTATTACAGTTGGTGTTGAGCGATAAATATCTGCCAAAATGCAATATCGTATCCAGTCAAGCTCAAGATGCATCGCGCAATGCGTCGCGCCGGCTCAAGCGAGCGCTGGTCCGCGGCGAGAATAGAAACCATAACGAACAAAACATAAAAACAAAACAGAAGAAACTGCGACTGCCTCAGAACGGAAGGAGACTTAGCCGAGTGGACTCGGTACAAGGTGACTGTACTACCAAAACTGCAATACTGGCGCGTCGTCAGCAGCGAGTGCTGCGGGGCGGGGGGCGCGGCGTACACGTCGGACGCCGTGGACAGGCACTTGTGCAGTTTGCGGGTACCTTGCGAGCGCGAGCGGCGCACGCGCACCGCCGCCGCGCTGGCGCCCGGCCCGGCCCCGCCGCCCCCGCCGGCCCCGGCCCCGCCGCCCCCGCCGGCCCCGCCACCCCCACCGGCCCCGCCGCCCGGCCCGTTCATCTACAACACACACACCTCCTAGCGAGCGCCCTCCCCCTGCCCCCCACCACCGAGCCGGCCCGGCCGCATCAATCACACAACCCGTGCACTACGTACTATACTTCTGTATTACTCAAGAAACCACTATTGAAATGAGACTATCGATCACAGACATAGATTGTGTGATTGAGGCCGCAGGGCTCGATAGTTACAGGTCGGCTGCCTCCACCGTTACAGAACATGGACACGGAAGACCCTCTCTGTTACGACGGCGCGACTGATGTTAGCACACCCGTGATCTCTGTGCCAGGTACAGTAGTATTAGTCGTTGTTTAGTGACGCGGCGAGGCCCGTGCGGCCGTTGTTAGTCGTGTGGCTGTGGCGTGACTGTCATACCTATCCGCGGCGCGACGCGCAGCTCGTGCGCCTGCGCCGGGCGAGGGTCGGGTGGGCACAGGCGCGCTAATAACTGCCCTGGGGAAGGTCGGGCCGTGAGCGAGCGCATACAGGACACGTCCGGATGACGGCTAACTGATGTGAAGCTACAAGCGAGAGTGGTGCCATCTATACCGACTACTCAGCTCGTACCATTAGCACTTTACATCATCTCAGGACATCGACAACACAGAGATCACCTACGGCTTGATGCAATCATTTAAACTATTAATTATTGTTTAATTACCGAGAAAGTCAGCGAATAGATATTTTAGGCAGTTAGAGTCTTCGTCGGACGAGTCCTTTTCCTTGGAAATAAAAGAAATATACACATCAATCACCAGTAGCGTGTTGACTTACAAGTACGTACTTATGAGATCGTGCACGAGTGCCGAGCAGCACAGAACACTGACAGCGTGCGACCTTTATACATGTGGTATGTTGGTATACATAACGTGGCTTACATACACTTACTTATCATATTATACATTATACATAGTTTATAAACCAAATCAAATAAAAAGCCAAATATCACAAGAAGCACAAAGCGTGTTAAAGTCGCAACTCGCAATGTCTTACCGTTTCAAGTCTACAGCCGAATCTTTAGCGACCGTTAGTTCTCAGAAATAATAATATTATGTTACAAATTAGTTGAAAACGTTTCAGTACATCTAACTACCATCACCTCTAGCTAGTCAAACAATCTATGTCCCGAACGAGAAGGGGGCTACGGTACCAGTGTGTTAGATCAAAAATCGCAAACCATTACCATTCATGTCGAGGACCTAACTACTCTAGGAACAGCGAGGAACGTCTAGGTGCTACGACGGCGACGGAGACCGGCTAGCGATGTTCTGATGTACTGATGCGTGAGGTGAGCGGGGTGACGCGATACTTACTGAAGCGCCGCATGAGCCCGCCCAGCGAGCCGGGCGCGGCCGGCGCGCGCCGCTCCTTGTACTTGATGTTGGGCACCGACAGCAGGCGCGCCTCCCGCTCCGCGCGCGCGCGCCGCGCCGGCCGCGCCGGGGCCGCCGGGGCCGCCGGGGCCGCCGGGGCCGCCGGGGCCTCGCCCTCCCACAGCGCCAGCGCCGCCGGCCGCGCCGGGCCCGCCTGCGCCTGCCAGCGCTCCTGCAGCTCGCGGTGCATGCGCTCGTACACGTCGGCGCCGCGCTTGTCCTGCAGCTCGCGGTGCATGCGCTCGAACACGTCCGAGCACACGCGCAGCGGCGACGAGCCCTCCTCCTCCACGTCCGACGGCTTGGTCTCCTCGCTGGACGGCGACTCCGCGCCGGGCGACGGCACCGGCCCGGTCGCCGGCCCGGGCGAGGGCGGCGCCGGCGCCGGGCCGTCCGGCCGCTCGGGTGCCTCGCAGTAAAACTGTGAGTTGCTTTTCTCTGCGATCACCTCTTCCTGACTGCTCTCAGTGGGTGTCGCGAATGCCGCCTTGAACTTGAGATCCACTTTAGAGAGCTGACGTTTCAGATTGAAATTTTTCCAGGAGGTCGATTTCCTTCGGGTGTCGAGTTTAGCCTTATCGTCTGGCGCGGGCGAGGGTCCGGCCGGCGCGGGCTGTGCCGGCTGCGCGGGCTGTGCCGGCTGTCCGGCCTGTCCGGCCTGTCCGGGCGGCGGTCCGGGCGGCGGCTCGTCCAGGGACAGGTCGTTGGGGCTGGCGGCGGGGGACGGTCGCGTGGCACTCTCGTCCAGCTTACAGTCGAGGGATGGGAAAAAATATAAATGTGAAGTAAAGTCGCGCACGACGACAGTGAGCCGTGCGGGTATGGGATGCCGTGAGCTGTGACGACGGAGCGCTACTCGGTGCGACAGTGAGGGCGGAGCGAGCTACGTCCGACGACAGTACAGTACTAGCGTATACAGTGAGGTAGGATCGCACTCTCCTAGAGGAGTGTGACGCAGAGAATCTGTAAACTTGACATATAAAATATTCTATTTAAATATGTATGCGATAGGAGAGAAAGACAGGCCCAAGTGTAAAGAATGACTAACGATGCCATGCCGTGTGCTACTGGGACAAGCCGGGAGTGGCGCTACTGCTAACTTAGTTCAAAATAAATTACAAAATTATAAGAAATAATAAAAGTAGAGGGGGTTGGCGAGCGCTCGCCAGAGCAAATCATACGTAAGTAAATAAAAAAGCAAATTAAATGTAATGTGAAGTAAACCGTTACTGCTGCGCCGTCTCCTTTGTTCTCTACTGTGAGCGTCACCGTCGAGTTCAGTTCTCGTAAACACTACTTATAATATTTTGAATATCAGCGATTAGTTTCGCTGACTATTCGCGTCGTGCTTCTTCTAATATCAGCGATTAGTTTCGCTGACTATTCGCGTCGTGCTTCTTCTAATATCAGCGATTAGTTTCGCTGACTATTCGCGTCGTGCTTCTTCTAATATCAGCGATTAGTTTCGCTGACTATTCGCTTCTTCTAATATGTTGTCGAGCGCTCGTTACTGGCCGCTTTATTATAAAGACTAGATTGCTATCATAATATTATAACTTCGTTCGCAAAATGTACCTAACCTGTGCAGAAATATTTAGCTACATTTTACAAAGAATACAATTACTTGACTACTTTTATTCATAGATAAAGTACGCATATAATAATGTTCATTTACGAGGACTTTTAAGAGAATTCTGAATTATTTTTGATGGGACTAACTTTTAAATAGTAAATGTGAACGAGTTCTTTCATAAGCGGGCGTGATTATACGGACGTAAGCAGTCAAGTGCTGTAGCATCAACCTTGTCAGCGTCAACCTGGAGACCCGCTCAGTTGATTATAATTTAACAACTAACGCCACTAGAATAGTCTAGTCATTTTTGGATCAGCCAGATGACTTAAAGCATAGGCTTCTATATTTAATTTTATCTATAAGAATTTAATTTAGTTTTCGTACCTTAATTATTTTAGTATCTGTGTTTTTAGTTTTGCAGTCTCGAAAGGTTAACTAGTCTAACTGTCGCTAATATCAACCTTTATATTTAATGGTTAAGACGCCGGCTGTGCCTAGTTTGAGAGCATCGCTATCTTCATATCGTAATTAGAATGTTGATATAAACGATTTTTAGTTTACTTTTACTTGATGGTTGTGCTTATTTGAGGGGCTCGTGTCTAAATGATAACAGCCGCACGGGTCGGTCGCAGGTTAAGCTCCGCTTGCCGCGGTCGGTTCATGGATCTGTTATATACCGAGACCTCTCTGTGCCTCGGAGAGCACGTTCAGCCGTCGGCTCCGGCTTTCATTCGTAGATCTTTGACAGTCGTTAGGGGTAGTCAGAAGCCCGACAGTGTGACAACTTCTTACTGCGCGGTATCGTATTATCCAGTATCTGGGTCGTGGAGCTCAGATAGTCAGTCGCTCCATGTACTCGTATATTATTGGTGTTCAGCGGCCTCCGGTTAGACCGGAAGCCTCGCCCAACATAGTTGGGAGCAGGCTTTGCAGAGTGGTTGAGATAGCTTACCTGGTCGAGGCTGGGCGAGCGCTGGCGGTCGCCGGCGCGCGCGGCGGGCGGCGCGTGGTACAGCGCGGCCGGCGCGTGCGCAGCCACCAGCGCGCGCCGCGCCATGTCCACCACCACCACGCCGCGCTCGCCGCCCCACGCCATGCTGCGGCACACACGTGGGTAACGTAACTAGCGACCTGCCCCGGGTAGCCCCGCTTAAGCAGACGACAACCTCATAGGCTGAACTGAGAGATGCCATTTAAAAAAATGCCCCGGGTACAGTTTACTGTCGAAACTTTGAGATTGCTATGCTATATCTAAGTTATATATGAATTTATTATATTCAAAGACCTTCTTATTAAATTGTCTAAATGATGGTGAAAACCGCATCAAAATCCGTTGCGTTGTTTAGACGATGAATGCGGTCACACAGACAAACACGAAAAACAAAATTTATAATATGGATAGATAATATATCCGGTATAATATTAATAGTATAGTTCTGTAGTTTCTGCCAACCCTCATGGGAAAAAGGCGTGAGTTGTATAATATATTAATAATATCTGGCCACTTTGTCGAATTAGGCCTCAGATCTGTAACGATAGTCATAGAGGAAATGTGTCGCATCGTCACATGGCGGGCTCGAGACCCGTATTCATAGGAAACAAAACCACATCACCATTAGTTGTCTATCATGAATATGAAAATGTATCATGTTGTCTGCAATACTGCAACATTCTGTGTTGCTGAAAACAAATCACTCACAGCTTTAAAACATGTTACTAAAACTGGGTTGTGCTACTTTTGCTTACAATGGGTAACTTTGTTGTCTGCGTTGCTTTACATATAGGTACACAAGTTTGAAAATCTGATAGGTACATTTTATCTAAGGTTATATTTTTCTTGAGTTTGATATAGCCTTTGACTTAGTAAGTTATTATTACTTTATTATCGAAGACATTTGACCAAAAGTCATTTGTTTCATTGAAATATAAAAAATACCATTGAAACATAAGAAACGTTAGCGTAATGTTTTTTAAGTAAACACCAGAAGGCCAATTCTAGTAATTTAAAACGTTCAAAATCTAGTCGCAGTCTCATCTCAGCGACAAACAAATGTCAAAAACTTGTCAAAATGTAGGGAAATTAGAGGTATTTTTTGACAGATTGAGGCTGAGATCAGACTGTGAACGTTCTTAAAATTACGAGAATTGCCCCTCAGATGATTTGCATATTGGACTATGGGCGTACTGCAAGGCATTATACTGGAGCCATTAAGCAGCGCGCCGTTCTGCAGCGCCACCAGCGTGGGCTGGAAGCGGCCGCCCTATAGGTGATGGAACAGAGCAGTGGACGGTACGTACAGGCCGTACGAAGAGTTGATGGTGAGCGTGGCCACGGCATGGGGCGGGCCGTTCTGCAGCGCCACCAGCGTGGGCTGGAAGCGGCCGCCCTATAGGTGATGGAACAGAGCAGTGGACGGTACGTACAGGCCGTACGAAGAGTTGATGGTGAGCGTGGCCACGGCATGGGGCGGGCCGTTCTGCAGCGCCACCAGCGTGGGCTGGAAGCGGCCGCCCTATAGGTGATGGAACAGAGCAGTGGACGGTACGTACAGGCCGTACGAAGAGTTGATGGTGAGCGTGGCCACGGCATGGGGCGGGCCGTTCTGCAGCGCCACCAGCGTGGGCTGGAAGCGGCCGCCCTATAGGTGATGGAACAGAGCAGTGGACGGTACGTACAGGCCGTACGAAGAGTTGATGGTGAGCGTGGCCACGGCATGGGGCGGGCCGTTCTGCAGCGCCACCAGCGTGGGCTGGAAGCGGCCGCCCTATAGGTGATGGAACAGAGCAGTGGACGGTACGTACAGGCCGTACGAAGAGTTGATGGTGAGCGTGGCCACGGCATGGGGCGGGCCGTTCTGCAGCGCCACCAGCGTGGGCTGGAAGCGGCCGCCCTATAGGTGATGGAACAGAGTAATGGACGGTACGTACAGGCCGTACGAAGAGTTGATGGTGAGCGTGGCCACGGCATGGGGCGGGCCGTTCTGCAGCGCCACCAGCGTGGGCTGGAAGCGGCCGCCCTATAGGTGATGGAACAGAGCAGTGGACGGTACGTACAGGCCGTACGAAGAGTTGATGGTGAGCGTGGCCACGGCATGGGGCGGGCCGTTCTGCAGCGCCACCAGCGTGGGCTGGAAGCGGCCGCCCTATAGGTGATGGAACAGAGCAGTGGACGGTACGTACAGGCCGTACGAAGAGTTGATGGTGAGCGTGGCCACGGCATGGGGCGGGCCGTTCTGCAGCGCCACCAGCGTGGGCTGGAAGCGGCCGCCCTATAGGTGATGGAACAGAGCAGTGGACGGTACGTACAGGCCGTACGAAGAGTTGATGGTGAGCGTGGCCACGGCATGGGGCGGGCCGTTCTGCAGCGCCACCAGCGTGGGCTGGAAGCGGCCGCCCTATAGGTGATGGAACAGAGCAGTGGACGGTACGTACAGGCCGTACGAAGAGTTGATGGTGAGCGTGGCCACGGCATGGGGCGGGCCGTTCTGCAGCGCCACCAGCGTGGGCTGGAAGCGGCCGCCCTATAGGTGATGGAACAGAGCAGTGGACGGTACGTACAGGCCGTACGAAGAGTTGATGGTGAGCGTGGCCACGGCATGGGGCGGGCCGTTCTGCAGCGCCACCAGCGTGGGCTGGAAGCGGCCGCCCTATAGGTGATGGAACAGAGCAGTGAACGGTACGTACAGGCCGTACGAAGAGTTGATGGTGAGCGTGGCCACGGCATGGGGCGGGCCGTTCTGCAGCGCCACCAGCGTGGGCTGGAAGCGGCCGCCCTATAGGTGATGGAACAGAGCAGTGGACGGTACGTACAGGCCGTACGAAGAGTTGATGGTGAGCGTGGCCACGGCATGGGGCGGGCCGTTCTGCAGCGCCACCAGCGTGGGCTGGAAGCGGCCGCCCTATAGGTGATGGAACAGAGTAGTGGACGGTACGTACAGGCCGTACGAAGAGTTGATGGTGAGCGTGGCCACGGCATGGGGCGGGCCGTTCTGCAGCGCCACCAGCGTGGGCTGGAAGCGGCCGCCCTATAGGTGATGGAACAGAGTAGTGGACGGTACGTACAGGCCGTACGAAGAGTTGATGGTGAGCGTGGCCACGGCATGGGGCGGGCCGTTCTGCAGCGCCACCAGCGTGGGCTGGAAGCGGCCGCCCTATAGGTGATGGAACAGAGTAGTGGACGGTACGTACAGGCCGTACGAAGAGTTGATGGTGAGCGTGGCCACGGCATGGGGCGGGCCGTTCTGCAGCGCCACCAGCGTGGGCTGGAAGCCGGCCGCCCGGCGCGCGCCCCCCGAGCCCACCGCACCGCGCACGCGCATCGCACTGCCCGTACCCGCGCCGCCGCCTGACCAAACGCCCGACTGTAAAAAAATCAATCAATGAAAGTATACAGATAAGTTTTTCAAGATAAGGAAGAAATAAGTTAATGTTCGCAAAAATCTAAGTCCAGATTGGAGACACCAGTTGGCTGTTCAACTCACAATAGTAGATTGTGTCAGCAGACTCAAAAGACGCAACATCCTACAATTACGAGTAAACGACTTGTAGAGCTTTACTAGAGGCCGAATATTGTGGATGATTGCAGTCCCATGGTTCACTCGGGTTACAGATATACAGCGGAGGTGTTAGCAAGTGTGCGGGCCGGTTGAACCGGCTTACGGACAAGGTGAAGGCCGAAGTACGCTTACGGGGCGCTTCCATCACGACGGCCGAATGGGCCGAAATATTCACCGCCCACATGGAGCGTCAATTTACTCCGAATCCGACGGATGCCCATGACCACATCGCAGCAGTCAAGCAACAACTTGAAGAGTACTTCGAGACGCCGCGCCGGTAGCTCCTGATGAAGACCCATTCTTCGTCTCCCCGGGCCAAGTACTGAGGGCTATCAGTCGAACAAAGCCAAAGAAGGCAGCCGGTGTGGACGGAATCACAAACACCGCCATCTAGAACTGTGGCGGCAGTAGCTCGCCTCTACAACGGCATACTCCGCACCGGCGCCTTACCCTCCTGCTGGAAGCTGGGGAAGGTCAGCATGTTGCCCAAGCCCAGAAAGAACATTTTGAAGCCAGAGAGCTGCCGGCTTGTCACGGTCCTACATACCACCTCCAAGGTGTTCGAAACGCTCCTGTTGTGCCATTTGACCCCATACCTAACGCCGCGCCAGGAACAGTTCAGGTTTTAGGTCGAGCACAGCACGACGCCCCAGCTGTCGAGGGTACTGCACATTCTCACGGCGGCCGTGAACAGGAGAGAATACGCCGAAGCAATATTCCTCAACATGGAAAAGGCATTGGACCGGGTCTGGCACGCCAGCCTAGTGTACAAACTCACCCTCACCACAGCGCCCCGTCGCTTGATACAGGTGGTCTCCTCATTCCTACAGGATAGGTACATCAAGGTCTCGGTGGAGAACGAGCTCTCCAACGCGCGCCCCGTCGCCGCGGGGGTGCCGTAGGGGAGCTGTGTCTCGCCTGCGTTGTACTCTGTGTAGACCTACGACATACCTGCCACGCACACCGCAAAACTCTCGCTTAGTCGTCTTCAGGGCAATAAGTCGCCGCCAAGACAACCAGTATCAACTTGTCGGAGCTCACCGCTGCGATCACACTCGCCACTAAGGTGGACCTAAGGTACAAACACGGCGCAACTAAGGTACGGGTACTAATGCGCTGTCGTCGTGTCAGCAGACATCAAAGAAATGTTTACGAGAGTGAAGATACGACTCGAAGACCATGATGCGCTTCGATATCTATGGCGTGGAGACACGCGACAGGCCCCCCGAAGAATGGAGAATGAATGAAGAATCGACAACGTTCTCACATTCACAAAATATAAAAGAATCTATTTTAAATATAAATTAAATAATAACCTATTCAAACCAAATGACGAACGATTTCAAGAGAACAGTCAGACACATCTATATCTTTTTTATATATTTTAAAAATAAGGGAAGTGAGTCAGCGAATAAAATTATAGCCGATAAGTTAGCCATCATGTAAGGAAGATCAAAGAAAGGGCCAAGAATTGAACCTTGATGCACGCCCATCTTAACTAAGAACCCCGAGGACGTTGCCGCGTTAACGTTTACTTTTTGCTGTCTGTTTGATATATAGGAAAGAACAAGATCAGCAGCTTGTCCACGAATTCCGTAGTGGTGTAATTTACAAATCAGTGTATTGTGGTCATCGCAGTCAAACGCTTTTGCGAGGTCACAGAAAATGCCAATTGCACACTGGGACTTCTCCCAGGATTTCAAAATGAAACTGATGTGTTTTACTCCCGTGTAAGTCGCCGACCTACCTTTCGTGAAACCAAACTGGCCACAATGTAAAATCCCACTTGAGTTAGAATGTGACAACATCTGGTCTAGCATGATTTTTTCATAGACTTTAATGCTGGTAGCACAAATATAGATCTACAAATAGAAAGATCGCTCTTACTACCCGATTTGCAAATTGGTACTTCTTTACTATGTTTCATTACTACATACCTACTTCATGTATTAAATATTTGCAAGCCATCATTACATGGCGTTTTTCATTCATCTCCGTATTCTCCGCAATAGAGAGACGGCCGCAAACTTAACATCGTATGGGGTGGGGTGTCCATCGAGCACAGCAATTCGTCTAGATTTCTATTAGGTATGTATTGTGAACTCATAGCTATCTCTGAAGCCCTGTTGTATTTACTGAGTATAGATCAAGAGAATTTTGTCATATTTTCGGATTCAAAAAGCAGCCTCCAACATTTGGCTCGAGTATCATCGACTCTTCGAGGGATCCCGATAGCCATAACTATTTTGGACTCAATTTGTAAGATGCAGTCTATGAATAAAACCGTCACCATTCAATGGATCACACATTGGAATCATGGGTAACGAAGAAGCAGACTTAGCAGCCCAACAAGCATCGTATGAGGGTATTAATTACACATGCACACCGTTATACTCAGATTGGCTTGGTCATGTCAAAGATCTATGCAGACAATGATGACACGAATATTTTGATGAACGATCAAAGTTAAAGGGAATCTGGTATAAAACCATCCAGTCAGAACCGCTTCGTTACCCATGGTTTGAAGGAAGGGAGATAGATAGGAAATATGAAGTAGCTCTGTTGAGGATGCGTTCAGGCCACATCCCATCGAATAAGTTTAAATATTTAATGGATAAAAGTGCCTCACCAAACTGCGAAGTTTGTGGGGTGATTGAGGATACACGTGCTGTTGGAATGTGACCGAAACATACACGATTGACAATATTCGCTTGGTGCGGGGTTCGAAGTGGGTGCATCTAACAGCATCCTAGCGTCCCCTTTGTCGGAGGAGGCTAGGATGTTGTGTCGACTGTTGTTCGTTATCTATCAAAACGAATAGGGATAACACTATTAAGTAGGTCATAATTATAATAATAACTAACTGTTCATTGCCCATTGTTTAGTTTGAAGTTGTTGAATGTGTTCTGTTACGGGGGTGACATTATCACTGAATGATAAAACCCTTTCAAACAAGATTTAAAAAAAAAAATGTGTGTCGTCCCACTTACTGGCGACAATTAAGACTGAAGCTGTCGCGAGACAGTGCTTGTTTGCCCAAACCGTTCGTTCCACGCGCTGAACACCTCCCACCTGGACATGAGTTACCTTGGGTAACCTGGAAGTTTTTAAACGGACTCCGGACCCAGGTTGGCCGAAGCAAGGAAAACCTGTCCAGGTGGAGATTCATGAACGACCCCGCCTTGGAGTGTAAATGTGGTGTTGTTCCACTAACGATGGGACACTTAATATTTTGCCCTGGGTGTCCTGTCAGCTGCACGTTACAGGAACTGATGGACGCTAGTGATGGCGCCAAACAAGTAGCCGAATTCTGGGCCGAGTACATTTAGATTGCTATCGACACGCTAAGAAGAAGATTACATGGTGGAATGTGTCTTTGCACTGAAATTTTAAATCAGGAATTGTACCGCTGTCTAAACATATATTAAGTATACCATTTAGGATAGGCATTGACAAATATGTCTATGATATCTCCAAGAACCTTAACGGAAATCCCAAGTCTTTAGTTTTTTTTTTTAATATTAAAACTTTTGAATACTTTTATAGCACTGTGTGAACTAAACCCGCATTTAAGCCACCCTTTTCTGTGACTTAGTAATTCATTTGTACACAGAAAAGCGTGACTTAAGTGCGGGTTTATGTCACACGAGCTATAATAGTACATTATGATACATGTGTGCTATGTTGATCATTATACCCGAGGCGGTATTATTCGCGCGAGCCGCAAGCGAGCGCGATAAGGAAGCCGAGAGAACAGACTTGTATTGTTAAATATTAACTTGTATGGAAAATTACGCGCTGGTTTTGTCCTTCCGCGCGCCACGTTCGCGCTAGCGTGCGCGCGCAAGTTTAACTTCATCTGCACGCGCATCGCTAGCGCGGCGCGCGTTTATTTACTAAAAGCACTGACAAAACCGCTAAACAGCCTACTTATAGAAAAAATATAATAAACACAAAATAATGTTGAGACTGATCGTAGTGTTGTCGTATGTCAAATTGTAGTTTAGTTAGTATGGAATTAGAAAGTACTATTGGCATAGAGAAGTATACATTAGTTCAATGAGAATCTGCAATAATAGAACGCCAGTGGTCTTTTCCGTTTGGTTCCGGAGGGACCACGGACAATTTAAGGTGAATGCGCAGTGGTAGACCGCGAATTTCAAAATTTCTTACGTTTTTTACAATTTGCAGGTCAGTATCAGGTTTTATCTTGATCAAAATATGATTTGCGACTATAATAGATATAATTGCACGCCGTGGCCGTCCGACTCAAGTGTAGTCGCACAGCGGCACACACGTGCACGGCCGGACCACGAGCTCCGAGTTACGATCATCGTTGGGCTCAAGAGGAGGCAGCCGGCAGCGCATGTCCTGGCGCTTCATTCGCCCCAGCGCGCCCGCGGCGCGTGGGAGAGATTGGTGCGAAGTGTGAATACTGCCCTCTTCACTTCACCACGAGAGCAGAACCCCAAAGAACAAATGCTGGCATCTCTACTGACCGAGGTCGAGTTCACCGTGAACGACCGACCGCACACTCACGGCTCTGTCCAGAGGCGCTCACTCCGAACCATTTTCTGCTGCCCGGCCCGACCTTGAACCGACTACCCAGCTTGGAGCTTGTCATTAACACATTTCCCGGGAGTGACAACATTGTTTGTATCGTAGACATTCAGACCAAAGGTGGTGTGTTAAGACGTCCGGTGAAGACTTGTTAAACTTGTTACTGCGATCATCCTTCCTAACTTATTAACTGAACTTCACAGCGGGAGAAGTCACATCAGGCGACTACAATCTGTCGATTTTTTAAAATAGATTTTCAAGTTTATCGCTAAACCTTATGCTTTAGCAATAAAGTTCAAAGTTGATTGGGAAAATTTGACAGTTTCGGGTAGCTTGATGTGCTGGCGTCTGTACAAGACGACTTAACACAACACCAAATTTTTTTTTAAACAGGCTGTAAGCACTGTGAGTTCGTAGAAAAACGCGTGCTTCCTGCACGCGTGCAGCCAAAACATCATCATAAAAGGTGCCCAAGAGTGGCCAAATTAAACTGAATTGCCCCAGAATGCCGTTTCCTACAAGACTGTAATACATTGATCAACATACTCTTCTGCTGTCTCCCTCCGACGCGTCGCCCGCTCGACTGAAGGACATGGAGCGGCCTCCCTCCGCCTCCGGGGAGCCCTCCTCTTCTAACGTGTCCGTTATCATTGGAATTTCTAATACCTGAAACAGTAGACAAAAAATACTTAAATTAAAAAACCCTAGAAAAAAAAAACAGTGGCACTCCGGGAGTGCCGACAGAAGTGAAAACAAAACACAAACAGAATACTTTGCCATCATTCACTGACATATCGGATATACATTAAAACCGAGTACATCTCGAGGACAGTCGAACACATCCGAAGCGGTGTCGGTTATACATTTTCGCCGCGCCGTAGAAAGAGAGGGGGATACTCCTACGCCGCGCCGGCTGTCTACTCTCCATCCGTTTTACGAATTTTCGATCAGGGTCACGTGTCCTGACGCGACTTTAACATTTTTTTCCCATTACAAAAAAAGTGTACAACGCCGCTAAAGAAGTTTTCACTTCAAAAATTACAGTGTTTAGGGTAGCTGTAGCGTTTGCGCAAACATCACTGATTATGTTTTAAGGTGCAGTGAGCGTTTCAAAGATACTACATCAGTACCATCTTGACGCAGACGGTAAGACGCTGTAAGCGGCCGATGACGTATGGGAGAAGAACTTCACCCTAACTAATTAGTTCATCATCATCATTTCAGTCGAAAGAAGTCCACTGCTGGACATAGGCCTCCCCCAAGCACCCACTTCGACCGGTTCTGTGCTTCTCGCATCCAACGGGTAACCAATTAGTTAATTTTACTTTATTCCGGTATTTTGTTATTTCCGGCTATCACTCATATTGTCAGTCCATCAGACATCGGTTGACCAGATTGAACTGATGCCAGATTGACTGTCTAATAAAAAACTAAGTGTTATAAGGAGTATCCTCCACTGTTTGAACCGAGTCCTGGCATGAGGTGGTTCTTAAAATGTCAGGCGGAATTAAATCTCTAGCCAAAGAGGGACTTGTACGATTGGTTGTAACAGGCTTATTCGAAGTTTTTTTCTTTGTATCCAAATGCTATTTATTTCGGAATATAATATTTAGACAGTTGCTTACTTTGCGATATACATCTACTGGAAATTTGATAACTGTGTCTCTGGATCAAAGATTTCATTTAGCCTGACATTTTGTACACCTGGCCAGGTGGCACAGGGTATCAGGACTATGGTCTGTTCCAAAAGTATCCTAGGAATATGAACTGAAATAGATCAGAAAACGTATCTGTGGATGCCAATTAGTAGTATAGAGTGCTTTTTATTTGATTATTTTAATAATTAAAACCGAAATTATAATTTTAAATTACCTTAGAAATGTTTTCATTTGATAATGAGGAGAGAGAATATTGAGATTAATTTTATAACCACGGTTTTCGTTGAACATTTTTGAATTACACTTTATAATGTTATTCAAACAATATTTTTGTCAAAAATGGTGATATACAGTTAAAACTTTCTAAATATGTACAGACAAATGTGTTACTAATTATTTACTAATGAGGTACTTAGTTCCCTTTAGTGAGGGATTGTGGAAGAATGTAACCTGAACAGGTTTGTTTATACTTTCATGTGATACTGTTGGAACAGACAGAAGTGGCATGCCTTACATAAGGCCACTTGGCGGGCGGCTCGGCTGAGCTTGAGAGAGTGAGCAGGATGGCAAGTGTGTGCTCGCTCTCTCTATACTCACATGGGTCTCGCCGTGCGTCTCGCTCTTGCGGAACTTGAACAGCACGACGTGTCCGTGCGGCAGCGCCAGCGCCAGGCGCCGCGACTCTGCGCACAGCGCGATCTGCTGCACGCCCAGCGGGTCCTCCTCGCCCCATGCGCACGCGCCGCCGCGCTCGAACACTGCACCGAACAAACAGACATGCTAACTAAACATGACGCAGAGAAACAAAACAAATTGGGAGACATATGCGTCACATCCACGCAAAACGACTATCGCTGAGCAATACTCAGCATAATGCTAAGACCCTATGTATGCGAGCCAGAGCCCCAGCGCTGGTTTTCAGCGACAGCCGGCGTTGAGGTGACTGCGACACGACACTCATTTGTTTTAGAGTGGAAAGATGAAGTTGACGATGATTTGGCAAAAGAGAGAACAAGATGAGATCCGAAATTTAAGTTCTCTCGAATAGTGCAACAGTGCAACACTATCTTGATCTTATTGACGACAGGTTAGCTGCATATCCCAGCCCGAAGATATCACAGTTCAGTACAAGATCGCCAGAGGTATGGAGATACCATTCAAAAGGACAATAATATTATTAGAATATTGTGTTAAACCACAGATATTTATATCTGTGTGTTAAATGTTTCATACTTTTACTAACCTTTAGAACATTTTAATTTGTACAAAATTTGTAAGGTCCCTGCACTTGCGTCCCAAAATTTAACACTACCGTCGGCATGTCTGAAACATTAGAAAAAGTATGTTATTAAAATTTTATTAAAACCTGAAGTCAAACTAGATGACAGCTTTGAAACACATCGATGGTTTGACACCACAAGAGTTAGCAAGACCGCAGACGACCTTTTGCTCGGTGGCCGTTTTTGTAGGACGTCTGTGTTAATGTATTGAATGCTTAGATTGAATGTCACGTTCTATTCTTACCAACTTTTTACAGAACGATCTTTTACAAGGTGGTATCCTATAAACATACCCAGTAAGGATAATCTCGTTATAGGAGCAGGAGGCGGGCTCCCACTCGCCGCCGTTGATGGGCCACAGCTTCTCGCTGAAGCCCGTCGGCTTCTTGTTGCCCTGCCGCCCCACCGAGTAGAACGCTGGGATCTGGAAACGTGGATAGATTTGTATTATTATTAATGTTTTACTAATTTGTTTGGCCTTCGTGGCAAACCATGGCTTCGATATCTGTAATTTTAAAAGTTTAGTGTAAATACATAGTTATATTTTATTAATAAAAATTTGCAATAATAACATGTTTGTACGTTTATTCTAAGGTGCGAACCCTAGTGGGGCAGAATCTAACAAGATTTTAAAGCAGTGGAATCTGCCCCACTTTTTCGATTTAGTGGGGCAGATTCAAATTCAAATTCAAATATATTTATTTGTACACATAGGTGTAATGTAGTCGTACATGATGGATATAATAAAAATAATTTTGTGTCACTATGTGCTGCCTTGCAAGGCGTACAAATGAAACGCTAACATAGTAAGCGTACAAATTAGTAGGTAAAAAAAAACAAAATAGTAGGTAATTAATTGGTAGGCCTATAAATTATAGATTACTGTTAAATTTAATAACAGTATTAAATCTCTAGCAATAATATATAAAAGGAAAATTGTACAAATTAAGATAACTAACTAATATTATTAACTAAACTTATTAACTAGGTATAGTAAGAAAGTAGGTAATTATTAAATATGAGGAAATGGTATTACGGGTTTTGTTTTTCTTCTAAATATTCATTTATGTTGTAATATGCTTTCTGTATCAGGAACCTATGGAGTGTTTTTTTGAAAGTACTTAAGTCTTTAGAAGCTTTTATTGATTTGGGTAGTTTGTTGAATATTTTTGGAGCCATTCCTAGGAAACTTTTTGAGAATAGGGCGGTTTGATGGGTTTTGGACTTAAGAGCACCTGGATGGCGTTTAGTGGATAGGGTGTCAAATAGGTTATGATTATTTTTAATAAACATGACAACTTCATAAATGTACATGGACGGAAGTGTTAATAAATTTAAATTTATAAAAAAAGGTTTGCAACTGTCGGTGTTTTGGATCATGCATACTGCACGAAGACACTTTTTTTGGGCTTTAAAGGCCATTTCCCTATCCGTAGAATTACCCCAAAATATTACGCCGTACCGCAGTGTGGTGGAGACGTATGCGTGATATGCGGTAAGAACAGTGTTGCGATTGGCGACCTTGCTTAAATTGTGTAAAGCATAGCAATATTGGTTTAGTTTTTTTATCATATGATCAATGTGTTTTTTCCATGTCATGTGCTGATCTAACCAAAGCCCTAGAAATTTTGTGTTGTCTACTTTAGTAATATTATTATCTTCATATTTAATATTTGTAACAATAGAGTTTGTTCGTTGGTTAAAATTCATGATGTGGGTTTTTCCAAAATTAATTTTTAGGTTGTTATCAGTTAGCCATTGAATAATTAAGCCTAAACTATTATTTATTTCATTTTCATATTTTTGTAAATGTTTTCCAATAAATATTGTAGTACAATCATCGGCAAATAGGGTCATAGGATGTTCTATGGTTCTGGGAATATCGTTTATATAACACAAGAATAATAACGGACCAAGTACACTCCCCTGGGGTACGCCGTAATTTATACATTTTTGTTTCGATAGGTAGGTTATTTCTGTTTTGGTTTTATGGCATAATTTTACTATTTTAGTTATTTGTTTTCTTCTAACTAGGTACGACTTAATTAACTCCAGGACATTGCCCCTAATTCCAAGGTTACTTAATTTTATGAGTAGTATTCTGTGATCTACAAAATCGAACGCCTTCGTCATGTCCATAAATAATGCAGTAACTGGTACTTTTTTGTCCATATTCGAAATAACTTCATTTACTAATTCATAGATAGCCATATTAATATTTTTATGCTTTCTAAAGCCGTACTGTTCCTTAGTTAGTATATTGTTTTTCTCTAAGAATGAGTAAAGGCTGTTATAAATAACTTTTTCAATGATTTTGGAAAACACTGGAACGAGTGCAATAGGCCTATAATTTTTCATATGGACTGGTTTTATGACAGATAGTTTTAAGTCATCAGGGAATTTACCTATATCTATACAAAGGTTAATTATATAACTAAGAACTGGTGAAATTTCAGTAACTACGTTTTTGATTGCATGTGTAACAATATCGTCATAGCCGGAACTATTTGTATTTTTAGAGCAAGAATAATTTTATGTATGTCATGTGGAGTAGTGGGTGCTAAGAACATGGAATTGGGGTTGGAATTAATTAATGTCGGTTTATAATCGGTATTGTTTTTATGATTGTTTATTGGTTGAACTTGATCAATGAAATAGTTATTAAATAATTCGGCAATTTCACTTGGTACTGTAGTACATTTATTATCTTCTGTAAGTATTTTAGAAGGGTTTTCTTTAGGGTAATTTGATTTACTGGAGTTTATTACTCTCCAAGTTGCTTTAACCTTGTTGTCAGCACTATTAATGAAGTAGCTGTTTTGCGTTTTTTGAGTCAATTTGATAATTAGTTTCAGACGTTTAGTGTAGGTGCTAAATACTTTTTTATTAGTGTCATTTGGTTGGCGTCTTAATTGCCATAGCATTTCACGCTTACGCTTACAGCATAGTTTTAGACCTTTAGTTATCCATTTCGGTGTTTTGGAGCATAGATTTTTAATTCTCACTATGGGGAAGCAAAGATCGTAAAATAACTTAAACAAACTATTAAATTCACGGAATGCATTATCTGGGTCTGCACAGTTGTATACATTACTGAAACTAAGGCTTTGAAGAGCATTCTTAAATTTAAGCATATTTTCTTTACAAAAATCTCCACTGCAAAATTGTAGGCATTCCATTTTGCCCCACCAGTGGGGCGGCTGGTGGGGCAAAGTGGAGTAATCCCGAATATCCATACAAACTTTCAACCCCAACAGAGGATGAATTTTTGAAAATCCTTTCTTAGTGCGCATTTCCGTAATATAAGAAACTCTTTTGCAAAATCTCATGCTCCTCGACACGGTGGTTTAGGTTGTGCGTACCTACAAGAAATTCCACGCGAATGAAGTTGCGGGCAGAAGCTAGCAAGATTATAACATTACTGACCATGATATATCATTACCTGCTTGCTATATATCATTACCTGCTTGCTATATATCATTACCTGCTTGCTATATATCATTACCTGCTTGCTATATATCATTACCTGCTTGCTATAAGTTTTTTGGGTTACTTATTTATTCATGAGAATTGATAAAATGATAAATGATTTTATTTCTGTAAGTAAGTTTGTACAAACATCTTTACATGCCAATCATATTTTTTAAAACTAGATGAGGTCGGCGTTTCCTATCTGACTACTCTGAGAAGAAAGGCTGAAACAAACTCGGAGGTCAGTCTCTTATAATGTAACTGTTATTTTACTTTGACAAATTTTCTGCACACATACCAAGTCGGAGGGACAGTCAGCGAAGTATGAGCAGCAGGTGACAGGCGACTCGTGGATGTCCATGGGGTAGGGGTTCTCGAAGCACGGGTAGCCGGGCGACTGCAGGTCGATCACCACCAGGTCGTTCTGCAGCAGCACCACTATCGCGTACGGCTCCTGGTAGTCTGGAAACAAGGTCATGGCGAGCGTCAAAGAGGAGTTATTTATTTATTTATTATATATTTAGTAGAGCAAGTTAGCCATTCATACTAATTTAAGTTAATTCTTTCACTCTGACTTCTCACAGAACCGCAAACATTCTAACATTCATCAGCAAACATGACCCGTCCAGTCCGTTATTAGGATACTAACAGTAGCTTTAAGTTTTCTTTACTATCAGTACTGTGTGGATTCTCTGTGGTCTGTGGTTTATTTAATAGTTAGGCTCACCGGCTGTGTGCGGCGTCTCACAGAGCGTGACGAAGTCCACGACGCTGTGTTCCATCTCCAGCACGGTGGTGGACTTGCCGCTCAGCACCGTGATGCTGTGCGTGCGGCCCGCCTTGTCGGACGGCAGCCCGCCGCTGAATATCACCAGGCTTTCTCTGAAACACCGGGAGGTGGGGTTAGTTCCAACAGATTAGTAAGCTTTTAAACATTGTGGCCTACTTGCTTAACTACTTGTAAATTGAAAGTCAAGAATTATCCGGATTTACATTAACATAGATAGAAAACATAAAACAATAAAATGAAGGCTGTCTAACGGGCCTCTGCGAGTTGTCGTTGGCCCGCTACGCCTTCCAAAGGTACGAGCCCCGAAATATGTCAGACATTTTAAATAATAATAATACCATTTATTTCAGGCGACACAGGTCCCTACATATACAGGGCGGCAGCGACATCGACGTGCAAACTGTAACCAATGGCGTGGTTTACTTCAGCCGATGATTAATGGCGAGCGGTTTCATCCATTACATTCTATTTTATGGTTCTGACCTTTAACTCAATTAAAAGCTTGTCAAGACAGATCATTTTTATGATGTTTCCTTATAGTTGAAACGAGTACAACATTAAGCTGCAACGATCATCCGAATGAGATTAACAGTTCGGAAGTCGGTATTAAAAGTTTATAGCGCGAGACTTAGTGTAGCGTGGAGGGTGGGGGGGGGGGGGGGGGGGGTGGAGGGGGACAAGCAACCAGTGGCAGTAATGTTTGTCGCTTTCCGATTCATTAGCCGAGGAGGATAACGAGCGACGTCACTTGACGTCAGCCGATCTCGCCCGACGCGACGCTTTGATATAAAGATTTCGCATTTACTTGCATTAGCCGTATCTGACTGAGGATATTGGATAGAAAATGTCGTTACATTGTATGTAAGTAGTTTATTTTCAGTTGTTATCGTAATTTTATTTTATACTAAGTGGGGGATCTTGTGAAACTAACACTCTCATGTACAAAGATACAATTAGATTATTAGTATACTTTACCTATTCTGTATAAGTAATTGGATCGAATAAATAAAAAAAAAACAAGATTTCCCCGAATTGAGTCGAAATTGAGTAGACCGTACAGATACACGTGTAGGAATAGTTTATAACAAGCGTGAATGTCGCTGAAGGGTGTTGCTGATACACGGCAGGCGGTGTTCGAAGGCCGACGGGAGTATCTATGTTTATTACACAAAAGTTTGTCTATGACTCAACTGAAAATAATGTGCTGACATTATAAAGTTTGCTGTGTAGGATCAATCAAGTAACGAAGCGGGACTCACCCTGTTCTCGAGGTCTTCCATTCCAGTCTGAGTATAGGTTTACAAGGTTCTAGTTTGCCGTCTTTGTTCGCTTTTGCTGTAAATATACAAGAAATATCGTTAGTCCCTAGAGTCTATGTTCGTTAAATTTATGCGACATTGATTTCAACAGTCGTTATCTGAATAAAAATATCAATGGGTACATAAAGCAAGATTTTTTATTATATCTGTGATCTTTATATGTATGTGATTGTGCGCCAGGTTAAAGTCTGGGAAATTAATTGTTAAATAAAGGACAATGCCGCGGGACCGTACCAACTTGCGAGGGAGCGTATCACAATTAAATGTAGTTCATAAAATTACTCCTATTTTTTAAATTACATTTACGTTTTTGTTATGAAAAAGATGCCCGGATTTCGGACACACAAATAAAAGTATTTTTATGTACGTATTTTCTCTTGTGTCACTGTCATTGCACTTCATTTCCGAATGTTGCCAACAAACATTTAAATGGATTCTCGCCTCGGTGTTCTGAGTTAGCACGTGTGTCTAGAATTTTTAACTGTTTTTGTGTTTTTGTTGATACTTTTGTGACTTGTGTTATTGTTTAAGTGTGTCGTTATTGTGTTCGTAACTAGGTTTGTATTGTAATTATCTTGTTTTAAGTCTCGTTTTATACAAGATGGATGAGAATAAACCCCCTGATCCCGACCCCCCAGATATTCCAGATCCTTCAACTTCTTTTTCTCCTTTCTCTCCTAATCCATCATCCCAATTCGCGGATGTTGTTTGTAGTGTTACAGAAATGGATGTTACACAATCCCAACAAAATTCACGCAAACGTCCTGGTAGCGAAGAAATCCTGACACCTACCCCTCCAAGCAAGCAATCAAAAAGCCAAATTGGTCGTACTAAGTACTCCGTGATGGATAAGGCTCCCTATATTGTTCACGTTTCTCGTATTGAGAATCAACCAAATTCTGGCACCACCCTACATCCTGTTAATTTTGGTAAATTCTTGATCAACAACAACATTGCGAACATTGTTCGTGGTGGTGTTAACAGAGTCGGTAGAAACCGTGTGTCAGTGGAGTTTGCTTCCCCCCAGGATGCTAACTCTTTCTTGGTAAATAGTCTGTTGTCCAAATATAGTTATACTGCATCAATCCCTACATTTAATGTCACAAGGATGGGTGTTGTTACCGGTGTTCCCTCAGATATTACGGAAGAAGAAGCTATAACTTATTTGACTGTGCCCTCAGGCTGCGGGCAAATACTGAAAGTCCGCCGTATTAACAGAAAAACTCAACGAGATGGGGTTAATGAGTGGAAACCCACTGAGACATGTGTTCTAACGTTCGATGGACAAGTTTTACCAAATAGGATTTACTGTTGTTACACATCCCTCCCTGTTGAGCAGTACATATACCCGACAATTCAATGCCGTAAGTGTTGCAGATTTGGACATGTGTCGAATGTATGCAGGTCTAAACCACGCTGCAGTAAATGTGGCCACGATCACCCTGGTGATGGTTGCAACATTTCTGAGGGCGAGGCCTTCTGTGTGCTTTGTTCGGGTAATCACTTCGCCAATAGCAGGTCATGCCCCGAGTATGGTAGACAGAAGGCTATTAAAACTGTCATGGCTGAGAAATCCATTCCCTATGCCGAGGCTAGTAAGATTATCCCAACAGCTTCCCGCAATTATGCCAACATCGCTAAAACTCCGATTTCACAGTCCTACCGCAAAACTGTGACACTTAAACCCAGGACCCATGCCCCTCTTTCCCCATCTTATGATAAAGTTGCTCATCAGCAGATAGTTAATTCTCCCCCACCTTCACAGCCTAATGGCTGCGCTCTTAATTACAATAATTTGTCTTCTAATAATACCGGTTCTATTATTGAACTCCTTATAAAACTCTTACCTATTGTTATTTCTTCTTCTACTTCTAATACCCAATCACCGTCCAACGTTGCCGACCAACTTATAACTCTTCTTTTAGATATTAGAAATGGCGTCTCGCCAAGTATTCCTTCAGTGGAATGTGAGGAGCGTGTGGCATAAAAAGCACGACCTCATATTCCTTTTAAATAAATACAAGCCATTGGCTTGTTCCATAGCTGAGACTTGGCTCACCCCAAGTCTTAGCTTTCGTATGCCACACTTTAACATTCTCAGATGTGACAGATCTGATGGCTATGGAGGATCGGCTCTCCTTGTTAACAATCGGGTCCCTCTTTTGCCCCTCTCTTTGTCTTCGCTCACAGGTGATATGAGTATTGTAGCAGGAAGAGTGGAAGGCATTACAGTGTTTTCGATTTACATTGCTCATCCTCACCAAGATTTTTTGGCTATTTTAAAAAAACATTTTTTCCAATATTCATGGACCAATTTTGGTCATGGGTGATTTTAACTGTCACCATTACAGATGGGGATCCGAACGCTGTGATGCCTTTGGTGTGGCTTTGGTTGAGATCTTAGACGATCTGGATCTCTGCATCCTTAATAATGGTTGCCCAACTCGTAGATCTCCTCCTGGTCAACAAAAAAGTTGTGTGGATTTAACTTTTTGTTCGGTTGAGTTGGCAGCTTCAACCCATTGGGAATGTACGACCTTGTCGCATGGCAGTGACCATTACCCTATCATCATATCTTTGGTTAATAAAACATATTTAGAGAAAACTTCCCCTCCACTTTTGAAATATAATCTGTCAAAGCCAGATTGGGCAAAATTTGAATCATTATTGGAGGGCAAAATGGATGTTCTTCCAAATTTAAATTCAAGTTTATTAGATCCTTCTGGTCACTCCCATGCCAAAAGCTGTTATGAGGGATTTGTTACGGCCATTACCTCCAGTGCAGATTCCTGCTTTCCGTTGAAAAACAGTGCCCGTGACAAAATACCTTCTCCCCCGTGGTGGGATCCAGAGTGCACTTCGGCAGTCAGGGATAGAAATGAGGCCGAGCAGTGTTATAATGCAGATATGAGCACCGAAAACCTATTGACATATTTGCGGATAAATGCCAGATCCAAGCGTCACCTTCGCAAGAAAAAACGTGCGGGTTGGGTTAAATTCTGTACCTCCTTATCGCCCTCTACTCCAGTCTCGTTAGTTTGGAAAAGCATCAACAGGTTTAGACGTGGGTGCTCTCCGTCAGTCTCTTCACCAATCACTAGGGAAACAGCTGAACTTTTTTTTGATAAAATTGCTCCTCCATATGTTCCTCACTCTTCTGAATGTTTCAATAATAATATGTTCCTGCAAAGTGCTTCAGAGGATCCTTTTGATGTGCCATTTACTTTGAAAGAATTGAATGTGGTACTCAAGCATGTTCGGGACTCAGCCCCCGGTATTGATGGTGTGCCGTATTCTTTTATTGTTAATTCTGGAGACAAGGCTAAACTCTACTTCCTTGACATCATTAATTTTTGTTACAGTAATGGTTGGGTTCCTGATCAGTGGAAGTTACAAATTATTATTCCCCTATTGAAGCCAGGCAAACATGTAGATGATCCGAATGGCTTTAGACCAATTGCTTTATCCTCAGTCTTGGCCAAACTATTGGAACACCTTATTAAGAATCGACTTGAATGGATAGTCGAATCGAGAGACTTGCTGCCGAATTTCCAATTTGGCTTCAGGAAAGGGCTCGGCACTATGGATAGTGTTGGCGTTTTAGTTGCGGATATTCGCTTAGCGTTTTCCAAAAATAAATCTGTTGTTGCCGCCTTCCTAGACATCTCCTCTGCATACGACAACGTTCTTCTTCCCGTACTCAGGCAGAAACTGCACCAGCTGAGTCTCCCGGTTAAGATGATCGAATGTATCTGTGCTCTTCTCTTGTCTCGTTCATTGGTTCTAAGGGTCCAGGGCGAGGATTTCGATGAAAGGCAGACTTGGAAGGGACTCCCGCAAGGCTCCGTGCTGAGCCCCCTTCTTTATAACTTATATACAGTGGACATTGGATCCTGCCTAAATAATAACTGTCACATTCTCCAATATGCCGACGACTTAGTTTTGTATGTGACAGATTCCTCCATCGTAGACGCTGCGTCATCTCTATGCCTCTCTCTGGACTCTTTGAACCAGTGGCTTTTAAGCCATGGTATGTTGTTATCGGCACCAAAAAGTTCGGCAGTAATTTTCTCTCGTAAAAGATTGATCCCACACATCTCAGTGGACATTTCGGGTTATAATATTCCATTAGTTAACAAAGTAAAATTTTTAGGCGTTTTTCTCGATTCAAAATTAAATGGTAAGCATCATATTAATTTATTAATTCAAAAATGTGAAAAAATTGTTTCGATTTTAAAAGCTCTCGCGGGTGTCTGGTGGGGTGCCCATCCTTACACTATGAAATTGGTCTATAACGCTTTAATTCGTAGTGTTTTAGACTATGGTACGTTCCATTTAGTTCCATGCAACAAGGGTGCTTTGGCTGGGCTGGATAGGATTCAGTCAAAATGTCTTCGGATTATCTCTGGTTGTATGAAGTCTTCTCCCATTAATGCATTGCAGGTTGAGTGTGCTGAACCTCCCCTGGCCTTAAGACGGCAGTATCTGGCCTCCCGTTTTCTGGCTAGATTAATTTCTAGATCTTCACATCCCCTTTTAGCAAGACTGAATGAGTTAGATGCCTTATGTAGAAGCTCAAATTTCTGGAAAAACAAAGAAACTCCCTTAATCATAAAAGCATTTCGTCAAATTCATAATTTAGGATGTCCAATAGAGCAGAATACCCGATTACCTCTTTTTAACTTTCCATATGAAGTCTTATGTTTCACCCCAAAAATTTTTTTTGACATCGGTATTTCCAAAAAGTCCCCTTCAGCGAATTCAGCCTTCAATGCGGCGGTGGGAGAACGATGGACCGGGTTTCAAAGGTTTTTTACAGATGCTTCAAAATTTAATGATCTCAGTAACACTGGCGCTGCGGTTTATTACCAAAGCTCCAGAATTATTTTACAGTACAAGTGCCCTGAGGAGTCTTCTGTGTTCACGGGCGAGTGTGTGGCTTTATTGGAAGCTTGTCTTTTCATAGAGTCACATCACAATATTGACAAAGCCGTTATTTTCACTGACTCTCTTAGCTGTCTGCAAGCCTTAGTACAAAACCCTTTCAAAAGTAAATTGCACAGTTCCCTTGTTTTTAAAATTAAAAAATCTTTATTTTCTTGTACTAGTAGTCAAAAGGAAGTTCAGTTAGTTTGGATACCTAGTCATTGTGGTATTAAGGGCAACGAATGTGTTGATGCTTTGGCCAAAGATGCTTGCTCTTCAGCAACAGCTGATCTCACCTACAACACTTATCAAGGGTATGACTTATTGAGCCTTCCTAAAGCTAAGCTCCAATCCTCATGGCAGGAACAGTGGAATATCACGGGAAGGAAAAAGGGCAGATTTTACTATGCAGTACAACCAACAATAAAATCAAAACCTTGGTTCTATGGTTACAAAAAAGCCTCCAAAACAACGATTTCTACCCTTTGTAGAATTCGCTTAGGTTTCTGTTGTACTCCGGTTTTTCTGCAAAAGATTCGTGTTCGAGACTCCTCTCTCTGTGAGTGCGGGTTTGAGGAGGGCACTCTGGACCACATCTTCTTTGAATGCTCGAACAACGTTCCACCTTTAGACTTATATAGGCGCCTCCCAAAATTTAAGATCCCTCTTCCGATTAACTTCCCGTCTCTGCTAACATATTCCTCTCCAGATCTGCTTGTGGCGCTGATGACCTTCATCCGTCACAATAACATAAAATTATAAATTATTCTGTATATGTGGGTGTGGTATTCGTGTATTTTATGTTTTAACAATTATAATATTTATTTATTTCTATTTTTTGTTTGTTTCAGTCCCGTACTAATCCAGCAAGATCTACATTGTATCAACTAAATCAATCAAATAATTTTATTCGCTTAAAATTTTTTTTTTTTTTTTTTTTTTTTCAAGCACTTGTTTTTTCAGCTCACTTTAGACATTGGCAGAATAGTCGACATCGGCTTTGCTTGCCATTTATTAAGAATAGAATAGAAACATTTAAATGAAGAACATAATTTGTAAGTAAGTACCTACCGACACCGATTTACTATAATATTATCCTATATTTTATGTGTGTCAAAAAATCCTTAGGTCACGCGTTGCGTCGTATTTAAATTATTATTTTGGAATACATTTTAAGCATTTAAAGGAAAGAGGACCGATTCAAAACAAAAAGGAAACCGTTTTCAACCGACGAAAAAAACGGAGGAGGTTCTCAAGTCGACGCGTATTTTTTTTTCTGTTGCGCCGTCACGTTTGACGTTACTTTCAATATTGGTTTCATCTGAACTATTGAAATATTTAAAATCCTTATTAACGAAAACGTTCAGGTGCATTTCCATAACGTAATCTTTGTGTGTTAATCCTTAGCGATGCCTCCTTCATTTATCGTCACTGTTCATTCGTCATTTTCTCGAACGTAACCTCAAAATATGAAGTAGGTAAAAGGCAAATAAATACGAATTGCGGGAATCCATATAAAAATTGTTAGCAATATAGGAAGGGCATTAAATTCTCCTCCAAATACACTAGGTTTGGTTGTGACAACGGACTTTTTTCGTTTGGTACAGGGTGCCCTACATTTGACGGCATTCTCCTTTATTACCAATTTAAATTATGCGTATATTTAAACCACAACTGACTGTCACAGGCCACAGGTGACAATTTGCTTAATAATTAATTTTCCTGACTGTACATCAGTATAATAATATAGGTGTTCATGGTAAGTTTGGTTGTGTGCTGTTACGGGGAGAATTTGCAAGTAAATTAGGAAAACCTAAACATTAAAATGACAAACCATGTGGGTAAGAGAGCGAGGAGGGGCGCGGCGCGCGCGTGCTCCAGGTGGCGAGCGCGCCGTCCGCGTGCGCCGTCATGAGCTTGCCGTCGTGCTGCCACGCCGCCGCGCGCACGCCCTCGCCCGGCGCGCCCGCGCCCAGCGCGCCGCGCCACTCCGCCGCGCGCGCGCGCAGGTCCCACACCACCACCAGGCCCGTCTCGAACGCTATCAGCAACTGGAACATAAACGTTACAGTTTCAGAAAAACATTTCATCATCTGCCTCATGCCCGCCTGTTCCTGTTCACAACTATGTTGGGGCCTTCCAACCTAACTGAATGCAGCTGAATACTAGTATTTGACATCGAACATTGTTCTGACCTCCACAACCCAGTTACTGGGTAATGCGATACCCCTTGGTAAGACTGGTTGTCAGACTGGCACTTCTGACAACCCCTAACGACTGTCAAAGAACCATCAATGACAGTCGTTACGTTACGGCAAATACCACCTTTAGTTTTTTCAAAAGGAATCTGTTTTTTAGGAGGATGTAATGGACGTATCTTAACCACCCGTGGACATCGTCAGCATACGGACATACAATGTGGGCTCAATACAACAACAAACAAACAGCTCTGCTCATCCTGCTATCCGAGTTTGGCGCTGAATGAATGCATTCGTCTTTAGTTAAAGTACGTGCCCGTACTTCCTGTCCATGGTATGATAAAGAAAACATTTCGGTCGACTAATATTTAAGAGTATTTTATAAAGTAAAGTTCGAGTGATTCGTACCTTGCTGGCGTCCAAGGGATTATCACAAATTTCCACCACCGCGCCGGGGTGGCTCTGTCTCGTCCTGTAACAAATAAATGTTCATTTTAGCGTGGCGCTCCCGGAACATTTACAATGAATATAATTGTAACTCATAATCTTTGCTCATCCTTTTAGTTAAATTAAAAATGTTTGCGTCGGCGTAGGTATACAAAATCTTATGAAGGTTAAACTTTTGCTTGTTCAGCAAAATCAAAACTGTTTATTAAAGTATCCTGTTTGTTCGTTCAACAAAATTAGAAGTTTAATTTTTAGCACACTTACTTTTGTTTTAGACTATCTTGCAAAGATAATAAACAGTCTGCTTTGGCTCTTGTAGTTTTGATTGTGAGTACCTATCGATATTTATTTATTTAGTAATAAAGGTCTAAACCTTTATTAATAAGCACGCGCGCTTTATTTGTATACAGAAGCTGTTGTTCGCAATAGCTTCTGTACATAATATATCTTACGTATTATCTGTAGTAACAATAGTCTCGGCTTACACAGTCGCCATTAACAGGGTAACAGCATTCTCAGAAATAATTTATAACACATATCGACATCAGTTCTATACATAGATTGTCAAAGCCTATGCATGATAGTCCTACGCGTATCAGATGGGAACACGTGTTAGTTGTCAAATCTGTGTCATTCGTGACAGGGGTAGCGAGGGGGGGGGGGACCGGCGCGGCTCGAGCATCGACGTGACACGTGGCGCGTAGTTGTACTACGAAACTAGCGTAGTGGAGAGGCGTTTTTTTTTCAGAATAGGAAGCTTGATTTGCATTAATTATGCATGGATTTGTGATCAATTATAAAAAATGATGGAGGACAAATACCTGGCAATCCGTGTTAAGCACCGTCCGCACTGGAAGTCAACATAATTTAAGTAACTACAGTATGTACAAGTTCGAAGTTTGATCAAGCGCTTTTACGTTAAGGTGAATGCGCAGTTGTAGACCGCGAAATTCAAATTTTCTTACGTTTTTTGCAATTTGCAGGCCAGTGTCAGGTTGTATCTTGATCAAAATTTGATTCGCGACAATAACAGGTACGTATTTATAGAATTATAATCATTAGAATCATTAATACATCTTTCTAAGTTAGATTTGTACCACTAAGCAGTTTTCCATAAGAGATTTGTTGTCGTGGTACAAATCTAACTTAGAAAGATGTATTAATGATTCTAATGATTATAATTCTGTAAATACGTACCTGTTATAGTCGCGAATCAACTTTTGATCAAAATACAACCTGACACTGATCTGAAAATTGCGAAAAACGTAAGTAAATTTGAATTTCGCGGGCTACCCTGGCACTTCCCCCTTAAGGCGAACGCGCCACGGCCATAAGAAAAATCAAAGTTAATTCTTTTTGAAGCATCTTGTCATTAAAACTTAAGTATGTTGTCTTCAAAGCAGCTCCACCGTCAGTGTCGATCTGTATCGTGTTAGCTTCATTGAGTGGGAGCGCGCGGCGTCGCGGCGCCACTTGTTGCGAGCGTGCGGCGCGGCGGCGGCGCCCCTCCAGCCGGGGGGGGGGGGGGGGGTAGCGAGATTAGAGTGGCTTTCAGCGGGAGCCAGGCGGAACAAAGTCGCGGCGGCTTTGAACCTGCACTCTAATTTGTATACGTACGACTGTACGCGTGAACCACATTGGAAATAGAAGAATAACAGTGCTCCACTGTTGCGAGAATAGAACATAGAGAATTGTTGCAAGTTTAATTAAAGCAGAATCTTTTCGGCTTGAACTATCAGCGTTTGAAACGATAACTTCGTACGTATGTGTGTAGGCGCACGTTCCAGTGCTTCCTGCCGAGCTCCGATGAGCGTAGAGGACAGGTGGGTACACGTTGCACCGAAGGGCTAGGCACCTACCTACTTACAGCTTGATTTTTCATAAAAACGTATGCTTAACAACTAAAAACAGTAGGGGATAATAGTTTGCCGGAAAACAAATATTTTGTTTCATATGAAAGGCTATCAATTAAACATGAATATTTGCAATCAGAAATTTCTGCAGAGAAGATATTATTTACTGAACCCTTTTAATGTTTCAACCGCTTAATTGCCGTATTCATTCTGTAATTCTGTATACAACGTTCATTTCAGGAGGCAGGTGTTCAATGCTTCCATACAATTAGTTATATATATATATTTCCGTCACAAAATCAGGCATCGAGTGGAGAGCGAGTGAGCGTGAGTGGAGTCATACAGACAATGACACTCAATAAGTATTGTCTGTGGTAATGATAAGTTAAATGAAACGATTTTATCCTTATTTTTCAAATTCTTCAATAGTTGTTTATTAATATTTTTCAAATTCCCATTTTATATTTTATATCCATATTTCGTGAGACTGAAACCGTCAACATCGCCCTGTTCTTCGGAAAAGGCTAGGAATGCAATATCCTACTATGGCATATTGACACAATTCCCCTGGGGCGCGGGGCATGTTAAAATTGCATCTTTATTGACTGTTTATTGTTTGCTCGGGACGAACATTTTATTTTCAGACGGATAATGTTCTACAATCATTTTGTTGTAAAACAAAACTTTTACTCAGTCATCCACATCTTGACCTGTATCGCTACTTATACCCGATCAACCTAGAATGTACTTCATAAGTACCCACACATAGTCTGGTAACAACGCGCAGCAATCCGTCGCTCACTCGCTAATGGATATTGCGCGTACACTCCTACAGTACAGATTGGCCGAGCTCTTACGTCGCCACATATTAATCTGGACTTTATGGCAGTCGACAAATATGTAACAACTACGAATTGTAGGCATTGTTGATATTTAGCTTTGACATACAGTGGGTGTATATTTAGGTTTGGCAATAGGCTCGCTCTGATTACATGGAACTTAAATATAACTGGCGAAATGTTGGTGTACTATACGTACACCCTGCCTGACCCTGTAGAGAATGATGGCCTGATTTTATGTTATGTTATATACAGTCATTGATTATGACAGCGGAGCCCATTAGTTATGACAGCGTAGCGTGTGCAGCACATTGGTTATGACAGCGTAGCCTGTGTAGCGTATGGGTTACAACAACGTAGCCGGCGTAGCGTATGGGTTACGACAACGTAGCTAGAATCGCACATTGCTTGGTTACGAAAGCGTATCGGGCGTAGCAGCCCGTATTGGTATCACTACTTCACAAAATATTTTGATATTCCAAATTGTGCTTTAATTCAATGGCAATTTAGTGTAGACTGTACTAAGAGTCATGATTGCGGTATCATAAAGTAACCTCAGATTATAAGCAATCATTTACAAGTGCGTATTTACATAGTCAGCGCTACAAGTGCGCATTTTGTAACCCACCAATCTGCCGCTTGCATAAAACCAGACTTATTGTCACTCCCCTCAGTTTATACAAACGCATATTTAATATCTCAATATCCACATCTCGCCACTTTTATGACAGCGTTATAATTATAATGATGCCCATAAATGTTGGAGTTATTATCCGAAGCCTCTCAGCGTATTTTATGATTGACGCTAAAAATACTCTTGAGTGACAGTTGGTGACGCTGTTGGAGGATGTTACTTGGAGCACTGATTGGAGTAGAAAGGTATTGGATTATTCATTGTTTCTGATTTGTTGCGTCGCGTACGACTTATTACATTATGTATCTATCTACACTAATAATAAAGCTGCAGAATTTGTTTGAACCGGCTATCTCTGGAACTACCAGGCGAATTAGAAAAAATGTTTTTGCGTTTGATAGTTCAATTTTTGAGGAAGAATATCACGCTAGGACCCTTACATCTAGGAGCAAAACATAAAAAAGTCTAAAAGAACGCTAAGTGAAAACGAAGTAATAGCGCGGGCAGGCGATGCGATGCGATGCGACGGCCACCACGTTGCATCTCGGGGGAACAAGACATTTAACGCGGAAGAAGTTTATGTTATAAATTAAGTGAATGCAATTTGGTGATATTAGTTTCATAATTATAAATCAAGTTATAACTCTACTAACATTTCGAATACAGTTCACCCATAATACATGACAAACTCAAATATGAAGTTTGTAAAGGTGTTTTGCACGATTTATCGTTTTTTGTGTGTACTACAGACACACTACAGACAAACTGAAGCCGGATATTAGAATAATATCCGTGCCGGATAGCCGGCTATACTTCCCGGAGTACTCAGCTGCGACCTGAACGTCTTTTTATAAGGATAATATCGTAACAGGAAATATGATGTTTGTTGAAACTCTTTCAAATTTTATTTTGAAGACTATCACTTTAAATTGTGACGTTTAAAATAGATTGTTGAAAAAAATTAAGCTATAAGGAGATCATTGTATCTTACTTCTAATGGCTAGTTTACACAGTGCGAGCTAGCGTACGATTCAGCCTGCCGAGTAACTGCACTGCAATAACTCGCACTGTTTGTGAGTAACTCGTAGGTGCGAGTTGGACAGTAGCTCGCATCCGAGTTACTTCAACATTTTTTGTTTTCACTCGCCTGTTCGCCCGGCAGCAACTCGCACATGGCAGCAGCTCGGTCATCACTCGCATCGTTTTGACGCGTTCAGCAGTAGCTCGCCAGTGCCAGCCGGACAGTTGTGAGCGGAACCTGTGTTTTTTGTGTGCCCCTTTCTTTCGCTCTTTTGTTTTTGAAGTTTATCATAGGCATTTTTCAATTCTTGACATAATATTGTTGTCATAGACCTTATCACCGTTTTTTTTAAATTAAAACACGTTCACTTGACATCGTGACAACTCGCAAGAGTTAGACTGGTCAGCAACTACTATGTGTCGTGTAGACAGCAAAGGCGAGCCGAGCTACTGGCGTACAAGTAAACAAGCTGAGTAGCTATCTACTGGCTAGGCAGCAGCTCGCATTATGTAAACTAGTCATAAATGGTTGTCAACAACTTTTTTTGTTATCCGCTGGCGGGTTTTTGTCCCCATTAACAACAACATAAAATCGAACCATTGAATGAAGATAAAAAACTTCCACAAAATAATTGTACTTTCCAACAACCTACAAGCATCGCTCCACTGCCTGCAACACGCAATAGATGTCACGCTACGGGCGGCCGTCGCTCGGCAATTGTTGCTCGCGACGACGACGGCACGCCGATAATTTTGATAAGCGACATAAAGCGGTTCCGGAGGGTAGTCCGGTGCCGCTGTCACGCCGCCATCTTGCGCCGTGACCGGCTGCGTGTGATTGTTCACGCCGCGTCGGTAGGTGTCCACACCGACACCCTCGTCATTATCTCGCTCATTCACGCTCATTTGCGAAATCAGGTCAACAGAATTCAAACTGTTCGTGTGATTAGATTGAAGCCTACTGCTGCCTACCGTCAACGAATCAAGGGCGATGTAATAAAGGTTATAGGTATTTGTAATACAAGTTATGTAAGTAAGGATAGTTAAGTCCCAAAGTAAATGTATTAGGATAAAAAGGCTGAAATCTCAGCAAAAAATAACAAATTCAAATACTACACAGTTACGTAATTTTCCGCTTCAAAGAGCATCACAAGGATCTTTCATTATCCTCTTGCGCACTCCACCTCCGCTCTTTTTGCGCCATAATTTATGTTATTTTAAGAGACTGCGAACAAACGAGCCTATTCATTTGCGATTCGGCGTGATTTTTATTATATTTCATAATACAGTCCCTACGCCTGCTGCGGACGGATATCATTAAAACGTCATAGTATTTTATAAGTACCATGGTATCTAACAATGGTGTCGGGTGACAACCCTGGGCGTTTTAATTGTTACTGTAACGCCATTGGCGGAAGTTCATTACCAAGCGTCAATGAGTGCGCGTTATTTGAATTGCGAAGTCGACGCGAAGTAATAGGGTTGGCGCGGCCTGAGGGCGTGTTATAACGATCTTTATTGTCTGTGAATTTTGCGTTTACAATAATGGTGGCGGAGGCGAAGAGGCGGTCGGCCCGACAAGTTCTCCAATTAACTTAGTGTTTCCTGCGGCGAGATACTATTAGCTTAGGATGTTAGTTCTGTGATCGTTACATATTAACAACAGCAACTGGTGAAGTGTGCCGCTGTTTGTTCGTGAACAGCTGTGAGAAACAATTGTCAGCAAAATTGGGAGTTATTCAGGGAAGGTTGCCGTCTCTAGGTTGCCGTTTAAGTGAGCATTAAGATTTGGAGCGAAGCGGCGACGTTTACGAGCTGTACACACGGCTGTGTCGCCAAACTTCAAGATCTTTAACTCAGTAAATTAGGTTGTATGTGTAAAGTTCAAGTTCAATCAAAGTTAAGTAACATGTAATTAGTTATAAGTTTATCCAATTTCTAAAACCTACGGTCAATAACAATTTCGTACCGAAATTCTAACATCAAATAGAAAACTAAATAGTTTGTCCAATGTAAGACAATTAAATTTTGTCTCTATTTTAGCGCCCAATGTCCTACAAAGTATTTAAAACTAACTCAAAATAATTAAAACACGAGCCATTAATAGCGATGACTGAAATTTTCCTGAAATAAGCTGTAAGGTGGCGACACTAAAGTTTTGTGTTTCAACTTTATTAATATCAGTTTAAGAGCGGACAATGAACAATGGCCGATGAAACGTCCTTGTTTCTGGATGGCCGGAGACATTTCGTTTAGTGGAAACTTTTCCAATAACTGTTACTGTTATTAGTAAACTGTTACCAGCTTTTGTCTCTCTAATAAAATAATTGTTAGAAATGAGAAATATTCTATTGAAGGCACTTTTTACTTACATTCCTGGATGTTTGTTCAATATCTTGAACAACTTCAAATCGATTAAAATTTTCTTTGTTTATGTTTTAATTGGCACAAGAAGAAGTTTTCTTGGTAATGAAAACACAGGATAGCATCCCGGGACATCGACGCGCATCCTGTAACCTTGAATTCAGCACATGATTCTAGACCCCCTAGCGCAGAAATGTCTCGTCGGTTACCAAAAAAAAAAAACATCTGCTGTTTCATAGAAAAGTCCAATACCTACGCGGCGCGGTCTAAATGTACGGAAAAGCTATTTTTTTTTAATAACTAGCGAATAAATATCAACTCCGGTGGGGTTCAGAACCATGTACTGAATCCATGGTAACTGCCACTCTGTTCTGTACACACGGAAGGTAAACGTAATCATGGAGGGAGACACAAATATGTAATCGAAGAAAAATAACCTCTACTTCGTAAACTTAAGGAAGTAGTAAGTATCACACGTTGCTAAGAAGAGACCAAGTCCCTTCAGATGTCGCAGTCTATAATAAACACTTACCTGGAAAAATATTAAATGAACCTAATTCAACACGTCTTTGTTTATCCTCCGAGGACGGCCATTACTTACCAAACCCACGCACAGATGGCGCTGCGCCGATAATTTCAATAGCGCGATGCAGGTTATTTTGAACTGGATTTTCCGTTAAATATAAATTGGAAATTGGAATGTATTTGAATCACGTTTTCGTTTAGTTTTGTCGGCGGACTGGACAAGCCGGCGTGAATACTAATCGACTTTGTATTATCGTTTTTGGATAACGGCGGCGTGGGCCGGGGACTTCGTTACCTAACAGTACAGGTATGCTTCATGACAAAGCAGATATTTCTTTTGTAAATATTTTTTCTTGTGTTATTCTGAAACACTAAATAGAGATAATAAGGAGATGTGCTGGTAAACCTTAGGCGTAATTGATGATGAAATATTTCAGAGTAGTACTGAAGCTTTGTAATCTAGAGCCTCGAGAAAGAAAGAAAGGTCCTGATAAATTATTTCCCTGCGGACTGACATGACAAACGCTTTCCGTCGTGACTTATAAATTGTGAGACAAGATAAGACGCTGTAAATTCGCCATGTTCTTTTATTTGTAAATCTCAAGTTATCTTGCGCAAATGTCACTTATGAAAGATTAATTCTCGAGTGATTATTTATTTATGTGCGTTTGGTTACACGAAATAACGACTCTTTAAAACAAAATTAAATTTACTGTGTATTCTTATTCTCAGGTGCTGATAAACTTTGCTGAATGCGACGCAGGTATACACATAGCTTACAGAGTAAAGTTTAGAAAATCCCCCAATTGCATATTCTGTTCCAATAAAAAATAAACCACAAAACAAAACGTCGAACAGTTTTAGTTATAAACCAGTTAGCCTGGGATACAAACAGGTTGATTCTGCGACAGAATCGTTTACGTTCGGTGTTCACTGCAGCGGCGGTGCCGGATCAAAGGAGGCCACCAATCAGAGAGCACAAATAAAAACATTTGAATGGAATTAATGGAGCGAGCTGACTGCCGGAGACGATTGAAATAGCTATAGTATATGCTGATCTTGTTAAAATATGCCAATACATGACGCTGTAATGTAATGCTGCTGGGGAGTTTGTTGCGCCATTCTTTCTTTCAGCTAAAGAAAGAAAAGAGGAAAGGAAATACGTTTATTCGCGGTAAAGCACTATTACATGGCGCGGGCAATTTTGGGGACTGTCTTATGTAAATTTGACGTTCAAGCAGTGCTGGTTCTTAGTTAGAATAAGTTAGAATAAATAACTCTTGGTTTTTTTAACTTTTTTATAGGTTTTTTTTTGAGAACTGTTTTATTATTTGCAGTTATATTGTAAATGTTTTGTAGGAGTTTATGACCAAGATCACACCTAGGTGTTCCTTAAAGTTTTTGCTTAGCGCACTTAAGTATCTGAGTTTCTAGCTATTTGATGTAAGTTACAAGGATGGCAGTATTCTTAAAATACAGTTCCTATTTAAACATTGGCACGTGTTATAATAATCACAAACAAAACACGCCAGCCAGAAACATATTCAAAAGAAAACCTGTGAATACATACTAAGCGAAAAATGCAAGTTCTTGCGCAACAACGTCTGAGGAGAGGACACTTGTGTCCTTATTGAGCTCATAAATTGTGACCCCCGCCTGTGTGGGACGCTTATTACCCCCTGCCCACCCCGCCAGCCCGGCGTATGGCGTGATCATGGCAGATATTAACATGCTCCTAATATCGGACGGTCGGGGAATCTAGTTTGCTGAAAGTACGCGCTTTACTTGTAGTAAACAAGAGCACAAACCCGCTGTAAATGTGTGCATGAAGACGAGTAGCGTCAGCACATGACACACACTTCCGAGTTCGCCATCGTCTCGGCCGGCACCGAGAGCTGCTGCGCATTATACACGAAGTGACGCGCTCTTTACTTGTGGAAGTAAAGCGCACGTCGCCGTCGCTTCGTGAGATAATAAAACTATATTAGATAGTGAAGAGATGGGGCAACACAGATAGTCACACAAGGGTCGGTGTTATTTTTTCTTTCTTGAAAGTATTACTGATATTATAGTGCAATCAACCCCTGAAAGAAGTCTTTATTTCTCTTGAGCCCAGTAAAGGTCAAGTTTTAATAAAAAAATCCTGGTTTTAACATGGATCTCGGAGCTAACAAACGCATATTATTGACCAGTTAATTTGGAAAAAAGTGAGCCCTACCTCCAGGACCAATGTAGAGGAGGAGGACTACCGGTCGCGCGGGATGAGGGTCCATGTTATCTTATTAGTGGGAGGGAAGGGACGTGCCTAATTAACTAATTAAATTCCACATGTCTGTATGTTGTCGTCGGGCTCCGCTGCGCGCTGGTGCGATAGAAACAACCGTACGAGAGCCAGCGTTTGATCTATATGAACTGTCTAGTTATACTAAAGGGACTCCAAAATGGTTCACGTTATACGGGTGATGTTATTTTGAGCCCAGAATCTAGAAATAACATTTATTTTTAACCGTTGGAGTGGTTTTCAGAAGAGCATTCTTAAAATGTAATAAATTAAATTGATTGATTTATGGGTTAATCGACCACTTTCATAATTAAACAATCATTTTTCATAACTGCCTGCGTATAGCGGGCGGTAGAATTATTAATAGATACACATTATACGCGTATTAATAATACACACTTATTAACGATTCTGTGTCACGCGCCGATATGTGACGACAGATGCGCCGCGTGACTGATTCATGAAACGTTCTCATATTTAATTAAATTGCTTTCATAAAATGTCAGTTATTTAAAGCCTATAAAGGTTAAAGTGAAAATGGTTCAATACACGATCAACGGTTCAACGTTAATAATGATAACTTACAAACACTATGCATATGCGTTTGTAGATAGGTTTAAAAATGCAGGACACTAACATAATTGGCTAAACTTTAATTAAAAAACACGATACGAGCTGAGCGGCAATTAAAAGTAAGTTTCAAATAAACTGTGAAATAATTAAAGAATTAGTAATTATGACGTCAGTAGCAGAGCGCCGGTATACGAAGAAATAAACACGTTTGTTAAACAAAGCTCAACTCTGCCTTGTGTCGCTGACAGTTCTGTAACTCGAGTGCTGTTCGTCCAAGTGCGGTTCAAATCAGTGCTCTGAGTGGAATACCTCGCGTTTTCGCCCCGCACACGCCACGCAACCGCCCCGCACCCGCCAAGCACCCGCCACGCGCTCACAAGACTCAATACACAACATTTCACTTTTGACGAAAGTTTAATTAACGAATGAAATTGGAAAATTCTAATTATTTTCAACGCCAGCGCCAACAAGTGATTGTCCGGCGACCGCTTTAAAGAAAGGTTCTGTAAATTAATAACGTTTTTGTTTCATAAAATGTGCTATAATATATACGGTGCGCGGCGGTGGTATCAGTTTATTCAATAAAGTACGATGAACTACAGGCTCCATGGTGTTAAGCAATAAATAAAAAAGCAAAAGAATCGTCTAAACTTCAAATTGCCAGAAGTAAAAGTAACAAACTGACTGCTCACAACACCTTACATTAAACGACCGGCGAGGTTGGAACCAGTTTAAGGTTCCAACAACGATCAGATCGTGCCAACATGTCTGCGGGATTTATGTGGACGTTTCTGTTGCATACCCAAAATTTGTAGACATGTGACATCTACCAACCCGAGAGACACTAAACGCCCCAGCCGTAACAGCAATAAAACTTCTATTTGGTCTCGTTCAGGGTCCTTCAACCGATTAATAAATCAATAGAAACCAACAAAAACACTTTTAAAGAAGAAAACTTCGTAATCCATTTAACATGAAAGTAAAATGTCTTAATTGCTTTAAATGTAATCACGATTGTAATTTACGTTGGAAAGTTAGTCCCTGAACGGGAACTTGTAACTTTGGAAGTCCACGACAGACGCTGTTGTTGGCGACCAGCGTTAGTATTTATATACGTATATCTTTGCCTACTCATCTAAGGTCTTGGAAGCGTATGATTATATTACGTTACAAACTATTATATTCACTACCGGGCGGTGTGTTACCATCTTTACATGAACATCGAAAGCACGTACAGTTACCACAAACTGAAGCTAAATAATAAATAAAATACGTGCTCCCGAGACAAACGAGTGCGATTAGCTTCGTCATACATATTCCGTAATGTGGCCGTTACAGCGCTGTCCCCTCCAGATAATATTTTACGAGCAATGTGCCTTAAAACAAGTCGTTTCGCTTTAATTACCGGCGATATGAATTCTACGTCTCTCAGGGAATTGTGTAGGACGACCTATATTTCTCATTATAATTTGCAATCCCATATAATTATAACGAATATGGCACAAGGAATAATGCATAGAAATATGAATTTAGTAACTGAAATCGTGCAGCACATAGTTCCGTAGCACGGTATTCGGAGCATTCCCGCTACGCTTTGTAGCACATTGTTTCGTAGCTGTCATGGCGTAGCGGCTACGTCAGCTGCTACGGACGTAGCGTCGTAGCACGAGTTTTGTGTAGAGGTCGACCGTGTAAGCTACGACATGATTGTGTGCTCTAACGATATTACGGTGAGGGCTTCCAAGAAACAGTTATTGGTGAAAATAGGGGCTTAACGCAATTGCTAACATGTTATGAAAACGGAATATTAGATTGTTTTTTATTTTAATGTTCTCAATTTTCGGGTAATAAGTGGCAAAAAGATTGACAATTACATAACATATCACATATATTCCCAGAAGGGTTGGCCAGACGTGTACAGTACCTACACCTACATTTCGCCGTATTGACAATTAAAATTTTAAATTGTATTATTTAGCTTTCTAGTCAAAGGTGAAATTCGTAAGTTGGGAGCTTTTCTGCTACTAAATAAAACATTTGAAACAAGAATTTAAACCACAATATAGTATTTCAGACACATATGACGTAACACACTGTACGAGCGCCAGCATGGCAGCTAGTTCTGTCGCACGTGTTCAATAATACGATACTAATAACACTCAGTGCGACACAATGCGATGTGTTTCACCTCCGAGGCGACGCGCGACGGTTCAGTCAACATGTGTCGCGACCGATTTATACATGGAGATTGAAGGAAGACACGTGTGGCTGTGGCGTGGCTGATAGCGCTGTGAATATTATACTTATTTTGCAGATATTGAGAATATCTGACGGGTAATTAACGTAATTTTAAGAACTTTCCCAGTCTCTCAATATTTTGAACGTTTTTAATTACAGGAATTGACCTTCTAGTTTTATGTAATTCAATCAGTTTTATTAGTTTCTTTTAAGGGCCGATTTCACCAACGTGAGGTTTCTTTTGTCCCTGGATTTAAATTAAATTACAGTTTTTAGGGTTCTGTACCTCAAAAGAAAAAACGGAACCCTTATAAGATCACTTCGTTGTCCGTCTGTCTATCCGTCCGTCAAAACACTTTTTCTCAGGAACGCGTGAAGTTATCAAGTTGAAATTAATATCAAATACTCAGGGCCGCAATCCCTTGAAGCAGTGCAAAAATCAAACTATCTAAAGATACGGGCGTGTATGTTCCGTTTATGCCGCGTATTTTGACAATCGCAAGGAAATCAAAACCTATACGGTACTTCCCGTAGACCTAGAATCTTGAAATTTGGAAAGAAGCAATGTCATGTATCACAAGTAAATTGAAAAATCCGAAAACCGTAAATTTGTAGTTACATACCTACAAATTTGTACGGAATCCACGCTGCGCGAGTCCGACTCGCATTTGAGCGGTTTTTTTTTTAACCAAAACTGTCAGGCCCTAGGCGACAATGGTCTCTCCATTGTAAGTTTTTGACAGATTTTGTATGGCATATAGGGTAATCTGTCAAAAACTCACAATGGAGAGACCATTGCAACGTTTGTAAATTAGTAACCCCCTGGTCAAAGCATAATGTATCAGTTTCTACTTTCTACAGTGAAACACTAACAAACCTAGAGCCCAACGACAAAGGTCCCACAATCCCGATAATCTCTAACAACAACACTCAAGCCGCCACTAAACTCGAGCCACTCATATTGTTACTATCTGTTATCAGCCGGCGCAGGCGCAGGCTCCCGTGCCGATTGGTATTCACACGATGGGCCATTTAATTGAAGATCTTCCTTCGATTGCCGCGGTCTGACGACGGAGGGTGGACACTCAATGTTGCGGTCGGTGCGAGTTATTTTATAGTGGGAATAATAGGAAATAAACTGTTATTGGTACAGGGTCATATTATAGTTACATGTTACATGATATAAAAGATTTCATAATTGTTATAATAAGACTTTACAGTTTTAGTATTTTTCTTTCTGTAATAGGTGTTTTTAGCATCACAACTATAGGATTGACTAATAATTGCGGTGTACCTAAAGCTATGTTATCGGCCAATATTTCATTCATGGTAAATTTCGATTCATACATTTTATTAAGATAATAAAGATAACAAATGTTTTAACAACATTAAACATTTCTTCACAATATCGACTAACTAGATGATAGCGATGTGTTATAGCGCCAGCAGCAACCAGGAAGCTGAATTGATGTGAGACTAAACAACAACAGTCGAACAGCCGTTGCTCCTACCTCTGCTGCCCAGCCTGTTACATAAATATCTCCAACAAACACAGCATCCCTGCATCCCCTTGCATCCCTGCATCCCCATGCATCGGAGCGTGACTTGTTGCTTGCGCTCACAAACTGCCTTCGACTGTATGACGTCTGTCAGTCTGTCAGTGTGTCAGTGTATAGTGCACAAAGATGTTCTTTTGTGACATTTATACACTTTTGTGCAACAAACAGAAATTAGTAGGATAACAGAATATAGGAGAGGGGTTTGTGGCTTAGTAATAACACCGCACGGGTCAATCGATCAGGTTAAGCTACGCTTGCCGCGGTTGGTCCGTGGATGAGTGACCATCTTTACATACCAAGACCCCTCCGTGCCTCGGAAAGCACGTTAAGCCGTTGGTCCCGGCTGTCATTCGTGGATCTTTGAGAGTCGTTACGTAGTCTTACTAAGGGGTTTCGTATTACCCAGTAACTGAGTTGTGGAGGTCAGATAGGCACTCGCTCCATGTAAAATACTGCTACTCAGCTGCATCCGGTTAGACTGGAAGCCGACCCCAACATAGTTGGGAAAAGGCTGGCAGATGATGATGATGAACAGAACTTACCTTAGGAATATTGTTAATGGTGTCCCTCCTGTTGTGTTAGAGGGAGTTGATACTTGATCGTTAACATTTTAATATGAACATAAAATTGTCTTTCATGTTGAAAAAAATTTAGTTATTCTACTAAACAATCGCCTTCAGCAGTTTTTCATAATATATTATATATCCTCACACTGTAGGCATTTTTATTTACATCTGCCTCGAAAAGTCCCACTGTGTGTGTTAATCTCAAATACTAGGCTAAAGTTGTGTACGCTAAGCACGCCAGCATTTCATAAAGTTTTTCAATCTCAATTTTAAGCGTGAAATATGGGCGTTAGACTTGTGTACTCACAAAACTTATATGAAAACATAAAGAAATGTTTCTTTACCGAGATTAAACGATAAACATTTACATTACGATGTGATACAGCTTGTTGACTAGTGTGTGAGTACATACAACACGGTGTCGGTCACATAACAAAGTTATCATTTATATACATAGTGAGCCATCGTTTAACTTTCAACAGGCGGTGAACGAATCAATAGAAACTCGCTGTATTGTTCGTCCCCATTCAATTCGATTACTTTAATATGAAAGTATTGAATGTATTTCTGTCCTACTCAATAGCAGCGGCCTGGTTCGGGGCACAATTGATTTTAAATGAAATTAATTGGAAACGTTTGGTGGGAACTTTCCATTATGGCGGGTAGGGTTTCCATTATATCCTTTTCAATTTCAAGTTCTACCACAAAGAAATTTGCTACTTGTGGCATATTGCGTAAAACATCCTTTATTACATAGAATATACTTTAATAACACAACAAACAAATCATCATAATAACATTATACTGAAACGGGATTGCAAGTCAAGTGAATGCTAATATTAGTTTGTCAATCTCATCATCTGCCTACAATATTACCTCTTCCTTGTGCTACAGCGAGGCACTTTGCTACATAATCAGTATTTTGCTCAGGCGCAACGCATCGTGAACGCATTGCTCCGCTCGCTCGCTAACAGCCCATTTGAGCAATTTGAGCGCTTGCAGTGTATTAGCTCAGCTGAGAAACCTCCCTGCCTTGACGAGGGAATATGCTGTTAACCTTTGTAAACTATTAAGTACATATTGCAGGCGAATATTATCGAGATAGGAGTTTAGATGTGGTTCAAGTTTATTATTCTAAAAACTATCTATCATTTGCTCAATAGAACCGAAGTATTCAGGAATATCAGTACCTTTTTTTTTTTTTTTTTTTTAACGTGGAGAAATGCTCATGCATTCTACACTATCACGGGGAGATAGTGCAGTTATGTGGGACTCTAACCCACTAAAAGTCCACGGTGTCCTCCTCTGCCGCTTACGGCGGGAACACGGGCACGCGTTTGCACTCATCCGTGAACCCGCCGCGGCTGTCCGTCACCGGACCCCCCTCTGGGGAGTATTCCCCATCATCGGCGCACCAGAACACATAGCACGCTGTGACCACCTCTGGGACCAAACCAGCACATTGGTGCCAGACGACCCCGTGTCTGGGCACCCTTGGTCCCCCTGTGACGGGTCAGGTAATTGGCCCCGCCACCTGCCAATTTTCGGCCGCAGAGGATAGGGAGAGCGGCCAACGTCATACCAACACTCCTCCTCCCCTGCGGCCCCACCGCGTCCGCCATCAGACGGTGGCGACCCCGTCAAGGCCGCGGAAGGTAGGGAGAGCGGCGCACCGCAATACCGGCACTCCTCCCCCGCCGCGGCCTCCAACCCTCAGCCGCGACGCCTCCCACACGACATCGCGGCCCGCCTCAGTTGCGATGTCGCCCAAGCGGCACCGCAACCTACTTGTTGGCCGCTACGCCGTCGGCTTACAGGCAAAAGCCCTGACGAGCGGCCCCTCCTCGGGTTCCTCTTCGCTTCACCGTGGGGGTCCAAGCCACGGCTACTGAGCCCCCCTGCCTCGACAATGCGGGAACCCACCGGGGGGGGAGGAATATCAGTACCTACAACATCTTATAACTTCAATTTGTTATGAAGAAAGGAAGTATTTCAAAAGTTTATTTTTATTTTTTTATTTGAAATGGATTGGCTCTTGACTTTAGTCTAGGTCAGAGGTGACAGAGACAAAAACGACGATGGAGTGAGCTTACCCAGAAGAAGCCTGTTCGCTCTCACTTTGAAGAGATTCGGGTTGTATGCGCTCGGAAACAGACGCAGGTAGCGAGTTCCACTCAAAGAACAAAGTATGCAAGTCGATATTATAAACTTATATGAAAACTTACTTTTAGTTATGTTCGCGCTTTGACGACGTTTTTACTCGTTTGTATAGTTAGTGCATTCCGAGCACATTGCCTACACACAAACATCGTTTAAGTGCCAATAAAGTGGTGTTGATAGTGACAAGTTGTCTGTCGCTTACGACACGTCGTAACAAGTTGTCTGTCGCTTACGACACGTCGTAACACTTAGCGCCGGCGCCGATTCGGTGATTACTTTTATTGTTCAATGTCATGGGGTCTGGCTGGGGAAAGAAATAAGGCGACGGGAAAAAAAGGAAATATTTTGATTAGAATGTAGTTATTTTATTCCGTTTGATACCGCAGAACCTATCCGCATCCTGGGAATACGTTGGTGTAAGGACATCACACCTGTGTAGGGCGCCACGCAGCTCCAGCATAAGATTAGCATTACCGTTCACTCTAATCTCCAAAGCACTCCCGCGCAACTGTGTCTAATTGAGTTATACTCGGCTCTGAACATCACAGACACTACAGACATATCTCACTGTTGATGGTTATACACTGTAACATACACCTTCAAAGAACGACACACAAAATATGTACGAAATGAAAATGACACACCAGGCTTGCCAGAGCGAGGTAAAACATCTAACAAATAAAGAATGTGATGTAAACGCGAATATGTCTTTTAGAATTGTATTTCCTCACTGACAAGACGAGGAAAGTTTATTACTGAAATGAAATGTCGTAAGAAAATCAAAGTTATTATATTTGACAGGCTGAACAACTCACTTTATGTGAGAAGCTGTTGTAACCTTTCGATTGGTTGGGAGAAGGAAACATTATTGTGAAGAAGATTTTTTTTTAAAGAATGATGAATTATTGATGATTGGAACAAGAGATTTAGGAAGCACTTGAAACAATCACGTTAGATTAATTTAAGAGCTTACTGACATTGTGTGGAGTAGAGAGTGCTCTAAAATCATGATTATTTACCATATTTCTATCGCCATTATCTTTTGTCTCTCCATTCAATCTCGTGAAAACATAAAGCACATTTTAAAGCGATAGCATCCTCGAGACGATGCCTCCTACGTAGATATGATATCGTGCGAGATCGTAAAGCGCCGCATTGTGTCGCACATAACCGTAAAGGTCGCGACAGAGGGGTAGGTAGAAACGCAAGTAACGAGCCGACGGACTGCTACATAAAATGTACACGTGAAATTTTTACTATCCGCGATATTTTTCTACTGAAATTCATTTTTTATTTTTCGGTGCTTAAAATAGAAGATATTTTTTCGTCCCACGCTACGTCGGTCGGTATCTTGCGTGGGATAGGCATTATGAGATGATACTTGCCTTTTACTGATCATACTTGATTACTCATTCTTGTCAAATTCTTCTCTATTACACTAAGCCAGGTGCTACAAAACTTGCACAAATCGAAACGTTTCTCCTATAAATGAACACATATGAAACATATTCCTGCTCAACGTTCGTCTACGTTTAAACAAAGTGTTGATCATCAGCTTAGCATACAAACGTCGACAGTTGTCTGAGGCATCTGGAGACAGTTTGCGAAGATGCTGTGACAATAACATAATATTTTATGACTTTAGCGTCCCTTTATATATATAAGTAATTCAGTTTTATATAAATTGAGACGAGAAATGCTATAGGTATTAGTTTTGAAAATTACAATATCGAGAGAAAAGGGTATAAAAATGATCCGAGGTATATATAATACTGCCGAGCTGCTTTTTCCTTTTTACATGGTTTCCTACATCTCAAAGCCTGCTTGATAAAATCCGTCTTACGAGCCCCCTGGGATGCTGTATCGTGGGATGATGAAGTATTCGCGTCTCTGCACCGCTCCCTCATATGTATGAGCTTAAAATTATAATTCATAGCGTGTCCTGCCCCTGGGTGAAGTTTACGATCGCCCAGCCGACTAAATACTTATATCACTTCAAGCATAAAGATGGATGAATAATAATCTAGTACAGTTAAACCAAAAAAGGTATGTGCTTGGTAATCTTTGTGTTTCCGTATTAGCACGAACGTCGCGCCACAGAGTAACCCCCAAAACTTCATAAAACTAACACAAACATTCGAAAACTTCATACAAACGTGCTTTTGCATGAAGTTTTCTTTCTTTCTTTGAAGACACTGACTCTTGTAACACAGGTACCACCTAGCTCAGGAGTCAGGGCTTCAATTGAAAATGTTACACCTTTTGTCGGATTCAATTTCCGTCGGGTTACACTCTGGTCGCAGATCGTCATCTGTCACTCAAAAGTTTTGGCGAATTGAAAAGGGTTGTTATTCTACAATTTTGTAATGATAGTAATACAAAATAAGCAATTACTTCCATGGTTGTATCAGCTCTGTATTAGATCTCATCATCGTGCTTTTGTATTGGATAATTCCCGAAACGCATACTTTTCTTGGGACATTTGTTCATCTCATCTGTATCTATAGACTGAAAGAATCCAGTTGACTGTACGTCAATGAAGTTATAGGTTTACGAGACATAAAACTGAAGGCAACTAGTGCTGCGGGTTTTATGACGGGGCGAGTCTTCGTAAAGATGGCGCCAAGGGAAGATTCTGTTGCCGACTGTTTACATGTTAACAGAGCTGTGCCGTGCTGGGGGTAAGTAGGTTTACGAGTATCGAGGGGGCTTTATCTATAAAGCATTGATTCAATGGATCGATAGAATAACAAATGTATACTCAATTACTACAAAACAGTAACTATCCAGTCGTAAATATGCCACACCGTGACTTCCGAAAAGTTCTGCTTTGTAGAGGATCGTCCCGAATACTGACACCTGAGTGACAGCGCCTTCCTATCCATACAACCCGACCAATAGAAATACCCGCCAACTATTAACTTAATTAACAACTATCATATAAGCACACTATCACAACTACTCGTTAGTTGTTTGACAAAGGTAGACTAGTTATATGATTGAGTTATACATATTATATTATTGTAGATACTGGTAATATCTACATTAATGTATAATTCACAGGCGTCATAGCGATAATCGGGTATGGGTTTACCCTTCACAGATGATGAGGGCCTTTAGTCGAAGAGCTGTCTATACTTAACTCCATTGTAATGTTTGACGGAATGAGGACGTCTTTATTACTTGATGAATTATATTATTTACTGCTTTGGTGTTTAGCTCAAAGCTCAGAATTATTAATAGGAAGCTCTTTGGAATGCAGTAAGTACGGCTGTAAGTTCTATAAGTGTGTCTATTTCTGCTGCAGAACACATAAGGAAACTGTAATAGAGAGAGTTCAGCGTAAGTCCCTTAGTACAATTTAGTAAAAATGTCGCATCGAACGTTTATCTTATAAAAACGCTTTGAATAAGTTTAGACTATTAACATTACGCTCTAGACGCTTATTGCTCCAAGGAATGATGCTCCATGACTTGTACATAATAAGTTTGATTGCTCTGAATTGATAAGTAAAATATGCTATATTGTACCTAGGACAGTAATGAGACGAGAGGCGTCAGGCGCGCTCTTATCCACTGTTTGCTACAACTCCCTGTCGTACAACTGCCGGAGAGCGCGCCGCTCCAGAGATTGATTCAAGCTAACACTAATCATTTTAACGATATCCATGTATTTGCCCTATCTAACAAAAATTTAAAGAACAAATTATTAAGCTCCTTGCTCATTTTTAATTTATATGTATTAATTAAGTGTGTATTAACTATTTGATTTTAAGATAACAAAAAAATTTTTATTATTGTTATATGTATATAGATTTTATTTAAATTTACCAATACTGTATCCTACTAATATTATAAATGCGAAAGTTTGTGTGGATGTTTGTTACTCTTTCACACAAAAACTATTGAGCGGATTTTGATGAAATTTTACAGTAATATAGCCTATAGGCTACTGTAAAGTTTCACCAAATTTATACATCAGAATAACACATAGGATACTTTTATCCCGATATTCCCACGGGAGCGACACTTATGCGGGTGAAACCACGGGCGCTGCTAGTCTAATATAAGCTAGTAACATGTTGAAACGTAGTGGATTGTACATTTACACGGTATTTAAAGCATAGCGGTGTTTATTTTTTATTTTTTTTCGGTGTTTTATGCAAATAAATGATTTATTATTATTATTATTTCGTTTATTTTTCTATTTACATATTCGGTTATATTTTTAAATATTTCTTAAAGTATAAAAAAAAAGTATTATTATTATTATTAAAGATATAATATACAATGTACGATTGATTGTTATCCCAAATAAAAAAAAAGTGTAATACGGGCGTCATGCCTGCGTCTTAGGTAGATGAGATCGCGCAGTAAATATACAGGATGAGACTCAAAAGGTACAAAGTTACAATTGAAGAAGATAACGCTTAACAACCGGAAAGTTCCGTCATTAACTCAAGTTGAAAAACCATTTAACAAAAGACTTAGGTATCTTGTGCCCTTAGACGTAAAAATAGCCTATCTAAATCAGCTGACACAAAAAACTAAGCCTTTTTGTTCACAGTGGTGATACCAGTGTTACGGTGGGTAAACAGACCCTAATTTGTTAAGTGTGGGCAATTAGCCCGGCTGCCCGCGCCCGGGCATGACTGAGCGCCGTATTATTCACTTGCCGGTGACTTAGCGGCTTATCTGTTCCCTTCGATGTTCCCGTTATTGGTGTTCCGGATTAAAGCGACATTACAGCGCCATACGGACTTTTTGGAGGCTGAGGAATGCCGTTACCGAGATTCAAGATTGTCTGGAGATTGAGAGATAAGCTCGAGAACTCAACCACTCGTACAAAAGCTTACTCTTACGAGCGCGAGCGTGATAGTTCCGACAACTTTACGTAATTGGGTTTGTTTTAAGTAAAATGTGTACGTTCTTGAAAACTCCGTCAAATGAACGCACTCAACTTAATGCACCAAACGAGAAGTTTCATAAGTTGCCGAAATACAGTTAGATCGATACATATACCTACAACACTAGCCTTGCGCCGAAAGAAAGACCAAGCATCATAACCATGTAAAGATTTGTGATTGGCTCAGTATTTTTTTTATTGATGAATGGGCCTGCTCTTGACCTCGATCACGCCTGATGGAAAGCGATGGATGAGGTCTATGATGGAACGAGTGTGCCCAGAAGATGGATTTTCACTCTTGCTTTGAAGGCAGACGGGTTAAATGTGGAAGGGAACACAGACGCTGGCAGGCGACTATTCCTCGTCATTACTCATACTGTTGGACTGTGAGGCCCATCAGCACCGCGCTAAATGTCAACAGTGCAAGAAGGCCTTCTGGTATAAATATACTGGCCTCCAAGATGCCCGTCGCACTGACGGTGTATGACATTTGTCTATCATTTTGATTGACTTACATTTGAACAATATAAATATATCTTCCTTGTAATATGCATGGTACTCACACTTCGATGGCTTTGTTCCAGTTGATGACGTAGCCGGAGAGCGCGAAGGTCTCGATGTTGACCACGTGCACGTTGCCGCGCTCCGTGCCCACGTGGATCCACTTGGAGGCCAGCGGCAGGTGCAGGCACGTGATCCTGCGGGGAGGGGAGTGTTAGCAGGTATGACATGTAGGGGTGACGGCACATTTCAAGTGGGCCCCATATCATATGGTGTTAGGAACATCGACGCGCAAACTGTGACCATGAGTTCAGCACATGACCAGACCCCAGCGAAGAAACTTTTCAGCACTTTTGGTTTCCAGGCATTAAGATAATCTGCTGAATCCATGGTGACAGTTTGCGCGTCGACGCAGCCTGTATAAGAATCTTTGTTTTTAAAAGGTAACACAACACGGCTGTTTCAAAATGTTACTTTTTAAAAGGTAACACAACACGGCTGTTTCAAAATGTTACTTTTTAAAAGGTAACACAACACGGCTGTTTCAAAATGTTACTTTTTAAAAGGTAACACAACACGGCTGTTTCAAAATGTTACTTTTTAAAAGGTAACACAACACGGCTGTTTCAAAATGTTACTTTCTGATAAATCTCATTTCATTAAGTGAATCTTAATATAAGGAGCTTTTGAAGGTGAATAATATGGAACACAGAGATGAACAGGAACGACGCGGTACTGATGCTATAAACAAATCACGTAGTTTAGCAAAATGGATCATACAACTCTTCATATTACGTTTACGTGAAGTAATAAATAAATCAAGAATCCAAATAATAATATCGCCAGGCAGAGTTAATTTCGCCATCAGTTTCTAATCCAATTCTGTAGCCACAACAGTTAACGTTTCACGTCCAATTTAAATAAACAGACAACGTTTACTACACAATACTCGTTTATATCTCATTCATATTAAAACATCACAAGTGCAGCACTGAATTATTCATACAATAATCTTTCCGTTCGAAGCCCCGCGTCGATATAATTTCAGTCGACTTTCAGGTTTCAGCGCACAAAGGAGTTCAGTCACAATGTGTACAATGGAGTGACCGCGGGAGATGAAGTGTGTTGACTCAATAGAGGTAAAGAAGGTATCGCCTCGTGTCATATAATAAAATTTTAGTTTGCCTCCATTGAGGTCGTTATTTCGGCCTGTGTGACCGACATAGTCCGTTGTAATCTGACTTTTACAAGTGTATAAGAACCCTTTTTACGATAAGCTTATTAGTTCCGTATGGCTCCACTATAGTTGAGGTCTGTGTATTATGTTTATACACTGCGGCCAAAGGGGAAATGAATTTATTATTACACCTTAGCTTATTGTAGGTCTACGATAGAATTACAAGTTTTGTAGAGGTACAGATTCTAACTAGGGACTGACATAAACTGTCGAGCATTTTAATACACTGTAGTGAAAGCGAACATGGTTCCGATGTTAACCCAAACACTACTACAATATATTTATTATTGTCGTAAAAGTTAACGTCTACTTAGGGCAAACATTATTAGCCTCGTGTCAAAATTTTTAAACAAAGAAGCGAAAACTTAACAGAATTAGCATCGATTGCTCTACGTGAGTCTAATTCTACACAATGTAATACGCCTTTGTTAATAATTAGCGAAAAACGTGTACCTCTACCTACATTGAATGAAAATTGTTTACAAAAAGCGTCTACGTAGCCAAGAGATATTATTTTTTATGAAGAACAGTTAAAGTTTATTTTAAACGGTCAAGGCACACAGACAAGGCACAAAACAAGTTCAGAAGAACTACTTCTAAAACGGTACATATATAATGAGCCAACAAAAAGAAAAAGTCGCGCAAAATGGTGATAGCAGTGGTTTGAGTTGGTTTAATTTTTTTTACACAGTCGCACTACGTGTTAATCTTTTTTCAGAGTTCGTCTTCTGTTCTTATTGTGTGGTGATGTAACCTGCCCAGCTTGTAACGGGCGGTGCTGATAAAGTTCGTCGCTGTACACTTTTTAATTAACTCTTTACGTGGCGATTACGCGGCGATCTCGGGAGCGTATCGTTGGCCTTTATAGGCTTACCTGGCTTTTAGCCAACAACGTCGGCTATTGTTTTTCAATACCGCATTACAGATATTTAAGCAAAATGCTTCACATTACCAACCTTACCAGAGAGACGGGTGGAGTTCAAACACACAACTTCTAACTTCGTTATCGTTAGACTACTCATTACTTAACCTAAAACATTGAAGTATTTACAAAAGCTTTATTAACAAATAGTCTACGGAAAATCATTTATGGAAGAAAACAGTTTTGGTTGAGAAAAATAGGATCTAGTAAGACTCAAATGAGAACATATAATACCTAGAAGCATGCCCATCCACATATAGATAAACAAGAGTCGTGCAGTATCCTATATACGACGTATGCGGTGATCTGATTGGCTACAGCATGCACAGTGTTTGTCTGTCTTGATGACTGGCAGTGTTGCGCTGAACGATAGCATGACTGGACACTGGACAGTGTACTATTGGTAACTTGTAACATTGGATAGTGTAGTGAATCGGAATGACAAAATGTCTGTAAGTATTGTTTCCAATCGAGGGGGTCCACTTTCAGTTCGGAAAAAGTAATTTTATTTTAATTGTGGTTTTAGTTACACTCGGTACACGTGCAGATGTTTCTGTTTAATAGGTACATGCAAGTTGAGCGATGAAGTTTATTTTCTTCAAAGCAAATCATTTTGGGAGAGTGGGAGAATACGGTACGACATTATGTACACGATGTGTTTATGAAAAGTTAGGTTAGTATGTGTTGTGTTTGTCCATCAGCTGCTGCCGACGTGGAGACAGTGCGTGCGAGTGCATGCGAGTGCGTGCGAGTGCGTGCGGGTGCGTGCGGGGCGTGCGACATCAAACTAACACACACTCACCCCTTTATTTCGTTAGTCGATAGTGAGAGTTTGATGCGTGATCTGTAACAGCGCAAAATGTACGCTCAACTATGTGCACATGTTATATAATGCTCATGTATGCATGTCGGTCCATACTATGTTACAATAGATGGTTGGGGCAACAAATATACGGCTCTTTTTTAGAGAGCCTGTGGTCCACGACTCTCCAAAAGTAACCAGTTTCAAATCACCAATGAGTAGCCAGAATGTCACAACATCAGTATTTCAATAGCCAAGTAAACGACGACGCAACCAACCACAAACTAGTTATTAACGCGTTAGCAAGTCACGTCGTGTTCGGAGCGCCATTGAAATACTAATACTGTGACATTCTGGCTACTCATTGGTGAGTTGAGTTTGTAAAATGTTACTTTTGAGTACCATCGTGGACGATCGGCTTTAGAACAAGAGTAAGCTTTATTTTAAATATGTATATTCCAGTGTACAATAAAGTATATAAAAATAAATAAATAATAAACTGAAAGATTTGACTGTGACTTTGATATAGGTATTAAATAAGTTGAGAATACTGAGTTTGAATTCTGAAAACTGTGTTTTTGAAATGATAGCGTACAAGTAGAAAATGTTGAGCTGTACTAAAACTTACTTGATCATGTGCGAGGAAATGACAATGGTTGTAATATTTGTTGCAACCAACAAGTAGCAGACTAGGTAGCAACCAGTTACTTAATAGAATGCATATCACGTGCCTGTACTAGGCGATCATAAAAGGCTAGAGATTGTTTTAATTAGCCACACGACGAGTGCTAGTCTATAAAACAGTGCTCAGTGTGCCGTTAAGTGTCGCGTACCTCCCAACATATCGTCAGAGATGTTCAGGCAATTGATTAATATGCTAAGATGTAACGTAGTAGGTGCCATTTGAATATAAATTACATCGTCAAAGTTGAGCTGAGAATAGATTAGAAGGTGCATGGTGACCATTATAGCTACGTTATCATAAATGAGATAGTTGTTATTGGTATCGTTCGTGGATACTGTGGATAGGTTATGTACGTTATATTGTCAGGTACAGTAGTTATTAAACATTTTTATATAGAGATCCTCATCAGTGCTTTTACTACACACACACAGACTCAAAATAAGTTTGGGTCAGCAATTTTCACAGTTTCTGAAGATTATTTGTAACGGGCGTTATTTCATTGCTACATTTAAAATGAAACCACCATTATTGTGTGACATAAAGTGCACGTATTTAAAGAGATCCTATATCCTAAACCCTTATTCCAATTTGCAAGAAAAAACATTCGATGAAATAAGACAAATCTTTCATATCAATTTCTCATCTGCGCATTCTCGCATTTCTCATCTGATTAGCATAACCATGACGTGACGTCTAAGTCACTTGGCGCCCAACGGTTAATTAACATTGGCAAAGCTGTTCATTAATAAGACAGTTTACGACAAGCTCTTCACCTTCGCTCATTACTGACATAATTGATAGACAGGATTTAACATTACTCCAGGGGCGACGAACTCGGTTGAAGGACAGAATTTATAAATACTTTATGTCGAACAATGTGAAATATTTGTAATTAGATGGCTATTTAGACCGTAATTTTCACAATTTAATGTCAAACGCATAACTTTCTATGATCTTGGAAATATTTCTAAAATCACCGCCATCAAAACTCTGAACAACATTATAACAGAATATTATCGTCCTTCTCTTAATTAAATACTTGAAACAATTTGGTCTCAATCTTGGGGCAAGTCAAAATTAACTTATTTTCATTCCTACTTTAATTACGCTGACAAGACGTAAAAAAGTGAATAATTCAATACTTCGATAGTCAAAGGTTGGCCCACCCCTGATCACTAGACAGTTATCGCGGTTATTGCCTGAGCGATGTAGCGTTGTGTGTGAGTGAAGCATTATATACATTGATATATTGACGTGTAGTACAATTATTGTCAATGAACCATCTCGGTGTGAATTATACATGTCTACACAGGTCATCAGTACGATATGATACCATAAATTGGTTTGCAAGTACACTCCTTCTTATAATAATATTTGTTTTGAAGCAACATCGAACCCTAAAAAGAACTTCTATTTTTAAGTAAGATATTTTCAGTTTATCGGCTATCAATAGTTTAGTAAACACACTAAATACTGTCGTACTAAGCTCTAAGTTACAATTTGTAAAGTACCAACAGCAGTTCGTACTCTATACTTTTGTAGTTTTTTTCTCAAGTGTTTCTGAACTTGTCCTATTTAACGAGTCTCCAGTGTTTGTCTAACTTGGGAGGATATTCTGAAGAAAGAACGTTAAACTGAAAGCTTTCGAAAGCTTTGAGAAAAGAAAATTGGATGTGTTATAAACTAGTTAATGCGGAAAACAGATCGCCAATGGGATTTTAGGCAATGACAAAACAAGTTTTAAAAATATCTAGTTACCTTATAACGACTATGGCTCCTAGCAACTCCTAGCTCGTTATAGTTATTTTGTAACGAGCTAGGAGGTAGTGTAGTAGAGTATAAGCATGCACTCTATAATGATGCTGGGGGTTTTAACTAACAAAACTATCGATTTTTATTCTAACGTGTTAGTATTGTTTTAGCATTTTCGTACTAAAGAGACTTTAGTAGACTGGAGAAGTAGGTTCTTAATGAATTAATAATGCAACAATTGATTATTCACACACATGATGTTTACAAATCCTATGAAACAATAGCCTTCCCAAAATCCCATTCGCATTTCCAGACACAACTACCCTCCCCAAACGTATTACGTAACCTATGTCCTAACACGATGCATTCAGTTGACACAGTGTAGCCACTGACACTATTAATTGGTACTTGTTGGACGCAGCCGCAGGCGACGCGTTGTCGTGCAGCGGTGCGTCATCGTGCGCCGCTAGCTGGAATACACTATGTACTTATGTCAGGTCAGCGATGTAAGACGCTTAAGATAATAATCTTAACGCTGAAACTTTTGAGAAGTTGTTGTATAGTATGCTGGTGACACATTACACGGACCCCTGTTAACCGATCTAACTGAACCGGGATGCGCTAAGATACAAACATTTCAATTTGCCGTGCTGCCCTGACGTTTTCGCTTTAAGTAGAATTATTCGGTGTAAAGAGTTGATTCCCATTAAGTCAGTTACTTACATTACATGAGAACAATATGAAATATTAGTCATAAATTAACCCCCAAGGGAAGTAAAATAGTTAGTTGTCAGCAATATTCGTGATTGGAACGAAACTGACTCAAATTAATTAACTTAAATTTGTAACGGGTCAGACTCCTAGGTGACTAGACTACAGTACCCCTCAGCCGTCAAAGCGGTAACTAATGGAGGAACTTCCATTGCTGACCGTACTATGTAACACACTCTATAGATACGTAGGTGAACGTGTGAAGGCCATTGTGTGGTACTAGATTGTTTTACTTTATGAAGGGATGTTGAGGGGCTTTGTGTGAAGTCTTGTGCCGAGGTGTGGGAACCGATCGTCAATAGGTATGTAAGGATAAAGGTGACAGAAAGAGGAAGTATATTTACAATAGGGCGAGTGTAAATACGTTGTTCTAAATAAGTAAGTATTGTTAATGAGAAAAGTTTCGGAGTAATCCATGAGGTCGACACAGATGAATGAATTCCGAGTGTTTGGAGACTTTCCGGGAAAATAAGTGAATGAAAGTAAGTAATACGTTTTCTTAGAATATCAAAGCAATGTAATAACTTCTTACTAAATGTTGCCATAATAATAATATTCGAGTCTTAATAAAGATGTTTCTTTATAGAAACACTCACACACTCACTCTTACACTTATGCATTACAACTCGTGGGATGGTGTTTATGTTGAGAACAAATAGTCGTAAAAATATATATCCTTAGTAATGAACAACCATAAAAATATCGATGAATCAAGATCATTAATATTTTACTACCAAGACTGATTTCCTCTATTAATTTGAAACTAATCCTTCAAAAGCAAAAAGAAATACGATATGGACCCAAATTGTACCCCAAATAATATCCAATAGCTCATGCGTGGTAAAGGCAAGGTTTCCTCTGATGAGCGTCTAACAACAGCTCGGGTTTCAAAGCGACAAAACATCCCCGTTGCCATGATAACGCTCGAATAATTATACCGTGCACCGCCCCGGCGCCCTCTAGTGATGAATTAAACAAAGCAATAATAACGAGCCACAGACAATACTGCTCTGATTTATAGCGACTTAATTTTGCTTGTAAACTGTCGAGCAAATTTCATAAATTACGTTTTAAATGTAAACGAGCGATTTTAATTACTGTCGTATTATTGTATAACCTTAAACCCGTTTGAGCAATTTCTTTCCTATTTTATTTTGCTACATAATCTAGGACGTCTCTCCGAACAAATAGAGACAAAAGTAAAGAAAGAGCAGCGCCGGAAATGTCCCCAAACGAGCAGCCGCGGGTCGAAGGCAAACACGAATAGCGGCCGGAAGTGACGGGCGACCTCTAACGAACACACGACATCTCACCGAATAGTGACATTACTTCGTAGAAGTCCCTCATTTATGTATGAAGCAAAAATTCTCGTCGCGACTGGCCCCCAATCAGTGGGGTACAAATGATCCCAGCGCCCCGGGTCGCGACGGGTTGGCGTTAATTCGAGTAATTAGTGCTCTGTATGCAAACAGTAGGGGGACGTTCCTGTTTTTAAACGGCGGCGCCGCGCGATTCCTTTTTATTTGGTGCTGGCGGCCAAATGGATCGCAAGTGACGTCAGCATTTAGGGGAAAGAATGACGCTTCTGTAGATTGTTGGGACGTCCGAGCGCAATGGGTTGAAATCTCTTCTTCACTTTTGTTAAGAGTGTTCTACGACAAACCGTGATAAAGGCGGTATTAATAAACCACATATAAGTATAAATCATTGCAGAAAAAGGTTATGCAGTGAATAGTTTTAAGAATAAATTAAGCGCTACATTTATTGCTTTTAGTCAAACTCTAGAAAACTTGTACAAATGTCCACTGTACAGCAACAGAACAATTAATATCAATCGTCTGGAAATGGAAACAAACAAAAAATCGAGCCATAACATCAAACAGATGGCCGGAACCATAAAATTATCCAGAACTAAATTATTGGAATGAACCACCTCAAGCGGAATGAAATACGACCTGGCGCCAACGGACGGCAGAGGGGGCCAGAGACGAGGGGGAGGGTGTGTAATAAAAGTTCATATAATTCTGTCGCACAGACTGGCTGGCCACAGCTCCCTTCCCGGGCGAGACTTGGTTTAACTTTCAAGACGTAAAACTGTCCAAGTTTGTAATTTGTAAATAAGTTGAGTGCATCTCAATGTGCGGTAATAAAGTGTAGCTTGAAATGAGCGGGAAAAGCTTTTAGTGTTGTGAGCATTACATTGTTTTGTGTCAGTTATTATTTTCAAGCCAATATTTATGCTGTTTGCATCTGGAAGATTTGTATGTTGACTGGTAGAAGTTGATTTCTTTCTGCTAAGTTATTTACTGTTTAAGTGCGTTGAAATAAGTGGTTTCATATTGGTCAATGTTGTGAATAAAAAATAGTTAAACCTAATGCACGTTGTCTAATAATAAGTTTTATTACACAAGTTGTCTCTTTAACTTACACTTTAATAGGTAAAACTTGCGGCGAGGCAACGATCTGTGAATAGTTAAGTACCGTGCAAGTCGTGTGCCGACCGCAACTCGGGTAATACAAGTTATTGGACGTTTTGGTTTATACTAGTGCTAATAACTTAAAACTTACTTAACATTATACTAGTGCAAGATATCAAACAAATAATGCATTTGCGGAACGCATCTTGGGTATCGATGACTTGTTTCTTTCTTTCTTTGAGTTTCTTGATTCGTGTTTCAAATCGCGGGAGTTCCTGCTTCGTGAATACTTTCTGCATTCGCGACGATCTGTTCTGTAAAAATCTCACGGTGAAAACTTAGGTGAAGTGAGCTAGACGTCATGCTAGGGAGTGCCCTAGCATGACGTCAAATGAATGACAGCTCACTTCAAGCTAATTATGTCACGGTGAGATTTTGGCAGCATAGACCTACACATTCCGCAACCCGATTGTAATTTTACTATCTTGCCTATCTCCGCCCACTGCAAACTTCAGATTTTCATACATCTGGAGTAGGCTTCGCATGACAGACTGCAAATCATTGACACCCACAAAAAGGAAAAGCAAAACTCACAAAACAGTAACAACTCATCCACCCATACCTTTCTCTCTGGAACTTGAGCGAGTGCAGCCTCTGCGGCGACTTCTGGCGGAAGGTCCAGAGGTGCAGCTGGTCGTCGGCGGTGGCCGTGACCAGCGCGCCCTCGTTGACGAGGAAGCTGGCGTGCAGCACCGCCTCGCCGCACTCGTGGCGCACGTGCGCGTCCACGCCAGGGCCTCCTAGACTGATGTAGTGGTTCAGGACATCATTGTTTTTGTGAACAGGACTATTTCAATTGTATATGTCGTCGGCAAATTGAATAATACGTCATAATACAAACGGCGCCGGCCGCTTACAAACGCTGAATTGATGAAGCTTCTGATCGTACTCATTTGTTCTCTAACAATGAATGACTCTTGGCGAATAACCATTAATAAAAGATATAGATTATAAAATGGGAACGTCCTTTTTAGTCACTGATCTTCTTTCAACTTTCTAGTCTTTTTAAAAACTATCTGTACACTGTAAATACTGAAAAACTATAAGTTTTAAACCAAATTACTCCTGAATTTGATTTAAAACTTATAGACGCTGGAATATTTTATAACATAGCTCATGAGTTACAAGTAGCTGTGAGCCTGTGACTTCAGTTAATTACACTAGTTTGATTATTTAAAATCTTGAGTCAATCCGGTTATGTTTATTGTAGTATCAACTATCAGGAGATTCCGAGGAGGTATGCAGCAGAGAAGGAAATCGTTTAAACAACATATTTTTTTTGGGATACATCTAGTTCCTTTCGTAATAGTTCACTGTACACCGAATAAACACATTACTTATACAGCATTCTGCAAATGGTACAGTCAAAGTGAACTGAATTAAGAATAGTACCTAGTAGGTACATTACCGCCAAGCTCGACCGAATACATATCCCATTTCCATGGACAGCTCAACAAAGCTATTCAGTAAATGCAGTCTAAAATCCGTCCACATTCGCGCACTATTTTTGCTTCGCGTTCCACAAACCGCTCGTTTTCAGGCGGCGAGTGAATTACTGCAACAGTGCGCATTAGTGGCGCGCTTCACAAACGTAGCCGCCATTACGTTAATGTAGCCCACGCTGTGCGTACTGCCTGGCGAGTGTGTAAACAACAAATTTGTCGAGTCGGCGTAGTACGCCACGTCTGCGTAGTGTAGACGTGTGTGGCAAGGACGAATGGTGTATGCAATGGTATGCAATGGATGTTTGCTCATGTGTCATGTTGATAGTGAAAGGTTTGTAGTTTATACCGTTGTCATCTCGCTGCACTGAGTACGATTTGTGATAATAAAGGTTTATTTTTAAGCATAAATACAGCAGTTTTATGATCTTATTGCTTACAAAAGAGCATGTTGACAGATAAAGGTATTTCTTTGAGAGTTATAAGGTGCACTTGACTGTATGTAAAAAGCCCACAACCCAAAAAAACACCATCAAAGGAGGCACTAATGCCTACGTTGGCCACGTGAAGAAGAAACGTAATTACATATCAGAATGTTTTCTTTATCTGTAGCTACAGTTTGTGACCTGACCTGCACTTTGACTACAAAGCCTCCACACGAGTAACCGAAGAATCAGAGTAAAAAGGTTTCTATTAGTTAGTACCGTTTAATTAGCGAGCGAGGTACAACCACGGCTCGGGTACGACTGAGCTGTAACGACAGCTTCGTGACGTGGAATAGTTACAGGTCACAGTTACACAGAGGTTTAGCTTTATAATACCGTATTATCGGGATTCCCTATTTAACAATGAAAGTTAAATTATAATAGTTTGGGTCAATAAGATAAAGATTGTCAGACAATTTTGTTTTTGAGTTTTGTTAAAAAAAAACTGAGCTTTAGAAGTCGTTATAATAACCTTTAATGTTGCATAGTTTAATAAATAAATAGGTAGGTCGCTGCTGCAGAGGGTCCGGGGCAGCTCGAACAGTCTCCTGAATGTCATTGCAGGGAAATTTGATTGCCCGCTCGTCCAATGTTTGTCCAACCTGCATGTTTTACTAACATAGTTATTTAAGGTTAATGTTTTACTAACAAATTTATGGAATTCTGAAATAAAATGATTATTATTATTATTATTATTACAGATGGTTGATATTTAAGGTATATTTCCCATTTAGCTGGAAGGGACATTAGCCAAATTACAACATCAAAAAAATTTGAATCTCAATCCCTAATTCGTCTCAAGGGACCAATTTAAATCTACGCGCAATTCAGAATAACAACAACATTCAAAAATAGAATCCTAATGACATATTTTTTATTCTCTTCCTCTGCCCCTAAGACGGAGCTTACACTTTGTCAATAAAGATGAGAGGGTGCCTAAAGCGACGCATTGTAACCTTTGTATGAGGTTCGTTAAGCTTGATTTCAAAACACCAGGTGGAGGGGGGCGGAGGTGTTGCCAACAAGAATAAATTTTACTGTCATTAAGGCGATGGCAATTTAATACGAGTTTTTTAGCAACCAGAGATTAGAGAGGTCATGTTTTTGACGTTATTTTAATGATATCGTGTACGGATTTATTATAATTTTCAAGACAGCAACTTTTAAGGAATGGCGCTAGAAGAAATTGTGTGATTACAGTTGGAATTAAAAAACTCTCTGATGAAATTGCTTAGTTATCTTACACGACAGTTGCATCACATGTTCACAAAACGAAACGGATAGTTATATATACCTACAAACTTGGTACCTAAACTTGGTCTTTACTACAAACTCATGTGCACTCATTGGTACAGTCGCGTACAGCAACGCAACGCGGTACGGCGTCAATTTAATTAGTAGCGAGCACATAAGATATGCCTGTTTGTTTGATTTACTCCGGTCTGATCCCCTCAGCCCCCCTCCTCGGTCCCCTGCTAGTTCTTCTTCTGTTTTAATCTCTAGCTTGTATGTGTGTTTGTTTTTCACTCTGTGTTAAAGACGTGGGCGTCATTGTGCTGTTCATGCTACTGCTTTCAAACTGGTCTAATTAGGTGTTAATTAATTACCTAACTTTTATCCGCTTTTGGACAAATGATGTATAGTCCACCCTGAGCTAAATACATTGTATTGGACATCTTTATTGAAAAATACGTGTGGCACTCGGGGACTGCCGCGGTAAAGCTATTGCATAGCATACATCTAGTCGCACGCACACAAACACCGTGCCGAAGTCTGCCGAACTGATACGACGTTAGACGATGCACGGCTTTCAACGCTGCACCGCTGTGCCGGTCGGAGTGGGGGGTGTTAGGTTTATTTTCGTTACGGAATTTCTTCATTCGGTCGCCGCGCTCAAAGCCCAAGATAAAAGCTATGCAATAGCTTAAAAACATTTATTTTAAGGAAAAACTGATGTTTAACAAGGAATTATTTGAAAAACGCCAGTTTAAGTTTGAGCTGTAATTAATTCAAGTTGACAGTCAACGAGGTGTGTCGAGTGCAGCTGTCTTTTAGCTTATTTGCGTTACCAGGATTGACTAAGCATCATTCAAAAGCAATTTTTAATTAATTAAAATTATAAAAATTAACAACTACCCTTGTGATTATTATTTCCAAATAATAATCACAAGGTTATTCTGTTTTAAAGCCGACTGTACTACCTACGTCAGCAGGTACCATATAACATAATGAGCTTATGTTTCCAAATGTTTAATTAACTAAAACATGGGTCCACGTTTTACTTAGGTACTTAATTAAAATTTTATAGCACATAAATGTAAAATATAATTTACATTAACATTAAGTATGTTTTATCTTTGGTACTCATGAAGAATTATCACGGAGTTAGTACCTATCCTTTGTTGAGCAGCGGGCATTTTGATGAAGTAGGAATTTGTTTTAATTCTGTTTACCTACAGTGGTTTTAATTAGAGCTCTTTAAATAATCTGAATTAATCTGCTCATATTTAGTTGAAATATCTAATTTGCAAAAAATCTAACTTTTAAATCTAAACTTTCAAGTTATATCTAAGTAATCGCGTTATCTAAGTAAGTACCTTTAAAATGTGTATTCCCTTAGGTAAACTTAAAACAAGAAACATTTTCTTAAGAAAGCTATTTTATTCCATACACATAATAATTATAATATAAAACAGAACAAAAGCTTACCGTAGTGTATAGTGACGTCACGTTACGGCACAACTGTTCACCAACAGCACCCCCCTGTCAACATCGTTCGAGCGCCACAAGATGTAGTGGAACAGTCGTCGCACTGTATCGTGACGTCACAGTTTATGAACTTCGCAGACGGCCATTGACGGTTAGTTAAGTATGGACAAAGTAAGCTAACTTGTTTAATTAAACTTTAAGTTTGTTAGAATGAATTCTCTCGGAGATGTAAGACATGGTATAGCTCCTGATGTAGAGCGAAACTACTGATGAACAGTATGTATGTTGAAGTGCGGTTGTGAATCACACCATTTCACACTTGTATAAAATTGAGATGTTTATGATTCCCATCTAGGTAGGTACTTACCGTCGCTGCTAATGAGTTTAAAACTTAGTGAACATAGTGAAACACAAACTAACTTGGTGCCATTTCATAACTTATTAGTTCCAAACTTCCAATGGATGCAGTCTTCATTAAAGTTCTGTTTCGTTAATTGTTTTGTTTGTTAGAGACCGATGTATATTTATGAAACCAACTAAATTGGTTGGGGAATAATTTTACTGTGCTCAAAATAATTAAAACAAAGACGAGAGGGATGACGTTTTTATAAGGGTTCACAAAGCTCGCAAAGTGACGTTCTGTTAGTAACTTGTGCATAGAATGAATGAATGAATGAATGAATGAATGAATGAATGAATTGCACCGATCCCAGCATGGTTAAACCAGACTCGATTAATCGAATGAACCCCAAGATTCGCACTAGAGGGTAATAATATGAAACTGAAGCAACTGAAAAGAGCACAATGTTACCTTTACCCTCGGCTTCATCATCCTACAGAAAAATATTCATGAAAGATATCCAAGCTATTCAGAAAAGAAAGTCTTGTAAGTATTTTATTTTACGTTTGTCCGCCATTGTTATCTTCGTTTCCCGCCATTAAGGTCTCAACAAGGGCCAAGATACCATTTTATGTGTATTTTAATTAGCTTAAATGGATCCTCTGTAATGATAATTTCGGTTGAATAATGTTACGGAAAATTATGATAAATATCTGTTGAGTAGGTACTAGAATGTTAATGTCTTTTATTACAATTACCGTGGTGGCTTTGTTTGGCTTGAAGATCTTTTACCGTTATAATGGTAACAGTCTGCCCTTTCATAACTTGTAGATAAACTTTGAAAAAAGTTCGAGATATAATATTAGGTTCACGCCGTTATACCATATCATTTTATTTTGTTGTATTACTTTTATAGTACATAATTATTTTCATGTTATGTTTAATAATTAAAACGAAGCACCCGAATAAAAGTAAATGGAATAAATACGAATTTTAAATTCTCTGTCTCAATTCGCTCTGAAATAAGCTCAGAAACAAATAAACAAGGACTGCAATTTCATAGTGCAGCACGTTTAGAAGCGCACAGTGGTCGACCATCACTTTAATCGCAGCTAAAACAATCGCGCAACATTTTCATCCCAAGCACGTGCAGTCGCACAAAACCGACCGCTCATACAACAGCTCGGAACGACCCGAGGACCTTACCATTGTAAAATATTACGGTTCTCTATTAAACTACCTAATTCAGGATCTTAGCACCAATTTCCTTGTACCTGACGACTAAAGTCGGTGACGACGTTCTAACGTGCGAGACCGCCGCGGACCCCGATCCTTCAACAAATTGACATACTTACTCGTAGGTAATAGAAAAAGATCACAAGTAATTTAATAAAAGGGATAAGAATCTGAGCCTTATGTAAATGTATGAGTCGATTATGAACTGTTATCGGCAAAGATGAGATTTTGCTGCTGGACGGGATTAAATATGATTTTGTGGATATTTCTTTCTTAGAGGGACGAATTTTCTTAGAAAGCCATCAAAGAAATTGGTTTATACGATTGATCTTTAACGTTTGAAATATATTTAGGGAGCAGATTATTATGTGTATCACGAATGGAGCCTTTTATTTTGGATGAAAGGACCAAAGTAGATTTTCGTTGAATTTTTTGGGCGTTTTTTTCATTACTCCTTTGAGCATTTATATTTATTTTTACTCGACTTAGCTTTTCCTCGTCAATGTAATAGAATAAATATCATCTCGTATAATATACTGTCTTTATCACATCATTTTTATCGTTGGGCCTGAGTCAATTTATTTAGGCATCGGTCGAACTAACAAAAATATCAGACTGGGGAAATATTTAGAAGACGTTGACCCAAATCCAGATTTAAGGGAAAGCAATATGAGACGACTATTAGCCTAAAATAAATTTTAGTCAGATAAACATTAGTTCAACCGTCTCGTGAAGTTATCTACCTGACATCCGAGAGATAGGGCTAACTTGAACTTTCAGCTTATGCGTACTTATTTCATAAACATTGTTAACTATTCAATTGTCCTATTCAATGTTCCTTATATTATAAGGAAGATTTGGGCAAAAATTGGAGAATTCGATCAAGATAGGATAAAGAGGCTCGTGATAATTTTAAAAAGCTCCACCGTAATGTCTATTTTCCCATCGGCTCGCGGCGCCAGATTCATATATAATTTTTTTCTTTAGCCTGTATTGTGTCCCAAAGCCAGCAGTAAACCAAACCTACCTGTCTTGTGCGATCTCTGGCCATGTTGGCCCTGAAAACGTTATCAGATCGTCACACCACCTGCGCCGTGATGTAACTGGTGTACCTCGACGGCGATGATGTCCGTCAGGCGTCCAATGAGTGACGATCTTTGCCCATCTCTGCGGGTGCATTCGTGAGGCGTATCCGGCTCACTCCCATTTCAACCTGACTGTTTTTTCCCCCTTTATAAACCTCTCCAAACCATGTAGGTATATACATAAAAAAGAAAATATAATTCTGGTAAGTTTTTCATCTCTGAAGACAAACTTAAAGTTATAATGATGTGTATCTGAGAGTTGTGTTAAGCGCGAATCACCCTTAACCATTTCCCAAGTTTTATTACAATTCATGGGTTACGCGCGAAACTTTTTGATTTATTGTCCAAAAGAAAATTATACTTTCATTGACTTTGTTCTTTAAACACGACTTGTTGGAAGAGACGTTCTATTTGCTTTAGTTAAAAAGTAATTTATTAAGCGGCTCGCTCCGGTTAGCACCGGTTAAAACCGGTTCCCTTTCAATAATATACTCGAGTGCCGCCAACACTACGCGATTAAAGTTTTGTTTTAGTTCAAAAATTAGTTAATGAACACCACGGTAGCTGTACGCTACTTTTTAAAATTAATTTACCTATTAACTTGTTCCCTTTTCCTGAAAACTGAAGTGATATAATTAGCTGTAAGTACACAAAGTTCCATTTTTAAGTTGGAAAGTATGAAAAATGCTTGAGGCACAGTTTTTAAACGTTTTACGTTTTTCATGACGCATACGAGAATGGTTTATTTAAAAGTTAGGTAGCTTTGATTATTGATGATTTTAAAGTTTTTTTACTTATAGGGTAGGTACATTGTCATAATAATGGCTCGTGAAGGGTTACAACTCAGAATAAACGACGTTCTTGAATCTAGATACTATCGAATTAGGTACGCAATTTAAGCTTTCAAAAACCGTGTCTCCTTTTTCTAATAAAGCTTTCAAATATGCGAGTCATTTAATTATTTCATAATTAAAAAGGGTTTACGGATTATAAAACTGAGTTGGGCCTATTAACAAGAGATGTTATAAAATATTATATTCAAGAATACCCTCACGTCGGAGTAACAAGATTATATGCTTTTAAAACCGTTCAACCCACTTGGCACTGGGACGACGACGCGACGGGTCGACGGGTAGCGGGTACTAAACAAGTACCGCTACTAAAAATATTGTTTTCTCTTCCATTTTCCCCACATTTACTTTACGATACCTACATAAAAGGCGCCCTGCTGTGAAATTTCATTAAAATCGGTAACAAACCAACGGTCCTGCGACTTTGTGACGAATTAAAAGAGAAAAATAAACGTTTCAATGGCCCACGAGGACTAAAATGTTTTATTGTTATTTATTACTTCATTTTAATATTAAAAGTAAGCACAGGTTCCACTCGAAACTCTCAAATTAAAGGGAATCTTGATTGGGGAAAAAATATTGCGTTGTGCGGACTCTGAACCAAATTCATTAGCAGCAAGCAATATCAAAGATGGCGGCCGAGGTCTTGGCGGGAAAGCGTAATTTACGATAAAAAAATAAATGGCTTCGTTATCTATGGCGCATTTAACTTTCGTAAATACACACATCAAAAGTGTCTAGGGATCAACATATATTTTTGCAATAACTTTTCTCCTGATTGATATTAATTAAAATTTTCTTTAAGGATTCATCAAATAAAGTGTTTTCGTTTGTCACAGTAACGATAAACCAAGTCACCTTTGCATTAATAAAGAAATTTGCCATTTTCCTAATAAAGGGATTTTTGACATTTGAACCACTAACACAAAAGTTCGAAAAAAAGACTGAAATAACAGTTTTCTTTAAAATTTTATTGGGTAACTTAAACAATTAATAATCCGTGTTTCTACCGCGAACACTAACAACACAAGAACATCGGTTTGGCATACTCAAAATGAGTTCATCCAAATCACGCTGTGGAATGGCAGCCCATGTTCGTTGCAACAACAAAAAAAGGTCTTCTTGCGACTGGATACCCTCCATATTCGGCAGAGCTCTTCTCTGTAGCATATCCCATGCATGCTCAATCGGGTTCAAGTCTGGCGACTGAGCAGGCCAGGGCAGGACATTGATGTTAGCTGCGGCGAGAGTCTGTCTTACAACTCTTGCGGTGTGCGGTCGTGCATTATCATGCATTAACTGAAATAAGGGACCGATTTGCACTTGTAGAGGAACGATGACGTCTGATACAATCGTCTCAGCATAAATTTGAGCGTTGAGGTTGCCTCTGATCCAAATCAACTCAGTTCTTCCGCCGATCCAAATACCCGCCCATACCATGATGGTTCCACCACTATAAGGATGGACTTCCTGGCAGGATTTTAATCGCTGTTGGCGTCCAGGGGTTCTCCAGTGTCGTATACGTCTTGTATCCGGTCTCATACCAAAACGAGACTCATCAGAAAAGCACACGAAACGCCATTGTTCTTCTGCCCAATTTCTGTGTTCAAGAGCCCATTGATATCGAATCCTACGATTGTGCATTGCTATAGGTGGTACCCGTAGCGGTCTTCGGGAATGAAGGTTCACTTCATGCAAGCGGTTTCTGACTGTTTGGTCGCTAATTAAGTTCCCTGAAGAGTGATGAAGCCTCACGGCTAACATCATGGCGGTTATTGTTGGAGCTCTTCGAGTTAAGATTTGAATGTATCGGTCTTGTCTCCGTGTGGTGCAGCGATACCGTCCTCCATGGCGCTCAGCCACGGTACCAGTGCTTCGGTAACGTGTCCAAAGTCGACTGATAACACTCTGACTTGTATTCAGAGCTAAAGCCACAGTACGTTGCCGGGAACCAGCTTCTATCATTCCCACGGCTCTGAGCATTTCTTCCCTGCTTAAATGACGTCGCCGCTCCATAATAACGTTGGTTTTAATCAGTAGTAGGGAAACAGTAGCACTAATAATGTCTTCAATGCGTTGTATGTTTTTATAGGGAAAATATTGACAGCTGATTTTCATCTTTTACTCGAATTTGATTCACAGTTCCTGATTCAAATTATGAAATGCACCAAAAAGGATCCATATAAATTTATAAAATCATAAGTTTATTACAAAGCCACATCTCAATCTCAAGAAATCCGCATAAAAATGCTTGATCCCTAGACACTTTTGATGTGTGTATTTAATGTTGAGATTAGGAGACTGAACATAGAAATGCTTTAGTAATTCAGACTAATTAGCAGATTTTAGGCTCAAGGGAATTATGTTACGCATTATGTATACTTGGATAATTAATAAGCCTTTTAAGAAAAAAAAATCACAGAATTTAGATTATTCGCGATAGTAGTCTTCGGGTACTTATCCCTCATTAATTTCCCTGGAATTTTATGCTTGAAGTTACTGAATATCTAATTATTCGGTTATTAAACTACATATTCCGTCGATCGTTGTCATAATGAGACCATCGACACCCGGTCGTCGTTAGAAGGAGGCTGTTCTCGAACATGTTAATGAAGATAGGGTACAAATAACGGCTCAGGCTGGGGCTGATTAGGTTTCAGTGAACACGTGTATACATAGGATTACACACTTATTTACTGAAACTAAGTACACTTGAATAGGGTGAACTTTTGTACATATTTCTAGTGTGGTACTAGATACTACATGTATTACAATAATTGTTATACATGTACGGTCTTATTCATAAAAAAAGCTTATAGAAGGTTTAAACCATTCATTAGTTAAAATGCTCGATAAGCCTTTAAAACGTTCGATAAAATTTTGTATTCATAAACGCTTCATAAACCTTCGATAACTAAAATGTACTATAACGACATTATAAATCTAAATGTTGCCATTATAATGATGTCATCCAACAAATTGGCCAACATATTGAATCGTCAAACGAGAATATCTGTCTAATAACCGAATAATTGTGACCATAGACATTATTACGTATGGAAAACTAATATATTGTCTACAGTTTCGACAGTTTTGACGCGGTAACGTCATGGAAACAATATGTCATTGTCATTGAATAATTGTACTTGTAAAACTAAAAAACTTTTGAATATTTTTTTTTGTATTTAAAATAAATGGAATTAAGACCAGAGACTAGTTGCAATAAAGGGCAAAGAATTGAACCGCCCCTAAGACGACCCACTGACCGAATATTGGTTGGAGGAGGATAAGGTGTGTATCTACTGTTACAGCTAAAATGTATTCAAAGTAAGTTATGTTTAGTAAACATTCTCAATTTTATACTTATGCTTGCTTTTGCTTCTATTCCTTAGATTTTTTAGGAAGAATTTGGTCAGGGAGAGATTTTCATAATAGAAAATAAAAACACTGACACAAACATCAACGCTAAACAGGGGCGGCCTGCATGATTTACGAATTAGGTGCCTATCCAATTTACAATGTTACGAAGAACTTCGTTTGCCTGTACAAAACTCATTGTAACAAAAAAAACCGCCGCCATATGAACAATAATGACTCGTTATATTAGTTATTTTTATGCCGCTGCTGATTTAATTATTTTAGTATAATATAAATAAGATAATGAAGAGAAAGAATTATAACATTATTTTTCTATTTCAGGACAGTAGGACTAGTAAGGATGGCAAATTGCAGAAACTGAAACGGCCTACAGAAGAGAGCACAGATGGTAAATGAAAAGCAAACATTGTAAAAATGTTGTTCTGCTTGCACAAGTTTTAGAAGCCAAATTAGAGTTTAGAATATTGTTCAACCGTGAACCGGCAAGAGTTACACTACACGCGCTAGCAACAGCATCACAGCGTCAGCATCAAGAGCGACATACATTCGTTCCTCATACCGGCACACCATCAGCGCTAAGAAGTGACCTACTGAGATCTTCACTTCATCGGCTTGATACACACACAACACTCAAATGTAAATAGGTATCAATGTGTATTGACCACTAAAATTGTATATAATTAAGTTAATTACTGTAATAAATTAGTCATCAAGCTGGAGTCGAGTTTGATTCATCTTCCATAATTCCTCTCACTATGGCCAAGACACCTTTAGCCATCATCAGTTCTATGAGTCTGTGGGACCGGCAGTGAGAAAACTATTTCCTGTGTACATTGCACTACGTACACAAACCCCTATTCCTACCCAAATTCCATCTGTTCCTGTAGGTCTCCTGGTAACAGACTTCCCACATGTAAAACCAACGTAACTCACGTTTGGTGTGGTTTGTACTAAGCTGTAAGTCCCGGTGTGTAAAAGTATTATAAAAATAAATTAAACTGATATTTGTATACAAGCTTTTTATTAATGAACTACTCGCTAAATGTCTCCTCTTTTTCTTCTTCGTGTCGCGGGCACGACTTTACTTTAGATCTTGTTGGCCCAAAACATTGCCACTTCCACGTCATCGTCGGTGGCAATGCAGAAGTCACTTAGACTGCATGTTTTGGGTGGGACACATAGGGCAGGATAGGAGGTGGAGCATGTTTTGCGACATAGCTTCACAACCACACCCTACTGGAGCATCTCCCTGCAGGGTGTAAACTTCTGTGGTCCACACGGAAGTCCCTGAACCATCTCCGGACACAAGTGGGAAGATGTAACTCCAACCTGGTAAAGTGGACCTGCAAACTAGGAAATGTGAAAACATCCATAGTAGCTGACTTTACAATATTGCAGTAGTCCCTTTGATTAATAAAAAAATTTAATGTAATTTTGGTTTGCAGGTAAAAGGTATTGAAAGAATTGTTTCCACACTCTAAAATAGCAGCAAACCCACAGTATTTCTTGTTGCTGTACTTAATATGTGCTTTGTTATATTTTTCCTCGCTTATATATTGCATCGTAGGTATATAATAATAAACTAAATTGGTTAAACAGAAGTGCAAAATAAATTAAATACAACTGCGGCTCCTCGAAGTACGATTGTTTACGAAACTAACTTTTCACAATATTACATTTTGTACGTCAAATGTCATTTTCTTATTAATCAGCTGATGCAGAGTCGGCCATTTTTTCCTTATAATACTGTTATAGTAGGGTTCTGGGTTTCATAACTTTATAGTAGGTTTAAAGAACGTTTTAGTGCTAAAATGCGTTTATGAATAGCAATTTTTGACAACGAGACTTTAGCAAGCCTTTAGATGTTCCATAACTTATTATGAATAAGACCGGTAGTATCTAGTGTGATTTTTTATAATTGTTATAAAAAATCACAGAATAGTACACTAGGTAAAATTTAAAATAAGTAGCGAAACTCAAAGATGTGATGAGTATCAATATCTATTCTTAAATAAACAGAAACAGTTATGATTGACGTAATTTCAAAAAGGTAATCCAGGTCGACGGTCGCTGGTACCCAACTAATATTATAAATGCGAAAGTAAGTTTGTTTGTTACCTTTTCACGCCTAAACCACTGAACCGATCATCCTGAAATTTTGCATATACCTTTCATCCCGAAAAAATGTTCTGTTCCTGAGGAAAACAACAATAACGTTATTACGATAATAGATGGCGCCACATGTCTTTCGAAACTTATGCGGGTGAAACCACGGGGCGCTGCTAGTCTAGTGTAATTGTGAAAACGTAATGAATTGTACATTAACCTTCCTTAACTTTTAATATTTAGATATAATCTGCACTGTGCAATTGGTTTTCTCCCTATTAAAATAAAATAAACAGAACACTGATTCATAACCACAAATCTAATCGCCAACTCCATCGGCTATGTACACAGCCTGGATATCTTTCTAAGCATGAACAGAGTAAACAAGCAGTACACCAATCGAATCAACAATCAATTTGTAGTATACACAGCGGAGCCATTACCGACTAATACAAAATAAATAAGGCTAGTGGGTAACTTGTTGATGTCACACTTGTAGATTTGTTCTACAAGTAGGTCTTTTCTCATATTTTGTCGGCTGACGAATCTAACGCCTCTCTCTAGGGCAGCGGAGGGGAGGCTGTTGGAGGAATGCCAAACTCGTTATGCGATATAATTTTATCGAGGAATGGTTCTCATCTGCAAGATTGTTTATTGGTTCTTTAGCGCTAAATGCTTTAATTTACGAATCTGCATACTCTTTACAGCCAGATGGTTATCCTTAAACTGTTTTGATTATTATGTTGACATTTGGAAAACTGTCAGCGCTTTTCATATGGGGTAATTTACTTTATTAGGCACTCTATCTTAAGACGGACTATGCAACTCTGACTTACTGTAACCCAAGATAATTCTTTAAATCCTATTTATAAAAATCTCCAAGACTTTTACTTTACAAACAGAAAGATATCATAAACAACAGCGATACTTTCTACATTTTGCGCCAAATCCTGCCGCCATATTTATTGTTCAGTTCAGTAGCTCCGTCTGAGGCAGTTTGGCTGTGCTCCAGCATTGAGCTACTCGGAAGGAAGCAAGTGGAACTGGGACACACTGCAACAGCTGGAACTAGCCAGGTGCCTCTTGTAGCGTTGGCAACCGAATGTATTTCTTTTCTGAGTTTTTTGGCAACATTGGAAGGTGGGCTAGTGATAGAGTTGCTGCCGCCGTATTTTGTAAGGATTTAGAGATGGTATTGGTATTAGAAATCGATGACTGGTTTTAGTAAGATCTGGCAGCTTTCAACTGCAACCGGTAAGACTGGGTTAGTGGGTAACTTGCACAGCAGATGATGATGATTCTAGTAATATCTGCTTGTTTATTCTGGAGGAAAATGTGTAATAGGGGCCTTTATTCTGCGCTGCGATGGACGTTCATTTTAGTCGATAAAATAATGATTGGAAAAACTTTAATGATTAATTAACAAATGTTAACCTGATGGTTCTTAACTACACGTAACAAGTCATAATACAATGCACCAACCACTCACGTCCCAAAGGTCGGTTGTTAGCTCCTCTTCCTGAACCATCCTATTAACACTAACCGGCCTACATCCCAGCTTATCCGCCGTAGAACCACGTGCGAGATAATAAGCCGGCCGATAGGCCCGGGAGTCTCGCCGGACATCCCGCGTCCGTGCCGTGTCCGGTAGCCGCCGGTGAAGGGGCGAAAGCAATATTTTTGGCTGAAAGTGTTTTATAAGGCAGGCAAAGGTGTTTTATTGAGGTCCGGGGATAAACTGAAGGATGAATTTTGAGTAGTACTCGTATAAATAGTAAATACATGACGTAACGTAATCATATTTGAGATGAAATAACCATCTCCAGTGATCCATAAAAGGATGGGCAGTATTATCGTCGTTTCGAGGTAGTTGCCACTTTATTTTGAAAAATATTTTCTCGAATTCAATTTTCACAAGTGTGAGCATTGTCGAATTAAAGTCTTCATTTTATAACTTGGAAGTTTTCATCTCAACGATTTCATGTGTACGACCGTCGGGGGGCGAGTGAGACGGGGGTGACTCGCTGAGAGTGGGGGAAATTGCAGGAATATCATAACTTGAAATATTTCCTAACTACGGGAACTATTTCACTATTTTAACGTTAAAATGTTGTTTGAATACTAAAGTTAACCTCTTCAATGAATAACTAGTACTAGCAGCAAGCTAATATAGTTAACAGATATTAAATAATAGCTCCAGACAAAGACTCCAGACAAACAAACTATTCATCTGTATTATTAATTAATTAATACGTACTCGTATATAGATAGATCATATTAGGTAAGGGCTGACTGATTATACCAATTAATAATCTTGGAATACTTTTGCTAGGTTCTGACAAAAGGCAGGATTATAAATGCGAGGCACAAATACAAGATTTAGTACCCTACTATGATTTAGGACGGTCCCTAGACATTTAGACACGGAGATAATAATGACGATTTATGTTCTTAAAACGCTAGTCAGATTCAGAGCTAAGATTTCAGAACCGAAAAAGGAAAAAAAATAGCCGTAATTTATAAGCTAGAAATATTCAGGACAATTATTCTCAAAAATATCGCAACGTACTGAGGTATACGTATCTAATTTACAACCTCTTTTTGCTGCCATTTGAGAGTCAACAGACTACATTTTCAAAACCCTTGACAAGTTACAAATCCATGACGACACGTCAACGTAATCCCGTTCACAGCCACATAAATTAAACAGTATCCAATCCGCGTGCGTTTAATTAAATCGCGACCAGGTCGAAAAGCTCTGCGGAATTATAAGCGAAGCGGCCCTTGCAAATAGGGCTCTAATAGGGCAGGGGTGGAACAGGGCAGGAGGGGGTGAAAGAGGGTTGAATTGTGGTCAGTTGGGGATTAGTAGAAAGTGTTCTGTAGACTGTTTAAGTGAAAGTGGAGAAGTGTAAGGGATCACTTGTGACAAGGATCTGGTCGGTGAAAGTGGAGAAGTGTAAGGGATCACTTGTGACAAGGATCTGGTCGGTGAAAGTGGAGAAGTGTAAGGGATCACTTGTGACAAGGATCTGGTCGGTGAAAGTGCTTCTTGTGCTTATTTTGGGCGATTGCGTTTTGTAGTAACATTAAGTACTTACTTCTATAAAGGTCCTTGTATAGCAATTATAGGTACAGGTTCAGTTGAAAGCGATGAGCCTTTTGGGGCCGAATTTTGTTTTATGTGAAATGACTGTAACACTATATTCTGTAGGTACCTATAAGACAAATTCACAGTGATATTAAGAACATAAAAGTAACACTAAACCCTATATTATGACAGACTAGCTTTTGCCCGCGGCTTCGCTCGCATCATAATTCATCATACACGTGGCGCCATCTATTATCATAATATCGTTATTGTTTTTTTCGGGATGAAAGGTACACCCTATGTCCGTTTCTGTACACCTGACAACGTATATGCAAAATTTGAGGATGATCGGTTAAGTGGTTTAGGCGTGAAAAGGTAACAAACAAACATACTTTCGCATTTATAATATTATAGTTAGGATTGCATGACACATCACTATCACACACCACATCTGTGCCTAAAAAATATTTGCTCAGCAAAACCTTCACAAATTCGAACTGATTCAATTCGTAGTAACTCCCGTCAATTTCCTCTATTATCTAGAACTAGATTAGGGCCGAGATTCTGACTCAAACGTTTAGAAAGATCCGAAAAAAATCTATTTTTTATGCGGTCCGGCGGAGAAAATCAAGTTAATGTAAAAAAGTAAATGTTATCCGAGCATTAGGACGATGTTTAGCGAGCGGAGAGGGGTTCGCTCCCCGGGGGATGTAATTGCCAACAGATATTTAGGGAGGAGCGACCCCACCTGTAATCCCACTGCTTTCCATTCAATTACTATTTACATAATGCTAAGATTTAGACTAAGTGATTTTCCCTTTTCTATGTATCTATTAACTTTTATTTTGAGTCTTTGTATTGAGAACATTCATTCGCATTTACTTTCATGATTCGAGACAGCACAGTACCATTGTTAGTATCTATCATGGCATTATTTTTGTGATTGAAATTGCTTCTGCGTTAGATTGCCTGTCTCATGTTGTACTGGTTGGGACTATAATAAAATTATAGTGGACGAGTGAAACAATTAACGATAATAGGTAAGTTGCATGGCTGTGTGGTAGAGTATCAATATTGTATCAGCCTGGCAGCACCCAGCGGTGCAAAACTTCTTTGGCAAAAGTATATTCAATAAACTTTTACCTAAATGATTGATTTATTCTTCGTTCGTCCCAAAGTTTCGTCCCACATTCCAAAAAATCCTGGTTCGTTCCAAACAATATGCTTCCTTCGTTCCAAAATATAATTTTTATTATTTATTCCCGCTTCGTCCTATTTTTTATTCCTTCTACGGCCCATATTTTTTTTGTATATGCATGGCTTAACGCCAGGCGTAATCATTTTGGTAAAAGTTTGGTGTAATTTTTTTTTTGTTATTTAGTTAGAAATATCCGTCGCGAATCGAATAAAAACTAAACATTGCACCAATAAAGATCCAGAATGTCGACAGACTTCAGTCTTTATTACTATAAATACACTTTAATTGTCCCTCTGAAACTTCAGCGCGGAGTGGATCACTCTAACCCACTTAAATCACTACAAGTCTACAAAGACGGCGGATATAACCGGTTCGCGCCGGTTCACACCGGACCGAGCCGGTCGGAGCCGGTCAGAACCGCCGAACATTTCACCACTCGACTTGTAAAAAGCTTTCAAGAAGCCGCCGCTGTTTGTCAAGCGCTTAAAGCGGGTGTTGAGCTGTCGACAGCTTTTTGTTTTAGTTGCAGTGGAGTACTCCGTTATGGTGTGAACGGATTTAGGAGTGATTAAATGGAACTGAAAGAGACGTAAATAGGTATCCAAGATGCAAAGTGAATACATTTTTCCACACAAACGCAAACAAAAACACATCCAGACTATTAAACTTACTCGTATGTACCTCTCACAAATATTTCCGATATCGCTATTGAAATGTTTGCTATCTATTTTAACTTTTGAACACGCTATCGCTTCACTTTCATACCCGGGTCAGGCCACACGAGTATCCACTCTAAATAAAATGTAAACACTTTTTTATTACAGTGAGCGATAGCGTCCAAACTGTTTACGTATTTATGAGGCTGACCGTACTAAAGGGCTCGTAAATAGCGTGTTATGCTGACCCTACATGATAAGAATAACTCGAACACTGGCGTTGACAGCCTTGCCGACGGTACCTCCTTGAAGGCAGGCGGATAGATTGAAATTCATAGACGATTGGACGAGGTCAGGATCGAGATTGAGAGTACTTAAGACCTAGGGCAGGTCTACACTTCTACAGGGCTTATGTATAGATATTGAATTAATATTTTCCGTTTCTTTGATAAAGGGTAGACATTGAAATATAAAATGTTGTTATTTATCTATCTTCATCATTTGAACAGCTCAGCAATGTGTCTGTCGCGTGAGACTAAATGTTGACTAATAGCCGGAAACCGTTTGTGCAGGAACACGTGAGCTCAGTATGTACAATTGTAAAAGGTTAGAAAATATCCCGAAAACAATTGAAGTAAAGACAGATTCTGCCGTCAATCTCGTATCTATAGGGAAAGAAGTGTTTTAATTAATTCTCCGTCTATTTTTTTCGGTTCACAAGATATGTTATAATTGCAGTTGCAGTTGTTATGTTGGCAGGTGTTCGCGGAAGCCCGTGTTGATGATTTTCATGCCATAATGAGAAAGAGGGCGGCGTCAATTATGGGTAGGTTGTGTGGAAGCCCCAACAGCATCCTGAAGACATTGGTGGACAAGGTAGACAGCCCCTTTATTAGGCACTGGGTGCATAGGCACGTGCCGACATGTGTTGAGCCACGTAGTTATTAGATTAGTTTGTAAGTTTTACTAACATCGTTTTTTTAAGTTGTTGTTATTAATTCTATATGGGTTGAGTGTATTTTTATATGTGATCCGCAATAAACGATATCATTATTATTATAATCATCAAAAGATGCAGTTTACCTGCTAGTTGGACCGTAGTAACCGAAGTGAGTGATAAACAACAATGTAGTGCAGCTAGCAACAGTACCTACCAGCTGCTGATAAACAGTCGCCGAGAGAGAACGACTTGATGATGTTTTTAGACTGATTCCAGAAACTGTAATTTTATTAGTCATCTTTATACCTTTCCGGTAATGCTGCCAATTTTAGAGTGAGGATTATATATCTTGATGCTAGTTGAAAATAGTTTGGATAAAAGAAATGGGTTATTTAGCAAAGGAAAAAAGGGCTGGCAATTTCATCGGCATGGTTGTAACAACTTCGTCAAAGGTTTGTTTTACTTCACACTATATGTTTTTTAGCAAACGTTGTACTGTCGCAACGTAAATCATAAGTAGATACAGATTATAATGAATTTTAAAGTTGATTGCGTTTTAACTTATGAATTTATTTACTTTATGTTGTGGATGATGTGTGCTTTTATGTACTTCATTTATCTTAATTTAGTTATAATAGTATTATTGTGGATGTATTTTAATCTTTGGTGACTAACACATATTTTTATTATATTAACATAAATATGGATCACTGTGTCTGACTCAAATTAATTAAATTATAAAGTCTGTACTTACCACAAAGTTTCGACAAGAATTACAAAACATGATGTCACGAAGATAACTAGAAGACCTATCTCCCAGCAACACCTGCACCTAGTCTGATAAACAGGATGACCTCATCAAACATTTCATTTTCGGCTGACTATCTCCTGAATTGGCTTGTTCAATCACTAGTTTTCGCTATCTTCCTATACGCTGCTGAGACGTGGACGCGCGAGACATCGAGAAGAAGAAGATAGACGTTCTGGAAATGTGGTGCTGGAGAAGAATGCTGGGGGTATCGTGGACTGAGTTTCGCACAACGCCTCTATACGCCAAGAACTCAACATCAAAAAGCGTCTATCTGCGGTCCAAACGCGCATTCACAAATATTTCAGACATGTCTCGAGGCGTGAGAAAGACTCTATTGAGCGCCTTGTCGTGCAGGGTGGAGTGGAGGGCACTAGACCACGCGGAAGCTCACTCATGAGATGGACTGACCAAATTAAATCCGCAGTGGGTGATCCCTAGTATGAGTGCACAAAAATTCCAGAAATCGGAGTAGGTGGCGAGAAATTGTGAGGCGATTCACATCAGCCCCTAGACAAGAAACTACATGAGGACCACGACCGCGAGTGCTGTGAAGAAGAAGATCTCCTGAATGTCAGCACTGACCTCCAGAGCTATATGTCGCATGAGGGGAGACGATGCTGATGATACATAATAAAAGTCAATTAGCGTGACCCCGCGAAGTGCAAGTATGAAGCACTGATTAATTTGTTTGTTAAGATAGTGCAGATTGTATGAATGGAGTTTTTTGAATTTCTTTGATGATACCTACATAACATCTTTGAGCACAGGTTTGTAGTTATTTACAAATTCCCATACCTATTCCTTTTGTTGGATTTTATAGAAGTTAGTTAGAATACCTAGTAGTAATAATATTAGAGATTTCCTAACAGATGTACATTTCAGATGAGTTTGGTAGATGATTCAGGTTATCAATAATTCTGACAACGTATCCTCGCATAACAACATGATTCTGGAAATTGCGCGTTTTTCTTGAGTTTTCTTAGTTTTACCATACCTGCGTGTGCTTCTTACTAAGTTTAACTTGGTGTTGTGTGAAAAGGATACATTCTGAGGTTGCCGCTCTTGTCGCCGATGGCGAGTAGTTTCTGAATAGGGTCCCATGCTAGTGCTGTCGGCGAGAACGGGAACCCGTGCCGAAATGTCTGTGGACAAGGAGAATAGAGTTGTGAGTAAGTAAGACAGTTTGAACATCATATTAAAATACACACATATTGGTAAGTAAGCACGAGTGAGAGCATTCACAAATAAAACATAGGAACCTTTTACACAACCCGAGACCATTTATTTAATGAAAAAAAGAACAACCAAAAACTTCGGAACGTTACACTAACGAAAATTTAAAAATCGAACACACATCAGAATTTGGTTCGAATTTCAAATGCACGCGCAAGCATCAGTCGCTATGATAGAATTCGATACAATTTTCATGTTGTTTGTTTAAGTATTTTCGTTTGAAACGCTTTCACGCCTTTGGGATTAACGAATTGGGGTGAATACGTAAAAATGTTTAAAATAAAATGAAGGGTACAAGCGTTTTCACGTCGGGTAAGCATCGCGCCGCGCGACGGCAGACAATCGTAACAAGGTAAAATTGATCATTTAATAAAACATGGCAACTCTGAAATACATGAGCTTTTAAAAAAATTTTAAACCTGATTTATGGAAGCAACGAGATAAAAAAATATTAGGATTTTGATTAATGCAACGGGGTTCGTTGTAATTAGCACTTTTTACTGATAAAAATGTAATAGGAGTCCGGCCTGGAATGATAAGGGCATCACGCTAAACAAATCCAGCCTGGATTAAAGTTGATGAAGACTAAGTGTGTTTGATAAAAGCATGCTTATCTATACGGAAGATCGTCACTTTAATATTGGGTGACAATGAACCTCTTCAGTCTGGAAATACCCACTGGGCACACTCACCGAAATTATTTGTCAAACAAAACAACTTGAATTGCCCGTCTAAACAAAACACAACAGCTGTCATTCTTTGGCAGTTCTACGAAATGGCTATAGCGGCCAATTGATGTACGGTCTCAATTTGCTTAACAATTATTTTAGTGTTTGTTTTGAGACCAACTTCAGCGTCCACTAATAATTATAAACTCAAACGCAAAGCATTTATTTCAATTAAACCATTAACAGGCACGTTTGTATTGTCAAAGAGTCGGTCAGTTAGTTGCCCATTCCAAAACGTAGATCCCTATGGAGAAGAACGGGCAAGAAACTCCAAGGACACCTTTTAAACCAAGATATCAGAGATTATGAGAATGAGGATAACGATGATATCGAAAGCTGTAATCAGTTTAGTATGAAACCGATTATACACTTGCGTGCAAAAAAATTGGCCCACCCCATGCTCTCCATTTGAGACACGATATCACAAAAATCGTAATGAATATGATTTATTATTTTATACTATGTGAAGGTAGGTAAGGTACAGTTTATTTGAACATACACTATATTTTGTTCAAAGCAATATTCTTGATAAGATCGACTCGATTCATCAGATGTCCCCATTACTCACTTTTGCTCGGAAAAAGTGTGTGACTTTTTTTGTCAATGAAATTAACAAACTTTAAATTTTGTGTATTTCTGTTTGTTTAATCAAAATTGAACTTGATTTTTTTAACGGGCTTCAAAAAAAATGGAGCTTCTTTATTCAACCCCATATTTATAAGTTCGAGATTTTCTCAAAAACTAATGAATCTGTTTTGATAATTCTTTCACTAATGTAATCTACATACTTTCAGAAAGGTTTTAATATACAATATATTAGGTTATTGTTAGTAAAACTTCTTGAATTATATTGTTTCAAATCGAAGAGCATGGGGTGGGTCAGTTTTATTGCACGCAAGTAACCTGTTAGGGTTAATGGTTGAACACCAAAGGAAAGACCGTTCTAAGGATTTCAATAATATGTTTATTATCCTTTTATTTATATATTGGAAGGTGTGTCTACTACTACTCTGTTAGCCTTGTGGTGTATATCCTGAGTACTAGAATATACACACGTTTGCATATCCACGTGAGCATGATAACCTGACCAATTAAGTCAGGCCCAAAATTAATACTATCGGAGCTTATCGACGTCTGTTGTTATTTCGTTACCGGACAAGTGATAAGCAACATTGTAGCGTGTTGTATGTTTTGGTGCAAAGTTGGTAGGCAACACTTTCTAAGTTGAGCGCGCTATCAGCTGTTATCAGTGCATTGTGTGCGTCATTGTTGATGAAAGGTAAATGAGCTTAGAATTGAGGGGCGGGGACTTGACTGAAGGCCGAGTTGGTCCAGTGGTGATAAGCGCGACTGGGGAACGAGCTCGATACCCAGGACAAGTAGTCCTGTTCTAAGCTTCCTGTTTTTCTTTTATTTTGATAATGTTTACGGGCGTGATACATTAAAGGTAGATGATGTGTGAGAGCAAAAAAGACGTCACGTCATGTCTTGGTTTTAATAAGAACTTTGTTTTATAGTTTACTAGCCTGCAGCTTCGCCCGCGTGGATGTCCGATATTATCCCACGGGCACGTGCTACCGGGACAAAAAGTACCTATCTTATGTCCTTCCCCAGGATGCGATCTATCTCCTTGCTTTCTTATCGAATTCCGTTCAGTGGTTTAGGCGTGAAAAGGTGACATACAGACAGAGTTACTTTCAAATTTATAATATTAGTATGGATAGACAATAGCAGAGTTCACCCTCATAGAATTCGTAAGGAGACCGACCAACGTTTTGAAGGAAAAAATTACAGGCAGGACTTACGAGTCTTTGGTCAACTGGACCCACTCGAACTGGACCCGCGGGTCCAGTTGACCAAATCATTGATTTTCTGTATTTTTCTTTGGAGCTAGTTATTTTTTGTAATAAGCAGATATACGATGGCCTGCCAGTTCTATCACCTACACATCTATCTATAATAATAAAGATGAAGAGTTTGTTTATATATTTATTTATCCAGTAGTACACATACATTTTATACCTTTTAGTTGGTGCCAACATAAACTCATTAGAGTTTTACCGTGCACCAAAATCATCGACTACATAATTTTGAGAATTATAACCACTTAAGTAGGTACCTAGTAAAAAGTAACAACAAAAAAATAAAATTACAAGGGTATAAGCGAAATATTAGCTAATACTAACCAGTGCACGTCAGTGACCAATCCGGCCGTCCATCCTTAAAAACAAAAAGTGGTGGAGAGTATTTGAATTGATACAGGCTGTTCCTACAAGTACCTATATGATTTTTAGTAAAAGGTAGTTAATTTTATTTGAACGCGCTAATCTCTGGAACTCCAAAAATATTTTTGCATTTGATAGCCCTATTCTTGAGGAAGGCTATAGGTTATTAACATCACGCTAGGAACCTTATGAGCCGAGCAAAAAGAAAAACAAAGTCCACAAGAACGCTAAGCGAAAACGAAGTACTAGCGCGGGCTGCTGCGATGTGACCTGGGGGGAACCAGGAACACGCAGACGAAGTTGCGGGCAGATGCTAGTATACTCATACAAAAACACTAGATAAAAGCTCCTCGGATGATCGTATGGAAAACAATAGGTGTTTACTTTGTTCGCACAATAACACGTTCGATAAAGTTTTGCATCATACATCGTTAAGATAGGCGGAGTTTATCACAAAGCACTTTCGCCTACATAGGTAGGTAGGTACCGCACTAATTGATACACTCTTTGTTTTTGCATCGTGTCCACTAACCTAGTAACTCGACGGATAAGGATAGATGACTGACTAACAAGTGTAGTTGTGCACCGTATTATCTTTTTCTGAAATAAAAACAAAAACAAACGAAGTGCGAGTGAAGGGTTCCGTAGTCGGGATTAATATTTACGCATGCATAGTATGAATTTTAACGGCCGCAAAAATAGTTTGTACTTCATAGTATTTCTCAAAAAGCTCTGAAAAAATTTCTGCGGATGTAACCGAAAATATCCCATACTTCAAAAACTATTGACATACATAGAAAAGTAACTAGTAGAGTAACTTAGAAACATCATCATTTTTTCAATTACGGAACCCAAATACATACCCCACACTCTTATGGGCACTGCTTTTTTTCATCCCTCGAGGGATGGTACAGTCAACAAAAGAGATAAGTATGCAGGATCGTCGGATATAGTTGAAGTTTGTAAGAAACCGATGGATGTTCTCGAATAAAATTTGATTTTATTAATAGAAACCACACAGCCGTATTAACAAATTAAATTTCAGTCGATAACATCCATCGGTTTCTTACTGAACTTCAACTATATCCGGCGATCCTGCAGCGGTGTACAGGATACACCTTCTTTTCCATTTTCATATATTGTGCAAACAGTCTCCGAGTAATCTGGTTGAACGAGCTCCGCATAGACGGACATGACGAAATTATAAGGGTTCCGTTCTTGCCATAAAAAAGGCGGTCGTTGAGGAAGAACGATTTTGTTGTCGTTTTTTAATGGTACAGAACAATACAACAAGAATATGGAGATGGAACATGATATGAGCAGTAGCGAAAGAACATTTTAGCGTCAAAAATGCATGTTATAGTAAGCACAAACACGAGCTATCTGGATTATTCTGAATACAACAAGTAAGTAGTAAGATCAGTGCATTTATTTAAATTAAATCATTTACAGGCACTATTGAATTGTCAAACAGTCGGCCATTTGTCAGAAAGTTGACGCTAGTTGCCCATTTCAAAACGTAGATCCCTATGGAGAAAACGGGCAAGAAACTTCGAGGACACTCTTTTGACTTAAGTCATACAAAATCCTGGGTGCATGACTCTTGTTGCTTTTGTATGTGAGAACAATGTAACAGAAATAAAATGAAGAAACAATTCTAAATATAAGACCAATAATAAGACCTAACTTCTGAGCAATTCTTCACTGATATCGTCGTTTGTCTCGCTGACACCGAGGTCCGTATGCGCTTAATCGCCACCAATTCCGAGCGCTAATATCGGAGCCTGTAAATAATCTATGAGTATATTTTATGTGGAGATCGAAACTGCTCTAATATTAATAGTTCCCGCCCGCTCGGTGTGTACGCGTGTCGGACAGCCAAGGTTGAGGCCGCAGAGATTCATGTGAAGAGGGAATTTAGTGGGCTGTTCTGATAAACTATGGAGGATAATGTAAAGATAGTCAAACTACTATAAAAAAGCTTGGGTAGGTATGAAATATTGCTTCATTTGGCGTTTTTAGAAAGTAAACGGCGCCATTTGTCAAGAGATGCCTTTTGACTTTAGTTCGAACAGACATAGTTGTGCGATTTCCCCTTTTTATGCACTTTATCATTTAATTTTGAACTATCCTTATTCTTGCCTGTGTAGTTTACAAAGGGACATTATGATATTTAAGAATACGTATTTTCTATTTGGAAATAAGAAAAAACTAGCTGCTTATAATCCTAAGTATGTTTTAGGAGTTCCTTAGGCCTGCTAGTTACATACGAAGCAAATTATAGCGATGCGCTCACATCGTATCACCTTTAAGGATCAAAACTAAAACGTTTGCAACTTCTTTGTCACTGAAGTCTTTTCTCCAAGTAATGGAACACGCTGGTAATACCTGAGAGGGTGACAGATAGGTCCTGTGAAGTCTGTCTCGTCGTGATTGATGACTAGTGTGCCAATTTACCTACGAGTTCGAAACAAAGGTGAGTGAGTAGACCCGAGCAATTCACTAAACTAATCAGGGGAATTGGTACAAATGGATCATTAAAATTACGCATTATTTTACAACAGCGTACCAGAATTCACCGAGTTCAAATTACATCTTGGTAACATAAAGAATACTCGAAAACACAATGTTTCATCCAGTCGTGATATGGCACCTCTTTAAGACCGAAAGCGCCTGTTTTACAGTAAATGAGAGTAATTTTAGCAACGTGCCTTGATATCCGTACGATACTCTCATACGGAGGATTCGGAAAACATCCTGATCTGCCTCTGAGCACCGGCGTGAGACATCAACACTCTCAAGAGGTTATCATGAAAAGAACAACAATTGATAATGACACGCGCGGTGATAGTGAGACAAATAGTTTGCTATAAAAGGGCAGTGTGAGGTGAGATGGGCACAGTTGTGGACCAGCAGCAAACATGAGAGTACTCCTGGTATTAGCCGCTGTGGCCGTGGCGACAGCCACCGTCATCAAAGATGACACTACTGTGATCATTGGCAAGGACAACATGGGTGAGTTTGACTTTACCATTTCTCAACCGAAATTATTTTGTATTAATTTAGTCTATTTACTTATGAACATGATATGAAGATGCTTATGATTAACGTTTCTTATATTCTTTCAAATTTCGCTTTTACTGCCATAATCTGTAAAATATTAATCGAATTAAGACAGAGCAAAGAAGAGTTTCAAATGCTGCTAAACTGATAACACTGATTTACTAAAGTAATATCAAAGTAGTCCGAACAACTCATAAGATCTCGAAGCATTTTCCTAAACAGAATTTAGAAATGCCAAAACAATAAAAAGCCCTGAAGGAAAACAGAATTGAAACAAGACTTCGTAATCCAAATTGACATTTGATATTCTTCTGAACATCACAACTTGGGCCATCATCGGACAGTTTAGTTAATTTGAATTCTCAAAATGTTCACAAACTCGTGGAAGACTTAAAGTTTAGTTTGAACAGTAACGATGGATATAAAGGTGAAGGAACTCAGCATCATGAAGCTCCTGAATCACATCCTGCAGCCGACCATGTACGACGACATCCGGGACGTCGCCAGGGAGTGGCTCATCGAAGAGAACATGGACAAGTACTTGGTAAGACTCATTTACTTTATCAGACTAACCACACTATAATTTCCCATTTCCATTTATGCTAATAATTCTATGTGATATATGCAGAAGACAGATGTCGTAAAGAAGTTCATCGACACCTTCAAGATGGGCATGCTCCCTCGTGGCGAGGTATTCGTCCACACCAACGAGCTGCACATCGAGCAGGCCGTCAAGGTCTTCAAGATCTTGTTCTTCGCCAAGGACTTCGACGTGTTCATCAGGACCGCGTGTTGGCTGAGGGAGCGCATCAACGGAGGCATGTTCGTGTATGCTCTCACCGCTAGCGTGTTCCACAGGACAGACTGTCGCGGAATCACCCTCCCTGCTCCCTATGAAATCTACCCCTACTTCTTCGTCGACAGCCACGTGATCAACAAGGCCCACATGATGAAGATGACCAAGGCAGTCACTGACCCCATTTTGATGGACTACTACGGCATCAAGGTGACCGACAAGAACCTGGTCGTGATTGACTGGCGCAAGGGAGTCCGCCGCACACTTACTGAGGACGACCGCATCTCTTACTTCACCGAGGACATCGACCTCAACACTTACATGTACTACCTGCACATGAGCTACCCCTTCTGGATGACCGACGACATGTACACCGTGAACAAGGAGCGCCGCGGAGAGATTATGAGCTACGCCTACATGCAGCTGCTGGCCAGGCTCAGACTGGAGCGTCTCACCCACGAGATGTGCGACATCAAGAGCATGATGTGGAACGAGCCCCTCAAGACCGGCTACTGGCCCAAGATCCGTCTGCACACTGGAGACGAGATGCCCGTACGCAGCAACAACCTGATCGTGGTGACTAAGGACAACCTCAAGTGGAAGCGTATGTTAGATGATGTTGAGAGGAAGCTCCGTGACGGCATCCTTACTGGCAAGACTGAGCGCGTAAGTATCCTTTAAGATTTATGTTCAACTATTTTAATCTTGTTCTCATTAAAACTTTACTCAATGATATTGTTCTCTGCAGCGCGACGGAACTATCATCAGCATGAAGAAGACCGAGGACATTGAGAACCTGGCCAGGCTTGTGCTGGGTGGTATGGGACTGGTCGGCGACGATGCCAAGTTCATGCACATGATGCACTTGATGAAGAAAATGCTCACCTACAACGTGTATAACATTGACAAGTAGGTACCACGACACAGCTGACTCTACAATGCGACTTCGTTTGCAAAATTTCAACCCTTTTCAAACACTCTGGAGAGTATCATTAATTTTCTTGCCCATATCCCAATTTATAAGAGGGATTTTTATTAAATACATAATTAATGGACTTCTACCCATCTCTACTTGTGACTCTCACATAGTACGGGTGCGGGCGGTGTGATAAGTTTGAAAAACTAATTTTATACCAGTTGAAAATCATATTAGAAATAGTTTATCCTTAGGGCATAAGATATCTGAGCGTCAGCAGTTCCAGTAGTCAAGGAATTGATTGAGGATTGAGCTCTGACTAGTTTTATTTTTGGGTTGAAGATGAACCTAAAAACCGTGCCATATAAAGGTTTTGGTGCGGTATGAAATTACTTCTTTTATAAGTTTTCTTTACAACTTTGACATCCTGTAACTTTGGATTACCCCTTGGATGCGACGACTGACTCTCATATTAATGATTATTGAATGTTAAACTACTACTAGAAATGAAATTTATTCGGTACAAACCGAGTAGTTTGTAGTTCCGTATAGCAAGTTTATAATAACATCACGTTCAACAGGTACACGTACGTGCCCACCGCTTTAGACATGTACACAACCTGTCTGCGCGACCCTGTCTTCTGGAGGCTGATGAAGCGCGTCACCGACACCTTCATGCTCTTCAAGAAGATGCTGCCCAAATACACCCGCGAAGACTTCAACTTCCCCGGCGTCAAGGTCGACCGCCTTACGACCGAAAAACTCGTCACCTTCATGGATGAATACGACATGGACATCACCAACGCCCTTTACCTCGACGACAGCGAGTTGAAGAAGAAGCATTCCGACATTCTCATGGTTACACGCATGCGCCGCCTCAACCACCACCCCTTCAAGATCACCGTTGATGTCACCTCTGACAAGACAGTCGACGCCGCCGTCCGCATCTTCATCGGTCCCAAATACGACTGCATGGGCCGCCTCATGAGCGTCAACGACAAACGCCAGGACATGGTTGAGATCGATACCTTTATATACAAAATGGAGACTGGCAAGAACACTATCGTCCGCAACTCTGTTGAGATGCACGGCGTCATCGAGCAGAGGCCGTGGACCCGCCGCCTCCTCAAAAACATGGTAGACACAGTTGGCATGATCAGCAAGACCGTTGACGTTGAGAGCTGGTGGTTCAAGACTCGCATTGGCTTCCCGCACAGGCTCCTCCTGCCTCTGGGTCGTCGTGGCGGTATGCCTCTGCAGATGTTCGTGATCATCAGCCCTGTGAAGACCAACCTAGTGCTGCCCACAGTTGACATGACCATCATGAAGGAGCGTAAGACTTGTCGCTGGAGCGTTTGTTTCGACACGATGCCGCTTGGTTTCCCCTTCGACAGGAAGGTCGACATGACCCACTTCTTCACTCATAACATGAAGTTCACCGACGTGGTGGTGTTCAGAAAGGACCTGGGCCTGTCCAACGCCATCAAGGACGTGGACACAAGCGACATGGTGATGAAGAAGGACGACCTCACGTACCTGGACACCGACATGCTGGTCCGCTGGTCGTACAAGGACGTCATGTTGATGAGCAAGGACGATATGATGCGAATGTAAGTGTATACCTGAGCAACTCTCTGTTGATTGTAGAATAAATAGCACTCTATAAATGTACAACTTGTTTCAATTAACTTACACTTTGCTGCACACATTCCAAACATATTTCAGTAGAATATCTCAATGCGAGCACAAGTTTCGCTGCAGTTAATGAATTCCTCTAAAATTCATCTCTCCCGTCCGAGGAGCGTTAACATAATAAAATAGAAACACAAAATTTCAATTAACTTGTTCGTAAGCGAGAGAAGTTACGAAACTAACAAGATTTCGTATTTTAAGCTCGAGAGAAAATAAAGCTATTCATTTGTGTTTTTAATAAAAGTTTTCGCCTAATTGGTAGGTATTTCATAAATAATTGGGAACTCGGTAATAGCCGAAAACAAGTCGGCAAGGGTCGGAGAAGTCTCCGAAGTGTGTCCTAAGTAAACAAACACATTTAGCGCAAACATTTAGAGTCCCTTTGATCCCGGACTCCGGACTGCGGACTGCGGACCCTTCGAGCCGGGATTTTCTTATTTCACCTTTACTTGGAGGCTGCGATCTTGGAAATAAATAAAGCTCGCCACTTTTGGTGCCACGACAACACGACATGACTACTGTCCTCTCTAATTAGACAAAAGCCTGTTTCGTTCAACAAACAACTTAATTTCAAAACTTTACCAATGGTATTTCCGTTTTATAATTCCTCATACATTCATATTATCAAAGAAGATGAAAGAAAAGGCAACCATTAACTGTTTTTTTTTTCTTCAATAACATAAAACCGTTATGGTAACGTCAGTACAACTTAAAAGAAGATATTATTTGTGCTGAAGAAATAACTTACGAGTAAAAGTCTACTTCTTTCATGAGAATCCCTCAATACCAATTCATTGAATAAAAATTCTGGTAAACGTCAAAGGATTAAACAAACCATTCAATATGCTTCTTTGGAACAAGTTAGGATCCTATTACAGGCTGACAGACGTTTCAGAAAAGATTTCATTTCATCAATTGAAAATCTTTTCTCAAACGTCGTTCAGAAAAGGATTCGAAGCGATTATAATTTGTTCCAATTAGAAGACAAGAAATCGAAGTCTACAGGACTTGCACATCTTACAATAAGGTTTTACATGGAAATTAAATTTATACCTACTAATTAAGTGCGTACTTCTTTAAAACAACAGCCCTCATTGTTTTAAAAAAGCAGGTTACTTATTTAACAATAAAAACTTTTTTACAAAAAGAAATCAACTGACTTCCAAAAAAGACTACAAAGTGAAAAATAACTTTAATTTCGGAAGTCGGTGGCAAACAACGAAAATGCGAACCCAACGACACTGACTTCCGAAATTAAAGTTATTTTTCACTATGTAGTCTTTTGTTGGAAAGCGGATGTTTTTTTTTTGTAAATAAGTTGTTATTTTTCACTTTTAAGTTGTACTTACCCCATACACATTCGTATATAACACTAATTGCTATGTAAATATCAGTACATAACATATAATCAGCCTATAATGTTAAATTCCCACACCTGGGACACAGGCCTCCTCTCGGTGAGAGGGAGTGGGCCGTAATCCACCACGCGGGCCCAAAGCGGGTTGGTAGATGTCACATGTCTTCGAATTTTTGGTTCTAGGACATGCCGGTTTCCTCACGATGGTTTCCTTCACCGTTTTGAGAGCAGTGGTGATTAAATAAATAATTTACACAAAGTAAAGCGCCTGTCTGGGTTCGAACCTAAGACCTACAGCTCGTACGTCGCGGCCGTTACTACTGGGTCACCCCTGCTCTGTAAATATCAGTGACAGGAAGTTATTATAACATCATCAATATAAACTAAGTGGTACAAATAAGTATTATTGAAGCTACATAACTCAAAAACATCCCAAGCAAAGTTAATAAAATTTATATGGGACCACCCTTGAGGCATACCCTATCCATTAAAAAAAGAATTTATGAAATCGATTTACAATTGCCGGAGACAACGCTTAACATATACAAAGTAATTAAACCGAATTGACTCCTCCTTTTTTTGAAGTCGGTTAAAAAAGAGAGACATCGATAGGATTCAAGTGGTGAAGTCTACAATACGACACGTTTTCAACAATCAAAAAGAAACAATAAAACCGTTGTGAGAGTAGGTACTGTAAAACAGAGTATTCAAAGTCAAAAAAGTTTGCGAAGCACAGCCAATCCATGCATTTCCATTACGAAGCAAACAGGAATACCTCGCATAATTTAAACTCTTCAAACTAGAGCCTACATATAATGTTCGAAACAATTGCAACAACATTAAAATTCCTGTACAATCGCAGTGATTCGCAGGCGCGCGGCCGATCTTACGTGCCTACGTTATTGAGTGAGGCGTTCATTGTGCAGGCGTAACGTCCCGCGCACACTCGCGACGTGCCGACTCCGGTATTTCGCAATTACATCATGGCTACAATCTCGACGATCCGTTAAATATATTTTGAATAACTTCCTGAACGGGAGCGCACGGGAGCGCACAGCGCATGCCGCTTTTTATTCGATCGAGTAATTGGAATGTTTCCGATATTTCATTTTGACTGCATAGTTTGACTCGTGCATCGTCTGTGTGTGTGCGTGTGTAAGGTTTGTAGATTAAACTGGTATTTCGGTTCTGACTTTTATAGAGTCGGACGTCAATTAAATTCTTAGTTTTTAATTATTTTATGATTGTTTAAATGCCTCTCTCTGGCTGTGCTCCAAGATGGATTAGATAAATAGATAAACAAATGGAGTTTAACTAACTTGTTAGCTTTTCATCTACAAGAGCTATTCCCGTCACTAAATAAGCCTAAGCCTAAGTAGATAAAGTTAAGACTTTACATATTTCCTCTGCACGAGTAAGTAATTAATAAAGTTAAAAGTAATATAAATATTGTGAATATAAACTTGCAAATGCTTGCAAATGATGTCACTGTCCGTCATCTACGTGAACGGACTCGCACGGACAGCCGGCGCTAGTGAACCTTTGTCTAATATACAACAACACTTAATACACAAGTATTTTGAATTCTGAATCGATTGCTTTTCCCTAAACCGAGTTCCCTTAATTCTGTACAACATAGCAATATTTCCGTTTATTTATTTAAATCCGAACATGGAGTCGACAACAGAACGCAATGTTCCCTTTACATTCTCCGACATGATCCATGAAATATGCATTGTTCAAACCGAGCCAGTTCGTCGTAAGGCAGAAGTGCAGAACCCAGCAACGCGTCCGATGCTCTTGGCGTTACAATAAGACTCGCGGCGACGGCAATCATTCGCTCCGTCATATTGTAATATACGATGCGACGAAGGAATATGAGAGAATTGTTGAAGTTTGAGAATTTGAACATAAAATGGATGTGGAGAAAATTGGCTTTTTGAAATTGTCTTGTCACGTATGTATTGTTGTATAATTTGACAATATTATATACATACATATCTACTTTGAAATTGTTATACTTAGTTAAATATAATACACTGGTGTTATTACTGTACAGCAGTAATAATCGCTCGATTTTATCCTTAATATTTTTATTCTAGACACGTTTTTCACAACAAAGCGGATTCAGAAAAGCCTTTTGCTATAAACAACAAGACACATAATTTCAATATCATATTCAAAACGAAAAGAAAGAAAATCCGCTCGCAATATAAAGAAAATATTCCAGATTGTTCTCCGATGCAATCCCAGGCCAGTGCTTTGTCTTCTCTCTTTTTAATTAATATTAATAAAGAAGTCTCACGGAGCGCAGTAAAATAGCTATTGTTATTTCAATTTTAAAATGATATCATGAATATGAAATGAGTCGAGTCGAGTGCGAGAGAGAATGCATCGCATACATGTATGTTTGAGAATATATCTCGGAAGCTGCACTACCTGTCCCTGGCGGAGTGCTGGAGTGACACAACAGTAGGTCGACAGTGTGTTGGCGGTGTTGTTGCTAAAGTGTGTGTAGCACTTCTGAACTGTCGCTGTGGTGCTTCGAATGTGACTAAGTTCCTTGTGGGATGCACGGACACGGTAGAAAAGTGATCATAAAACTTTATGCTTTTTGAGAAACAGTATGTAACAAATGTCTCTACTAGCGGCACAAAAATCAAACTACCAAAGCTTTACAGCAATTACTGGAGAACACTCAGTAACAGGTCCTTAATTCCTCATGTCACAAGCATATTTCCTCTATACCGCATGTCAGACGCAAACGAATCACCGTAGCGTAGACACATCAATCATAAAGCCAATACACCCAATATTGGGGACGCCACTATCACAAGACGTCGTCCCGGCCAATCAGGACTCATATCAAAGTATCGCGCCACCAATCAGGACTCGTATCAGCTAATTTGTCGCGATATTTATCTAGCGGAGCGATCGGTAGAGTGACGTCTGATCGGAAATTGAGCGTCTCTTTGAAGGCATCCACTCGGGCGCTCGGGCGCTCGGGCGGTTCGCGACGAGCCCCAATGAAGATAAACTTAAGAGGAATTTACCAATAAACTTCTTTCAATTTCATTTACTTTTTTCTTTGACGCTTTTGAAGACAGGAAAACGGTTTGTGCGTGTTTTTCTTTGAACTTCGAGATGAAAGGTTGCAAGTTTTAATGACTCACTGTGCCCGAGCGCAAATAATGAGGGAAAAAATGTATTGTCAAATTCCTCGTCAGTACAATTTATTGCTAAAGCAGTTCACTTTACAGTAGGTTAGAAGACTTGGTAAGGCTGCCAGAAACCGGCGTTAGTAGTAGTAAAACAACATTTAATATAAGTCTTCAGAAAACCTCGCAATTTCCCGATAACCTCGTTAAGAAGACCAAAAGACCCTTGTAATTAAACGGCAACAAACAAAATAACGTAATGAATGTAATAATAATATCGCCGGGTGATCTCCTCGCCCAGCGGGAACGGTCCTAATTGACTAATAGCTCAATATTCATCACTAATCCGATTTAAAAGATAAATTATTTATAGGGAGCCTTTACTGGGAGGGTATTTGCAAATTATTCGTTAAATCGCGCAGATAAGGTGGTCATTTGTTAAACTTTTTTAATTTCAAGGGATTTTATTTTAAAATGTCTGAGTATTTGTTTCAAGTGAGGTATACGAATGTTTGTTTTGAGTTTTTCGGACGGCTCCGTCTCTTTTGCATACGTTTTCATATTTGTCTTTAAAGTTGAAAACGCTGGGTTTTTAGTAAGGTTCGCAAAAGCGGTCTGGTTCAAGTGACGTGACTGATGCTTGGCAAGTCGAGCAGGTAGGCAAATAATACCAAGGTAACCGATCAGCCCGAAGAATTGTTAAACTTAAGTGGCAGTGGGCAGGGCACATTGCTCGCAGAACAGATGGCCGATGGGGCCGAAAGGTCCTGGAGTGGCGACCGCGTACCGCAAGGCGCAAAGTTAGTACCTACCATACGGTGAACCGATGACCTGGTGAAATTCCAGTGGGAATCCGCTAGATGCGAGAAACACAGGACAGGTCGCTGTGGGGACGCTTGGTCTATGAACTAATGATATTTAAGAAAATAGTACCTATCTTACCTAATTTTGGTTGAGGTCTTTTGTAGTGTCTTTTTTTTTAATAGCCTCTCGCAGTTCAACCTATGAGGTTGTCGTCTGCTTAATCGGACCTGCCTGTGGATGCCTCAATAAATTAAGGCCGCCAACCAGGGCTTAATAAACTTAAAAACTAAGCGACTATACGATAAGGGCACCCCCTGTGGGGTACGGACCTCGGCTTAGGGCGTCGCTGGGAGAGGGCAGCAAGGGACAGGCTGGATCGGAATTATTTAGGAACGACTTTAAGACTACGGGCTCAGCGGCGCGGGCTGGCTCGAGCAGGGGTCGGGGCGGTTTCGTAGTGTCAAAGATTTGGGGGTATTTATCTAGAAATACATAGGTTAGGTGTGTTCAAAAACGTGTGCGCGTTAGAAAAGCCAACAAAGTAAATTTTCTAAAAATACCTCTATTATTAAATAATATACCAATGAATATGATAATTTTCTAAATTTCTTCCACGTTAAGCTCCAACTTCCTGCCGTAAGTACAATAAGGCTGTTCAATCTGAGCCCGACACGGTTAGCTTCTAGACCGACACACAACAGCACGCCTCCATCCGTCATAGCACACAATGAGCCGCACCGTGCAGTCTGATGCAGCGCGGTATCTGCAGGGTGCAGTGAGGATCATTACTGACGGGCGTAAAGATTGATCGCACCTGGCGCGGCTTTATTTGTTTGGCTTTAAAAAATGTAGACTACAATGGAGTTTAGATAGGTATAAATCGCGGGAGCATGTCAGTAGGGTTGTCTGCGGGAAACTATAATTTATTCACGGTTTACATTTTCCGGGAAAGATGCTGAATAGAATGTTAAACTTAAAACGAAGTTAGGTTAATTTGCTTGTTGATATTTTGTTAAGTTCTAAGCTTCCCCATCATCACTTTTAGTTACAGAACTTCGTTAAGTAGATTGGATTTTTGACACTTTACGTTTTTCCTATTGATGGATCGAGTTTGCTAAACAGCATCAACGTACATGTGTTTACAACTGGGTTTCATTATGAAAAGCTTGTCTTATTTAGTGAACCATTTATAAAACTTTTAGTTACAACAATATATCATTACAGTTTTATGCCACTATGACACACTCAATTAAAAGACATTGGTGCCGATTCTCTTGTACACCGAACTAAACTAACTAAACTATCACTAAAATTCCTTACTTTTTGCTATGAGAATCTTACAGCTATTCTGCATGAAAAATTCTCTAAATTTAAAAATAATTTTGACAAAACTAAAATCGAATTTGACAATTGCGACTCGTCGACACGTGGTACTTGTTTGCCCTACCCGTGATTTTTTTATTAGAGCCGCAGGCGGGCAGGGGCAGCCTTGGCGTGTTTTTTAAGGAATTTTTCACTTTTTGTATGGAAAATATGAAAAATTATTACCTACATGTTGTTTTAGGGGGGTTTATGGGTTTTATAAAGGGGGTCGAAATTTTCATTATTTTTGCGATAGGACACACCATTTTCGAGATATAAGCAAAAGAAAAAAAAAAATACTGTACCGTTTTTGCATCTGAAGTCGAGGTGTTGGTGTGACTTTCTATTAATTTTTTTCTTCAACGACAACTAATTTTATTTCACACCTTTTTAATCGCGATTAAAAATAGTCAGATTTAGTTAAACAATCTAAATTTTAGGTGAAAAACGTGTAATTCAGAATAGCAAAATTGCCATGTTCAATAGATTAAATAACTCAGTGCCATCTTAGTGCTGTCAAACTAAAATATAGTTAAGTTGTGTAACTTTAGTCAATTTCAGAATAGGAAATCGTCGTTTGACAGGAATAAACTAAATTTTCGTGATTTTTAGTCTAGTTTAGAGGCATTTGTGACAAGAGAATCGGCACCAATATCTTCTCAAACTCGAGCCAACGAGCCGTGAAATCGTGCGACGCGATAACAGCACGATGGCTCGAGTTGTTGAACAACGAGCTCGAGCTAACAACAGGCACAGGCACACTGGCAGCGACGAGCCGCGACCGACACACTCAACTGTTGCTCGTTGCTCTACGTCTATGTTATATCGAACTTGTAAATACAACTTTAGTGTAAATACGGTTATGTTTATAGAATTCTTGTTCTTCTCTATAGTGACACCTGTCCAGCTCAAGTCTAAAGAGATACCCAGAGGAATGAGTAATACCAGTCTCTTAGTCCGTCTAACAGAATATGAGGATTGCATAGCATAGACAATATACAACCGATAGTCCACTGCTGAACAGCCCTCTCATTAGACCGCTATTGGTAACCAAAATGCTTGGAAACACGGCCATTATTATTAAAGTGACGTGTTTCGATGTGCCGTAATCGCAGACTGTTATACTTAGATAACCATAACCGTGTAACATAGAATGCTATGTGAAGGGAATATATGCAAGATATAAGGACTTACACCATTACAGGCCGTGTGCCCGATGCGAGTTCTCGTTGGGAAAAATGCCGAACTTCCATATAAACTTTCATTTCCTTTTAAGGGATGAATTTTCAAAAATCCTTTTTTAGTGCAAACCATCACTATACAGGGTTACTTGTAATTCGACGTACCTATATCCTTCAGGAGCTGATAGGGGGGCCAAAATGCAACATATCGAACCCCACATATGTATGGCCGAAATTCAATAGTTTTCGAGATATTTGAATTTTAAGGGTTTTTCGATATAATTCCAAATAAAAAAAAAAACTACATATTGAATAGGTACCATTACAAGGTGATATTGTAGCTGGCACTTCAATTAAGCTATGAACTTAATTAAAAGTACTTAATTCAACAGAATAATTAAATTTATGAGCGATTTAAGAATAATATCTTACCAATATTTTCATTTTACGCTTCAAAAATGTTTCGCAACAAATTGAACCCCCATATGTATGGCCGAAATTCAATAGTTTTCGAGATATTTGAAACATTTTTGAAGTGTAAAATTAAAATATTGGTAAGATATTGTTCTTAAATCGCTCATCATTTTAATTATTTTTATTTTATTACAAGCATGTTAACAAAGTAACATGTTGTAACACAACGAAGGGAAAGATTAAGGGTCGGTTCTATTTATTCGCTCGACGCACTAACGCATCATCGGTTGAGTGTGAACGGTCAAGTGTTTTTCTATACATTTGTCTGTTCTGGCGTTACGCGACCGATAATACGCGACGCATGTTCCGTCAGATATGAACCTTCCCTTAGATCACGAGTTTTCACTTAAGTCTTAAGATCAGAGGTTTATTTACTTACTAGACAGTTCAACAACACAAACATACATATACATTGTTGCCATTAAATTCCTTAAGAACTGAATATAAGACATAAACCTACAACTATATTTTAAAGCGGAGGTTCCCGAAAACGGTCAAAAAGTTGGTTTTTTAAAGCAGTGTATCTCTTAAACCGTAAATACTTTTGACCAAAGAAAAAAATATGATATTTTCAAGTCTATCTTTAATACAGTGATGGAACAGAAATCATAAATAAATATACATTAATGCATCAAAATAATGTTCAAATACACCTCTTAATTTTCTTTAAAAGCAGTTTATCCCTTCATTAACAATTTTAATTACAATTAAAAATATACCATTAAATGTCTAATGCCAAACTGCATTCAGTGATGGATTATTTATTATTAAATAGTTTTTGTAAATAGATAATTTCTTCATATTTGCAATAAATTACCACCGTTGTGTCATCGCGCTTCTCTTTCTTTTCTATGCAGTCCGACAGTGACCGCGCTTTAGGTCATGTAGTCGCCTTAAATATAAAATTCCGACTCTGGTAATCAAATTGAATGTAACTCGACAACGTAGCAAGAATCCCTCGAAGGTCCCAACTTCTAAGAAACAATAAAATTGTATTCTTACCAAAATTGCGTTTCAGCAAAAAAGGCTTATCAATTTGTATGAATGATGAATCCAATACCATTTAGTAACGAACTTTGGGTCCTCGATCAACAATATTTTATGAGGAAAGAAACAGAAATTACGAAATCATAAAGCTAAGAATAATCTTGTCACGACAACAAAGGAATTGACATCATAATGGGTCTGCGCATGCTCAACTAGATTATTTTATAATTTATTACAGAGTCCGTCTGTGGGCTCTCACCTCCCGACCGGCGTGCCAGCCCTCGGGGGCTCTCGGAGCACGTAAACTATCAAACAGAAAGCATCCTCACTCCCAACCTTGTTACCTTCCCTAACAGCTTAAGCTGACAGTCAAGAATGTTAGTTATTTACTTTGAAAAGCTTTCATTTTACTCGAAGGCATTACGAACAAACATTTAATAACTTGTGAAGGTAACTGAGAGAGGAAATATTCCAAAGTCAAAGCACAATATTCTTGACGTTTGAAAAATAATCTAGTATTGCAAAAGTCGTCGTTAAATGGAATAATGGATCGCCCAGTGGCCTACATTAGGGGAGCATTCTCTTAGTGCGGGGCGCGGACGGGGCGCGCGCGGGGCGGCTGCGGGGCGGCTGCGGGGCGGGAGCGTCCGCTAACCGGCCGCGTTCGTTTGCTCTGTTTGCCACACTCCATTCACTTTTCAATCGCATTTCATCAGTTTTCAATTGTCTCGCTTCATTTGCGCCGCGCTTTGTTTGTAGTCCGTTGTATTGAGTGCACAGACTAGATGGATACACTGCTATGTTGCTACGACGATGTTCTATTTATAGTCAGGGATCAGATAATAATGGATCATTTTGAAATAACTGTTTGATATCATTCATTTCAGCGTTTGCTGGTCTGAAGTTTGTAATTATTCAAAGGTGCTTTTAAATTTACCTACTCTTAGTAAATAAATGATAGCTAAAATATTCTCTTGTGATATCGTTCAACAGTATTAACCAGCAAGCCAAGGATTTCATCTCCTGAAACACTTGAAAGCAAAGTTTTAATACCATCAAACGTTTCCGACCGACGCGACGCGACGTGGCGACGGAAACTGATCGCGAATTCAAATCCTTTTACAATGCGCCATTGAACGGGTTGACAACATAAATCCTGCACTCCAGACAATACAAATTCACCCTTATTAATCAACATTAAAGCTCAGGACGTACGCAAACGAACTTGTTAAGAGTGAACAAATTATTGTTATTTTAATAGCGGAAACGTCATTCGGTTTGTTATCTGACGCCATTGTTCGTGTATTAGATGATGCGGTGTTATCGGCGGCAATCTGTTCATTAATCTGTCTCGAGTTGTGCGAACTTGCTTAAGAAATGAGAGAACTCTGAAACCTTTAGGGGCTTTTGTAAACAATATTGGTGATTGAACAGACGAGTTCGACTAAGAAACAAGACGAAAGTGTCGAGAAGGTAATGTCAAAACAGTTAGAACAGCAAAATTATGCCGATTGCCAACACAACCGTCGCCTCACACAGGCCGTAAGTTAAAAGAAATAAAATTTCCTCCTGGCCGGCATCGAGTAACAGCAGCTGTGTAAACCTTTTAGAATTCTAGTGAAACGGCTCCCCGGCGTTCCTAGGCACACATCCAATCTGGGAGCTCCCAGTTGAGTAATCTCTCTTTGACAAATCCCCTCTCGGTGTCTCCTCCGCAGTCGGAGGCGCCTCGCCCATCTGTCTTACCTATTTGCGTTTAGGTTTTTCAATTTTCTGCGCCTTGGTACCTTGAGACTCTCTGGAAGGTTCGGCTTATTCAATTGGGTTAAACTTTGTCGGAAAATTTATTATCTTTGTTTTACATTTTGATTTAGGACTTAGTTTTTGCACTGTCAAAAAGGTCATAAATTGTTAAAAGGAGTTGTTTTTTATCGGCACAATTAATATTCTGTACAGCCCTTCGAATCATAACACATTCAACATTCTTTCGGCTTTATACATTCAACCATAATCGTACAATCGTGATGATTTACTTCTACAGTTTTCATTTAGCCCATTCACGTTACAGTCCATTTACGTTACTTTTTTAGTTCTAAACAAAATATCAACAAATTCAGTAACGAGTTTTTGTCTAACAACGACAACATCGTCTAGATACACACAGCCGTCTTGAGCATCGTCGGGACTTCGGGAGCACATCAAAGAATTTTTCACCGCTGAAAGTTGTCGAGGCATCTAAAAACCCATAAATAAAGGGCGGTGAGCCGACGGGCCACGTGGGGAGGCTTTGAAGCCTGCCTCAATAGAGACACGGTGTAAAGACGATTTGGTGGAAGGCGACGACAATATCTCACTCGGTTAGCGAAGCCTGCTACAAAAGGAACCGCTCACTGACATTATCAAGGGGATCTTCTTTTGTTTTGGGACGAGTTCGAATGGTCATTTTTCAATCGGATTTTTGCGTGGAATTATTTGCAAATGGTTAGTTAAGTGGAGTGTAGAATGATAAAAACAATTACAACAGTATCGTCGGCTAATTTTGATTATTGTAATACGTGTTTTTTTTATACACTTGTTTGCGTAAGAATATGCCACCAGCTTAGTTCTCTATAGTCAATACAAACACACTACTATATATTAAAGCCACTAACTTGAAAACTAAAACATTTATTCCTCCATTTGTAATTGAATTAGAATGCGGCCCCAGCGCACCGCATGAGTGCAATTTGAAACTACGTTAACTTCTTAATCAACGTTCGCTTGGATCTTAAAGTGTCTAATTGGAGTAATTTTCAAGATCCTTTTTGCATTAAAATTCATCAAGCAAGTAACGAGGAAAGTTTCTTCCAACTCCACTTTATTAAAGACACTAGTTGTGGAAACAGACGAGAGACTGAAGGGAAGGGTGCGGTGCGGTGCGGTGCAGACTAAAGTTGGTGTAGCTGTTTAGGTTGGACAGAGTTCAGATATATGCAGAACTTAGTTTATGGGCAGCAGCTTAATGGAAGTTGCTAATCTTATGCATGTTAAGCCCGCCTATTATTTCCGAGGAGAAATGTAAAATTCGTTTTCCTCATTTTTTTATAGGATTAAAAGTAGCCCGAAAAATAATCTCGCCGCCAATCACATAGGTTCTTTATATTTTTGTGCAGTGTGAGCATACAGAATAAAACCACAACCTGTTCAGGGATCACTAGTAGACGCGAGTTTCTTTTACAATAAGTCTCCTCGACCGTGTTTTACCAACAGAATGTTTTCCACAAAAACTTTCCAACCGTTGAGTTGGGGCGTCGCAGATGGTATGAAATAAGCGGCTTCTGTAAAATATGGACCAATAACGGCGGGAGATAATCTTATTTACCTCGGAAGTTCCAAAGAGATTGAATACAAAATGTAGATTTAACTGAGTCATCAATTTCCGAAATCGGTGCTCGCTAAATTAGTTTGAAACTAAAGCTAAAAGTTAGTTTGTTGGTTGTGAGCGATTTACTGTTGGCTTTCATGTACGTTGTTTGTTTAATGTTGTCTGACGTTTACGCGAATATTGTTCGTTGATTCAAACTAGTTTCGTTCGTTGTTTATCTTTTTGTTTTGTATTAAAAGTTCGACGTTTCTGGTGTTTTGTGTATTTTAATCAAGTATGAAAATCCATTGATTTGTTGTTAATATATGATTTTCTTATTCCAAATACAATTAACATCGTTCATATCCAACATATTTAGCACATCAACATTAATTCAAAACCTTTTATTTATCTCGGGCACGTGCTTGAATACATTAACGAATTAATTTAATAACGCGAGCTCCTTGACGTGTTCAGCTTCTTCATTTACAATTTTAATTCGTAGCTCATTCGGGACACTTTCATTAGCATTCACCACATATGTACCGCGGTACTTATCCACCGGCGCGTACGGCAGACTCTTGCTTTAATTTTGAACAAAATTTATAAAGGTCAGCGCGGTATTACCGTCTCATTTCCTTTTACTTTGGTATTCATAATGTTACTCTTAGAGAATATTGTGCAGTTAAAATCCATTTTTAACTTCGGATATATTATGAAGTTTTAGCAGTTGATGGCTTAGTTACAAGACGAAACGGGATTGGGATGATGAAGTACGTTTTTGTATTCAGTTTGTACAGCGATAAGCACTGGCCACTATCGAACTCGTGGCCAAAAGATTATTATTCCTACCATTAACCCTCGTAATATTGTATTAAGTTATCACAGTTACCATTCTAGCCATACATATAGTTCCGGTAGCATGAACTCGTTAATTTGTAGATGTAATAATGTGCGTTGTTTGGGGTTCACACGTAGTGTTACTAGTTCAGAATTATCTCGTGTGAATAATTAATGTAATGGCGTAATAGTTTAGGCTGTTTGTGGACTCACTTTAATAAATTCGAAGCGTGTTGGTGCTTTAAAATGATTGGTTTAATGTAAAGGAATTGCACAGTAGGAATTATTATTTCATTTATATTGAAAATATATTGTAGGCAGTGGAGAGTTCGGCTCGGTAACAAGTTACTGATAATAATCAACAAAATCATAATGTAGGTAAGTACCGAAATTTCATTTTCTTTTTATCTTTCCGATCTGTCTGATCTTCTATGGCAAGATAATATAGACAGATAGAACATTCTTTATTATATACGTCATACAAATTACAGATATAAATGTAGACATTTTACAAGGGGTGACACAAAGGGCGGTGGATGGAATATATTACATGTTTTATTTACAGAACAAACCCGAAAGTCATTCGAGCTCGAGCTAGGTCTCCAGGCCCAACGTTCAGCCACATTGACCTCAGTATAGTATTGTGACTTACACTTGGGTTCTTATTACAATACAGAGAGGCCGATTGCTTCTGGAGAATTCTAATAAAGTTTTTTGTGTTATTACACTTTTTTCTTTTACAATAATAGCACAATCACATTTTTGTTTGGAATACCAAACATATATCTGAAAAGATATTGACTAATTTGATCATAGTTTACGTCTTCATTGCGCCACAGTCTACTGCGAAGAGAAAGGTTATGTTATTTTATCGCAAGTTGAATGAAAGTGTATTCATAATCATAATCGTTTATTTGCTAAGAAAGTAGGGTACAGTCAACAAAATAGATATGTATGCAGGATCGTCGGATATAGTTGAAGTTTAGTAAGAAACCGATGGATGTTGTCGACTGAAATTTAATTTGATAAATGAGCTGTTTGTTTCCCATTAATAAAATTAAATTTTATTCGAGAACATCCATCGGTTTCTTACTAAACTTTAACTATTTCCGACGATCCTGCATACTTATCTCTTTTGTTGACTGTACATAAAATAAAGGTCTTCACAAAACTGTGATCCCTGTACAATCTTTCTTAAATTAGGCATGCAAACATTGAAAATAAACTTTTAATTAAAAAAAAAAAATGTAAATGTATTTATTTAAAATAAACGAGAATCTTTGAGGTTCTAGAAAACTAATTTATTTAATGGTAAAAGAAACCAAGACACCACAAAGATTCTTTCTAAAAGATTAAGTCACGCCAGTTTCTTCTTAACCAACGAGAAAGCCTTCACAACAAATCGGGTCTCGTTTTATATAAAAAGCGCATTAACATGTAAACCCGTGTGAGTGAAATCCTGAACGCGTCGTTACACAAGTCGTTATCTTCAAAAGTGGTTAGAAAAGACCCGGGTAATAAAAATAACAAGGCTCAGAAAAACCACAGAGATCGTGATACATTTAGGATAGTAAAATCTTTCTGTCAATTCAAAAATTTCGTAAAGGTTTCATTAAACTAATAAAGATGGGGTTTCTTCTGGTCCCTAAACGATTTGTCTGGAAATTTCTGCAGGTCTTTAACTACTAAGGGAATGCTATCCAAAACAAAAATGACGTGAGTCGGTATGGTTACCGGGTAATCCACATCGTCACATATTATGGCATCTTTTCGACTGAAGAAAATGCGGAGGAAATAGCGTATTCAATCTTATAAATACCAACATCAAAAATCTCCAAAGTTAATCGGTATGTAGCAATAAACAACTTTTATTATATAGTGAACCTTCTTCCCAATCTCTCTGTTGGTCCGCATGGGCCCGGCACAGGGTGAGGCAGTGCGGCTCATGTGACATTAATGTTTCAGCAAGTGGTCAGCAAATGACGCGCCGCCTTCAGACCAACGAGTTTCAACAATATTAATGACGCCGACTTTTTGTTTATCAGAGGAAATTAGGGAGCGTGCTTGAAATTAACTTTAGAAATGAGTTTCGTTTATATTAAGGTTATGACTTTATTGCCATGTCACTTATTATAGCCTAGCAAGTTAGAGGTTGAGTTTATACAGAAATTCTCGTAGCACTAGGTTGCTACGGGTTTCTGTAACCCGCGTAGCGCACGTGCTACGAGTGATGATGCTACGATCTTGACATGACGTACTCATTCAATATTACATTTTGTGATTGTTGGGGGCCCTTATTTCGATGATGGGTCTTTGTTAACATTTTATTTGAACTATTTAGTATCTACTGAATAGCGAGTTTAGTATTATCGCAGTTAATCGGTCTACATTTATATGTCGATTTACATCATATTTAAATTAGGATAACTGCGCAGATCGTAGGTAAAAAAAACAATTTTATGGTTCGACGCAGCCCTTTACAAGATTGATCACGAATTCATACACGTTACATACATATTAATGACAAAGTAAAGTACAAGTACGTCGTTTACAGAGCCCAAAACAAAGAACCATGAGTAAGTGAGCGTGCAAATAAAAAGGAACTTTATCTCTGCGACTAATGGTTCAAATTTGTTCAAGTAAAGAGATAGGTAGTTACGTGCGAATTTGCATGGAGGATCAGTTGGTGGGTTGTAATACATGGGTGTCGTTAGGATTACTACGTAGGTGGATACAGAAGGCTCGCCAGCAACAAGCGGTAATAAGTACGTATACAGACGAGTTAACGTGTCTAACAGAATTCACGCAATCATGCAGAATTACACGGTTCACATTGGCCTTTCAATTTGGATCACGCAACTAAATGGAAACTTGAAACATTAAAAATAGCAGCTGGTTTTGGATTTTTGTGTCCGGTTAAAGGCACCTACTAAGTATAGGTACACCTCAGTGTAACCCTTCAGCGAATACAAGCGTGATGTTTATGTGGGGCATTCAATGTTGGCCATATTACCTTTAATGTTTGCGCCTTTCAATCAAAGTGAATCAATTTGTTCGAACTGTGTTTCGGACTTCGGAGTTTCGTTTAGAAGACTCAGTTCAGAATATTTCTGATATTTTCTACTTGAGACGAGCCATTCTGAAATTACTGAACAGATTTTTGCAAATAATTCGTTTTAGTTCGCGTTAATTTGCATCTGCATTGCATGTGCTTTCGTGAAACTTCGTAAACCGTGTGTGAACTGTAAACACAGTGATTCCCTCGACACTATTTTTCATTTACGCTCTAGTAGGCACTTGTGACCACGCCAGGTCTGTGCTCATGCGAACAAATTGCGTCCCCGATGCGCAGGGGAACGTTTGACTGTAGTGCGTGAACTGTACACAGTATTTCTTTTAGTCTCTTGATATAAGCCTATAATACCGAAACTGTTTGATAGATCTACAGCTACGTTTTAACTACAACGCTTGAAGTGTTGCTTGGTGACATTGGAGGCGTGGTTGTTTGATACCTCCCGTGACCCAAAGGCTGGCTTCAAAGGCATTGTCATGTGAACGTGCCAGTCATTTGGGCACGCTACCAGTCAATTTAGCATTCTGATTTGGGCACGCTACGGCAGTTTTAACTCGGTTTATCCAAACATAAGTCATCGCCGCCTGGACTTGTGAAAAGGCTCTCTCTCTTTTAAGGGCTTAAGATTCCGAAAAAATTGCAATATGATTAAAAAATCAAGGCGAGTGGACATTCTGTATCTCCTTACATTACTCTGAACTCTATTCCACACGTATTGACGTCATTGTACGCATTCTGTGACACGTAACATTTTGCAGAAGCGTGCGTAATTACAAACGGGCTGACTCCGCGTTACAATTAAATTTTAATTAGAAAGGGCGCCACTCGTCCTGAGACAGTGTACTCACGGCTTTATTTCAAATGTTGAGCTCTCCAGACGTCGCAATTACCTGAAACAATTAAATTAATGTTGTATTAACTTGTTTTAGAATAAAGTGGATAAATAAATGTAAGTAACGGAGAGAGAGGTAATTTATTGTCTAGTGTTGAGAAGGCAATGTTCCTAAGTGCTTGTATTCTGTTTGTATTGAACACGGTTTGTAATTTCAGACTTTTAATTTTTTTTAAAGGAAAATATTGGAATAATTTACGTTTACTGATGATACCATTTAAGTTAGCTATGAAAACTGGCATCGTTACTTATTATTGCATGAGTCATAATCATAAGGCTTCCAACATTTAACAAAAAGCTATAAATCAACGACTTCCACAAAAATCTTTATCCTTCAAAAGTTAACAAATCATCTGTTTACTCAAAACTATGAAAAATGAAGACGCTACGCAAGTATAACTATTTATTCATCACAACCATTTTATTCAACCCACTAGCAAATGACTTGACAAAACAAAAAACGCGCGCCCCTCCGAGTGGCCATCAATCAAGACGAGTGCCCTCGAAGCCGACACAGCAGCATCAACAGGTCTCCAACAACACTACACAAACAACTAGTCGATAACAACTTAAGCTTGTTAGGTGTAGGGTTTTAAGGGCTTTAGTTTTGAAGTCGATTATTAATGTTTAATGATTGTTTTTAAGTTGACAGTCAACAAGCATTGTTGAAATTAGAACACGGCTCAGTTATATTAATTTTTAGTTTAGTCTTAATACTCAAAGACTGCCTTGTTGGTCCAATGGTCGCCAGTGCGAACTGGAGGTTGGGTTACTGGCTTTGTTCCCCAGGTTGGGCAGAGCTTTTGAGATTTTCCATAATTAATTTGTCAGGAACAACCCGACGCGTGGTTCCGTGCTTGGTTGTTGGAAATATTTTCGCTCCCTATTACACGGTACTTTATCTTAACTGGCCAAAATGCACGATATAATTATCAAAATTCAAAACAACACCCAGATATTACTAAAATTAATTAACAATCTAAGAAACTCCGAACATCCCCGAAGCAAGTCGCAGCAAGTTCCAAGTTTCACTTGCGACGCCAACGTTAAATAAAACCGACAAGTTTATTAGCAAAGAGGACCGCAAATATTCAAGTAACGGCACCTCTAATGAAAACTTGCACAAGTTCGCCTTTGATACTAACAGGTTCTCAAGACTTGCAGATCGATACCGCGACCAGTCCCAGGTTGTGGTCGCGAAGTATCTTAAAACTAACTTAAAGGGACTAGCTTATTATTTTCGTTGAATTGTTTGTCAACTCTCTCAAACTTTATAAGGAAAGCAAGTCAGTTTGGTTACATTTCTAAAGGTTGGTTTGAATGATGAAGTTTTCTTTGTAGCAGAGATCTGTCTGAGTTTTTGTTAGTTGTTACAATGATATTTGACAATATTGAAATGCAGAATTGACAGTAAGTATATTTTCTAAATATATAATAGCATAACGTTGCGATTCGTTGCCACCTCAACAAACACAAACCTGAATACAAACAATAACTTCTGCGGACAATAACCGTCATCCTTTTAATCACAACTGTCACGCTGCACGCTGCCTGGTCTCTTTGATCTAAACACGGCGGCCGCAGGACAGCGGGACACGGCGGGACACTATCGAGAGCTCGCGCCGCGACACCTTTGTGTGGCGTGCATTGTGCGCGCCTTACTGTCGCCGTGTCGCCGTGTCGCCGTGTTCCGACGGCCGCCCCACTTGCAGCGCGACACGCTCTAAGCTTTAGACGTTTAGGTGTTAGATGTATTTCAAAAGATAAGAAATAGGATTGCTTTTAAATTGTTTTGGCAGACAACATATGATTTATAGATAAAGTTGTGCGGATTTTGTTTCAAACATAAATATCATCGTTTGATTTCTGTCGATATTGGGACTAAAAAGCTTTAGATTTCAGGCAAAATCTAGAAAATATTTCTAGGCAAATATTAAATTAAATACTCCGCGGCTTTCCAGTTTCATTCTCCAGACACTATCAAGCATCTGTCATGGAGTCCTTTGTGTGGTGTGCATTGTGCTCATCTTACTGTCTACTGTCAGCGTGTCCCACTCCCGACTCCTGCGTGACACGATCTATCATGATGTAGTTCATAAATGAAATACCAATATTCAATATGAATATTTATCTGTACACTTGAAACAGGAAACTATGTTGACCAACAAAAACTTTATTTACTCTTTCATCTCTTCAAACCAGTTTTTAACCAAATTAGACAATTAAATATTTTTTTACTCTTCCAAAAAGAGCTGACAAGCCAAATGAAATGATCATGGGTCACATATGTAGGTAAATACGACTCATGCTTGTCGATAAGGAGGAAAAGTGACAACTATCACAGTGACACATCGTATTTTAACATTTATTACATCACGAACAAACATTATACCCCCCATTTACATACTCCAGCGTGCTGGCGCGGGTCTTACGTCCCCGCTGTCAGCGTGTTTGCCGCGTGCTATTTAAAGCGACCCGCTCCCAAGTCTGGACCGTGGCTAATGTCAACTATGTGCTCTCCGCTTTGTGAGCCGCCACATAATTGTGAACTTGGGCAAAGATAGGAATGTTTCTGTTGACTGCGGCGGAACTTAAGTTCCTTCTGCAATTAAGACGTACGATGCTTTCAAACTACTTGTCTTTACGTATAGCGTACCTACTTGAGTAATTTTACGAACGCTTTTGTGTGGGCTCAGTAGTATTTTGTTACAGAGAGGCACACGTTGCTCATTATCTAAGAGAAATCAATTAGTCACCTTCTACTAAACCTACTGTTGGTCTATTTTTCTGACAAAAGACAAAACAATAAGATAAATCCATGAGGTAAACCAATCAATCTTCGTTTTCAACACAGCTTTATCGAGGATTTTCTTAGAGATAATCAATCAAATACATCGGTTATAAAATCTTTTAGAGGCCATTGGAGCATAACCATTCACACAAAATATCTGGACGTCGAATATAATAAACAACACACTATTGCCAATAACAGTAACAATACGCAATAAATATACGAGAGCTAGATACCCAAACATTAGGACACCCGTCGCAGTAGTATCAATATTCAACCACTTATCACAAAGTATGGGTATCATACGACCACTTATGACCGCCATTTCGTGGTGATCGCCACTCTGCCGCTCGCGTTGTTGTGAGTTATCTCTTCTATTCGGTCCAACGCTTCGAGAGAGCAGTTTTCTTTGAATGTTGTAAAACGACAATGTGTTTTATTTATTATCTCATTGTATACATTGTATTGTGACATGTTTAGCTGATAGTTCTGTATTATTGCTAGATAGTGTTGTCTCCCTTATACTCGCGTGAAAATATGCCACGAAATTGAGATGAATGACCGAGTTAGCTTAAATATGTATATGTTAGAGTTAAGCTCGGGCCAGGGAAGGATGCTTTTCTTTTTTCTAGGTACCAGTAGGTACTGATAAATATTATGGACTTCAAAACATTCTTGATATCAAACAATAGCCGAGAACATCTTAACAACACAAGTGTAGATAGTTAGAAAACTGAAACATAATTCCAAGAATTCCGTTGCTCGTGCAACTTGCTCTAACTTCGACAAAATTCGCGTCATAGCTTTCCAGAAACATTTAGCTGACGCCGTCGTCCGACGCGAGTGTGGCCCGAAGACATATCCCAACTTATGCTATCTCACTTTAACTTCGTCTTACATCGGTGCAACTTAAGTGACAGCTTTCAAGTTTAAGTGCTCAGCACAGATTGCATGTCGGGATAGATCGGGTTTCATGATCGCGAGAGCTTATTTTTAGCGGTTCGACCGTCTATATTGGCTTAAGACTATCTCGGAGTTGTGAGTGTTAACTCAATCTTGGGAGTTCGGTTTCCGATAAGCCTGTTAGAGTTTGGCTTATAGTTTGTAAGAATGTTATGCTTTGTAGAAGTAAAAGCTTATAAACAGAGCATGACGTGTGGTTGGGAACAGTCGTTACCATTTTGAAGTTGGGGAAGAGCTACTATTCTTAGCCCATTTACAACTACATAGGTATACAAATACATAGTATAAAACAAAGTCGCTTTAGTGTATGTCTTTGTGACCTCTTAGATCTCCTTAAGCACACAATTTTGATGGAGTTTTTAACATTATTTAGAGCATTTATCAGGTCTCTACCTGAAGGTTTGTGTGTATGTATGGGTACCTCAAATTCTGAGATGAGCTACACGATTACTGATAAATACTTGCACTGACTGGACCATTCAGATCTGTGTGGTTGTTGGCATGGTCCTCTCTGGCGGTGAACTGACTAATATTATGTCCGGACTTTTTAAAGAGACTGACCCTTGAGCTTGTATCGCCATTTCTTCTCAGGGGAGTCAGATTCCATCTTTTTTAATTTGATTTATCTTTTTTTTATTTTTTATTATGTGACATGTAAAAGTGATTCCGATATCCAGTTAACAGAATAAACAATTTCATTATAATACATTATGTAAGATACAGATAGCACAAAAACCTCGATGTTTTGACGTCAGCATTCAAGTTTATAGTTCGATAGCAAGTAATCACAAAGCATGATTTTAGAATATCATCCTTCAAAAGTAACTTTCAATTACACCAGCAAATGACCTGAGAAACATTATTCCGGTTGACCTCACAGATAAATAAAGACAACATATCCCAAGCGTAAGGATTCCGACACGTACCATAGGCGACAGATTACCGGAGCAACCTTCCGTGACGTCACAGAATTACGTCATCATTATGTACACACTATATACACGTCTGTATGTGTGAGTTTATTGGCACATTATATTTGGGGTTTCCTTCGCAGATAATATTGCTATTATCATGAATTTACGAGCGAGAGTAAGTGATATCAAGTGTTATTAGTTTCATGTGACGATTTATAAGCTTTATATTTGAGTTAAATACAGGTTGGCAGACATCGACGTGCAAACTGTGACCATGAATTCAGGACATCATTCTAAACATAAAGAAGAGAAAAAAAATACTGTTCCATACGTTTTGACCGCGTAGGTAAGTATTGCACTTTTCTATGAAGCAGCAGATTTTTTTTTTTGATAACCGACGAAGATTTTCGGATTTTTTTCAGAATCGTTTCCTGTCTCCATGGTAACATGTTGCTCATCAATGTCCCTGTCACCCTGTATATGTGGGAAAAATAAACGCCGCCTCTAAGGAAAATCCTGCATTAGATTATCAAGAAGACTAATTTTCATTTTCCTCAAATAAGTAAGAAAAACTTACGTATTCAAAGTTTTTCAAAGTCAAACTTAGCCACAATTAATTTTTAGGACCTACTCTCCAGACTTAAGTGTCTGCTTAGGTAACATTATGAATACCTTTATCGTTATTTGTTAAAAGTTTAACGTAGGTACGTTAAACTCGCTCAGTTTTATTTTGCTAAAAGGAAAGTTGACTTTGTCAATTATAGCAAGTTTGACAACTCGCTTGTATCAAGTGTCTCCTTTGATTAATCTGTGTAGAAAACAATCAGTCATGTCTAAAATTAATTATACATAGTAATCTTTTAAAATGTTTTATAATGATAACGTTCCACGTGTAAGAGTTTTGTTTTCTTGTTCTCCTACCAAGGCTTACTATTTTTTTAATTAAAATTACTTCGTTAGTTCAGTCGTAAAACTCCCCACACTAACAGAAATATCATCACCATTATCAGCCTACAACAGTCCACTGCTGGACATAGGCCTCATCTATTGCACGCCATTAACTCGATTTTCGGCAACTATCATCCAGCTGCTACCAGCCACCCTGCGCAGATGGTCGCTCCACCTAGCCTGAGGGTGTCCTACCTTACGTTTGCCGATTCGCGGTCTCCACTCAAGAACACGTCTACCACAACAGTCATCGGTTCTACTTAGCCGTAGAACCAGCCCATTGCCACTTCAGCTTGCTTATACTGCGAGCTAAGTCGACAACACTGGTTCTCTGCCGATTACCTCATTCCGGATTCTTTCCCTCAGAGAGACTTCAAGCATAACTCGTTCCAAAGCTCGCTGAACGACCTTCAGTTTATGGACCAGACGTACCTTAAGTGTCCACGAAAACTACCTTTTGGAATGGGCGACTAGAATCAATTGTTTTTACTATAATTTTTGACGTTCAAAAGTGCCTTTACTGTGCCTAATTGAAATAAATGATTTGACTTTGACTTTGACCACGTTTCGGCTCCGTACGTCATAAAATACCCAGACGTTATAAAGTAACAGAAATATAGACAACATTATTACCACTCTTAAATATTTGTAAGCATGCAAACAAAAAATAAAAAGGTCCAAGAAAAAATAAAGTCTCAGATAGACATCAAAAACCTTTGTCACCTACGTCATACTAAAACAGGTCCTGTCTACCCATCAAACAAATAACAAACTATCCATCTTGGTTTAGTCTATCTAGGCTGGGTCTAGACTTGACCGTCGTCACCGCCACGTCAGAGAGCCTATCGGGAAAGCGTCACGTAAAAGTATCGTATATTCAAACGATTTTTAAATCGAACTAACCTAAAGCATTTTGATTTATTAATTTTGCGACTAGGACAATAAGTATCACTCATTGACATAGGAATAGTCTTAAAACTAATGTCCGAAACGAATATTTTCAATTTTAAAATTGTTTGAATTTACGTTTCGTTTACTCCGCGCGGTCGTGTTCGGCCTACAGAACTAAACGTGTGAGCGTGGGCGCCCCGGCCCCCGGCCCCCGGCCCCTGGCCCCCGGGACTTGGTTCAACCAATAAAGTTTTTGTAAACAATTGCGAAGTTTTTCAGGATATTACATAAAGCATTTTGTTTGACTTTTCGGCTGGGTTAAATTCTAAAATAAACCTCACCCGTTAGGTTTATTTTAAAAATAGAAAAACATTTTTGAAATTTTATTTTTTAACTTTATAAAGAAACCAGTTCAAAATGTAGTATTATTCTAGCTGTCATGGAGGGATGGAACTGTTTTACCGAAATAACGGATTCTCAGCAACCTATCTCGCAAAATATTTTTGTTCGTAAACCCTTGACGTACCCCTTCACTACAAATCCCTTTTTACCGCTAAAGAAAATCTAAAATTACAGTTCCCCAAAACCCATTCGCAAAACTGTTTCTCAGACACACTCGAACCATTATTTTAATCTCCCATCAGCCTCCGAAGTAAGCCAGGCCGAAGTGTATCGTAAAAGAAACGCCAGTTATTATACCCTGACAGGCATTCGCAAGGTAAGCTGCTCAGACGCGGGTGAGGCATCAAATGTACGGCCGGACGATGCCGATATGTATTTATTGAAGAGGAGAATTTATTGCGTAGAGAGCTTTGTATATGACAGATCTTAAGTTCATTCATTCATAATTGACAGATAACGCACAGCCTGGAAATTTTGCACAAAAATGGTTAAATAGGGTTTAGTTTGTCATTGAGACCCACCGGGCACTCGGCTCGTAGACACAATGACATGACACAGGTTGAATATTATTCACATGAAGCCCTTACCTTTGTGGTATCCGCATTTACTATTATTATCTCGACCTGAACTTTTCCTATTTTTACGTGGTTATAAAATTGAAATAATTTATTTGCATGAAACGTGTGTGTGTGTTTTACATTGCCTCGTAGCTCGTATGCTGTGCTTGCGTAGCACTCTCGTAGCAGCCTCGTAGCACATCTACGCGGACTACGCTAGATTTACTTTACTCACGAAAAGTTGCAGATTTTACCATTTGACCCTAGCTAACCCCTGGGAAAACTAGAGTTCCTATTACGGTGTTCTTAGATAACAGGGAAATGTTGGTTTCCTCCTACACGATACTACTGGAAAACTACATATTATTTTGGACGTCTAATCTTTTCTTAGGCATTTCAATGCTTGCTTGGGACTACTTGGGAGTACCCAATCAATGCTGGCGGCTATACATTAATGTCTTTCCCGATATATTGCCGACTTGTCTCAACAAGACCGACCTGAAACTTGAACACTAAATCGCTGTTAACACAAACAGACAACTCAACTTGTGCCGTGTTATCGGTTAAAGTCACGACATATAAGTTGTCATGTTCACTAGATACATTCGTCATTGTGGTGTGTCGTGTTGTGTACTGTCGTTGTAGTGGAGGTGTTCGTGAGGCATGATGTGTGGGTGGATAAGTGAATCAGCGAGTTGAAGGTTTTAGATGTGCTGCACGGTATCTTTATAAGTTTAAAGATATTTTAGTTTAAATTATAAGAAACACATGGCATTAAGTTTATGGGTTTTTTATACATATTATGCATTTATGTGTATGGTTATGGTAAACAACATAACGACCACTCACTTATCACAAGCCAAAATTTCCACTTCCATTCACACTTTATTATTTCTTTACATGAACAAGAAAACTGAGAGAATATTTACACTGAACTGCAACAAAAGCCCACTACTACGAGTGCAGAGAAAATGTCCCAATACAGCGAAATATAACCCCAAGATATGGAAACTTGTAATAATAAGTACTTTACAACAGAAGGCTAATTCCCGTAATGAAAAACGTTCAAAATCTAGTCACGATCTCATTTCAGCGACAATCAATGTCAAAAATGTATCTAAAATGTAGGGAAATTAAAGATAATTTTGACAGACTGAGACTGAGATCAGACTGTGAACTTCTTAAAATTACGAGAACTGCCCCTCTGTTGTTCAGTGTCAGTGTATAAATCGTCATTTCCCGTCGCGCGCGCCCGCGGGGAAGTCACGCGGGCGAACATCTATTGAGTGCCGCCGAATAGAGAAGTGGACAGGTGTTCACTGTTGGAAACTTGTAGTACGGGAGCTAAGGTAGAATGTTACTATACCTACACACATACAGGAATTATTATTACATTTTAATATCTTGCTGAATATGACAAGAACAATAGTAATAAATGGTGTATTTAAATGTACGCCTTCCTAAACACACCATCACTTTCAAAATATTTGTTGAACTTTCGTGGCATCACACATTTAAAAATAAAACACATCGATATGTATCATATATCACTTACAATAGGCGGCTGTTACATGGGGCATCTTTTAGAAAGAACTCGATTTCGTCGAGCTCTGCAACGTACGCCTTCCAAAGGTTTCTTTCTAAAATTCAACTGTACCGTACAACCAATTTCTCAAAACTTTATAATATTTTTATACTTTTATACTTACTTTATAAGATTTTCTTCTCAGAGTAGTCAGATAGGAAACGCCGACCTCATCTAGTTTTTAAAATATGATTGACGTGTAAAAGTGTTTGTGCAAACCTACTTACAGAAATAAAATCATTTATCATTTATAATAACGGATACACAAACCCCCCAGTAGCCCGTGTGACGTCACCACATACTCACCGCTCACAAATCAGTCGCTATAGAGATTAGATTCAACTGTTTGCGAACGTTTAATTAATTTACGTCAGCTTTCACGTTTACTTTACCGGAGCATGTCAACAATTATATTATCTTTAAACTGAACGGTGGATTATCGCAGTTAACAGACATAGGGTTTGTAGGTGAACGTGTTAACAGATTTGCGGGTGAATGGTAGATTGTCGTTAGTATGTCTGGAGAAGCGAGAGATGAACGTTCTGCTCTTTGGCCAAAGTCGGTATATGCCTGTTTCTTGACAAAATATATTGACTTTTTAACCGATTTCCAAATGTGGAAGTTCTCAATTCGGTTGTATTTTTTTTTAATGTTCGCTACCTCATAACTTCGCCGTTTTCATCAGTACCGAACTCTTCTCAATTAAAAACGTTAAAAATCTAGTCGCAATCTCAACTCAGCGACAATCAACGTCAAAAATGTAAATTAGAGATATTTTTGACAGATTGCGACTGAGAATAGAATGCAAACGTTCTTAAAAGTACAGGTATCACCTTAAAGGTGGGTTTACATATTTTGTGGTTCAACGTGGGAGAAGGTTTTGTCCCGAGAAATGTTAAGCTGATGTAATATTAACGAAATCATTTATGTATTATACGCAGTAATATGCAGGAATGTTTGCAGATATGAATTAACATACTTTTAAAATGCCAACGGGCTTGCTATACTTAATTTTTTAGCGCGGCGCGAGTAAATATACACAATTAAATTAAATATAATCAGTGGTCAGAAAACCCTGAATTATGTTGCGGTGAGTGCGGATTATTATAATATATAGTTGATGAAATTCAGCAGTGGTTTCGATTTTATGTGGTTAATGTAATTATGACCCTCACCGCGTGTTGTGGGTTTTCGGATTATGAAGCCGCTCCGGTTATTAACAATATTCATTTATTTTATTATACAATTTTATTTTGAAGAGTGAAAGAAACAGAGCACAAGTATGGAAGCGTTGATATCATAGCCCCATTGTAATAAGTTCTTGGGATGACAGGGCTAACTAGGAGTGACTCGTTGTCCAATATATTTCAATTCAATTAAACTCTTCAGATGAAATGTGTTTTTCAAGTTCACATGGACCTTGCAGGAACAAACTGTTCATACAATATGAATAGTAGCATAATTTAAACTCATTAAAGTAAATAGGAACTAACTTCAAATATTAGTGTACAATTCTTCACCTACGAAATAGTGTATTTTAACAAATATGTATTTCGAATATTTCTATTCGTGACTACTCAGTTACAGGTAGGTTTCGCAACAGCTGCATCGAACTATTCACTTTAACATTTAAAACATGCAGAACATGTCCAAACCTTTCAAATACCCTCGTAAGTAGAGAGGAGTGCTCGCTCCGCCTCACACGCGGCATCCAACTCGACTGTTATCGCATGATTGCTCTTTAGATGAAGTGGAGGAGGGCAGACTTTAGTGGGATAGTAACTCATTAATCACTATTAACTTAATTGTTAGGACGTAAGGAAGTTGACGATTTCGACGAGGTCTTGGGAGGGCCTGATGTTATCTTAGTTTCGTTAGTGATGATTAGGGAAATAATATATGCGGATAGTTGGTCCTGAGCTTCATCATGATGCCGTGACGATAGATCGGGCGCGATAATATCCCTATACACATCGCCACACAACCTGTTACCATGGATTCAGTAATAACCGACAAAAAATTTCAACGTAGGGGGGTACAGCATCATGTAGTGTCAAAGTCAAAGTCAAATCATTTATTTCAATTAGGCACACTAAAGGCACTTTTGAACGTCAAAAATTATTGTAAAACAATTGATTCTAGTCGCCCATTCCAAAAGGTAGTTTTCGTATGGAGAAGAATGGGCAAGAAACTCCACCGTTACTCTTTTAAAATGTTTTACAAGTTCTGTCAGTGAACTCATGGTAACACTATGCGTCGATGTTCTGCCATCCCGAATCCGCCAAGCCTTGCCCAAACGAAGCTGAAGCGCCACTCAGCTGACCCATCCTTGTCGCAACAAGGCTGCATCCACTTTCAGTTTAATCTCTGGAAACACAATGGATGTCAATCATGTTTACTAACGAACACCGCTAGCCTATTATTAGTACTTATAAACACTTCCACACTCCACAGGCATAATTTTTTATCAATTTATTACAGAAAAGGAAGCCCTATTCATAGCCTCGCTTTACAGCAAGGTATAGAAACCCTACTCATAGTGAAGCTAGGTATTGTTCTAATGAAGTGCATGCATATTAGTAAATTATCGCCGCCTGGTTCCGCGTCGCTGGGCTGATGCAATTGCTCGCACACAATTGCTCGCCCATCGGGTTGTGTGTGGCGCTAGACTGACGGGAACCTGGAGGCTTGCATTCAATTACACGTGGAAGGCTTTTACTTTTGTTATAGGAATATGGTGGCGAAACTTTAATCGAATATTGAGTTTATGTAAGCATGAAACCTTTGGCAAAATCTATTCAAATAGTTCAAAAACAAACTTCTTTCAAACCCGCTAGACAATACTTGATTCAGTTCCAAACGTCAAAACTCTGTTAATTAGCAATAAGGGCGGCAGCACACGGGCGGAATCAGTGCGGCGCGCGTTCCGATCCGCGCATATTAAATTCACGCGACGACGCCGGCACCACTAATTGGCTGCTCGTTGCCATAGCGACCTGTGCGCTCCGCTGGGCCGACACATTGCCTGACCAATATCTGTACGTGTGCAGCCTAACATTGAGATTTTGGTATTTCGGCTCTTAATTTATCAGTAAATGCTATTTAAATTATTATTGTAATAGAAAATGGTAGATTCAAATTGAAATGTTTTTGTGATTGTGTTTATGATTCTAGCGTATCGGTTAATTACTAATTTGTTTCCACTGAAGGGTAGACGAATAACAAATATAATTTAAAATTACTGTGTGATGTATAACATTTTTGTAAATATAATATAAACATTTTGAAATGTGATTTTAATTTTTCAGCATTCATGCATTGTTAGGATTATATAAGGTTCCATTAGGATAGATGGACAAACTTTTAGAAATCATTCAGACCATCAAAATAAGGACAATGGCAAAAAAATATATAAGAAAAATGCAATAGATACTTATAAGAAAAATAACCAGCTAACGAAACTACACTAAAATAAAATCATTTGAATCAGTGTTTTTTTTTTTGCTTGGATATCTTTGGTTAGACGTACTGAGCGCTGTGTTAAAATTTGTCCATCTATTTTATTGGGACCCTGTATAAGCTCCACATATTTTCCTCGTAAATTAACATGTTAGAAATAACCACTAACAACATTGTACGATAATCATTTTTTCTAAAAACAAAGCTTCCCCTAAATCTATTTAGTTTCATAAATAAATAACATTTTCTTATTTCCTAGGGTTCCGAGAGGTATTTTCTTTACAAAACACGTAGGCTTAAGAGGTTTAGAAAAATCAATTTAACTAAAATACTACTTACAAAGAGCCGAGAAAATATTCTCGACACAGAAGGATATTAAAATTCAGCGCGCACCTTCTTGTCTATAAAAATATTTTGATTGGGTCTTGTACCTTATTATAATATTGCTTTCTATAAAATTCAATCTGAAAAAAGAAAAAGGCCAAAATACAAAGGTACGCTTAATTGAATTTTAGATTGAAATCTCATTCTTACTTTAGGAAAGAATCATAATTTGATCAAAACATTCTCGGATAATCAAACTGTTATACACACGTTTTCAGATACACCACACGCATAAACAAACGCCACGCACGTAATCTCCTCATCTAAATTAAATACAAATTTTATAACAACCTTGACGTAACATAATCCGCGCTAAAACCAAACAGGACAAAGCAGCGTATTTAACGTAGATAACACGGTCTTTTGTACGCGCGGACAAAGAGCGAGGCTGCGGTACGCGGGGCTTCGGTACGCGGGCCATACGAGCGTGGCTCCGGTACGCGGCCGTGTGACGTCGCCTTTACTAATTAATGCCGCTATTGTTTTCGCGAGCATGTGATGAAATAAAACAGAGTTTATCAAGAGTACGTTATGTGCCTTTGTGGGACTATCTGTGCCTCTTCGTGGATGGGGGACGTCCATTGTTGTTGATTCTGAATGCCTGGACTTGTAATTCTTGTGGTTCTTAGGTATTTAGTGATGATACGTTTTTACATACTTACCCGTTTATTTATTTGGCTTTCATCATTTCTTGTTTCCGAATTGAAGATACGAAATTAGATTCCTAGCAATAAACAAAAGTCCTCAACCGGAACCGAAACGTTCACTTCCTGTTTCAATTTCCGGGTACATTAGCGAATTGTAATCCTGGTTCAAGCACGACTCAGATCAACATAGGTAAATAAGGAACCTGCTACTACATATTTGACTTCTCATACAAACTCGGAACTCAACTCAAACACTCAGTTCATCTTACCATTTAATATCAACTGAACTTCAAATTAATTTCCGGTGAAACAAATTTTCATTTTCGACAACCCTTGCTTTACGTTAGGGTTGTCTACATCGAGAGCGGAAGAAAAGCGTCGTTTCTAACAATAATATTTGCTCGTGGGGTGTAACCAGCATCAAAACACGCGGATGTTTTGCACCCTGCGTTTTCCCGGACGTATTATTCTGCAATAGTCGAGTAATCCCCGAAAACAAAGAGCACATTTCGGACAACCCTATTATGTGACGTGTAGTACATTTATTATACATTTGAGAGATTAGTGTCTCTTCAGACGAAACGTTAGCGTGTTAGTGCCGGCCTGGGGAACATGGGTAAGCTCTAATGTGAGTATTTTTTGGAAACACTAATAACATACTTTGCAGTTTATATGAGAATGTTTATTATGATTATTCCAAGCTGCGCGGGGTCTGATTTATGTACTGTGTTTACGAAAACGTGTGTCAAAATAATATGCGAAGTTATATGTATAGTTGACAGTACGACTAATATTATAATTGCAAAAGTTTGTTTTGTCGTGAACTTATTATACACACATGGCTGGAAAGTGACACAGGATGAAAAATATGCACGGTTCGTGTGGGAACCTACATGCGGGTGACACCGCGGGGCGCAGTTACAATAAAGCGTAAATCCGAAACAAAAATGTGTGTTGTTTGTCCAAATGAACACAAGGTACGTTTACAACGTGTACATGCATTAGACGTGACATGACGTGTTCATTCTTTTTGTACGCTGACGTCACGCCGTCGTTTTCAGTGTTGTCACTTGTCACGGGCATGGCGCAGATATGTTTATATACGAATACGACTGTGTTTTTAAACGTAAAGCTGGTAGGATTGAATTACTATGGGGACTTTATTTCTTTAAAAAAATATAGAAATACACAACACGTTTGCTTTCAGCAGGGATTGTACACTGTAGGG